>NC_069423.1:38643136-38714342 GCF_026875155.1 Cherax quadricarinatus | reverse complement strand
AATACCAAAATAAAACAAAAAAATAAAGTCATTGCAAAAATGTTTTTTGATATTAAAGTAGTAAAGTTTGACTTACGACCATTTCGACTTACGACCGGTTTCCCGGAACCGAACTCCATCGTAAGTCGGATGGTAGGTGTACTTCCTAACATCCCTTTGACTCATCTGAGCCTTCAGCTTCCAATTGTGACCCCTTGTTTCAGTGTCCCATCTCTGGAACATCCTGTCTCTGTCCACCTTGTCTATTCCATGCAGTATTTTGTATGTTGTTATCATGTCTCCCCTGACCCTCCTGTCCTCCAGTGTTGTCAGGCCGATTTCCCTTAACCTTTCTTCATAGGACATTCCCCTTAGCTCTGGAACTAGCCTTGTTGCAAACCTTTGCACTTTCTCTAATTTCTTGACGTGTTTGACCAGGTGTGGGTTCCAAACTGGTGCTGCGTACTCCAGTATGGGCCTGACGTACACAGTGTATAAAGTCTTGAATGATTCCTTACTGATGTACCGGAACGTTATTCTCAGGTTTGCCAAGCGCCCATATGCCGCAGCAGTTATCTGGTTAATGTGTGCTTCTGGTGATGTACTCGGTATTATACTCACTCCTAGGTCTTTCTCCTTGAGTGAGGTTTGCAGCCTTTGGCCACCTAGCCTATACTCTGTCTGTAGTCTTCTTTGCCCTCCTCAGATCTTCGTGACTTTGCATTTGGCAGGGTTAAATTCTAGGAGCCAGTTTCTGGACCACACATCCAGCCTGTCCATGTCTCTTTGTAAACCTGTCTGGTCCGCGTCTGATTTAATCTCCTCATTAACTTCACGTCATCTGCAAACAGGGATACTTCTGAGTCTATCCCTTCCGTCATGTCGTTCACATGTACCAAAAAATACAGCAATGGTCTAGGACGACCCCCTGTGGGACCCCGCTCGTCCACTGGTGGCCACTGTGATACATCATTAAGTACCATGACTCGTGTGGTGTGTTGTGTGTGTGTGTGTGTGTGGTGTGTGTGTTTGTGTAGTGTTAGTGTGTGTGTGTTTGTGTGTGTATGTGTGTATGTGTTGTGTGTGTGTGTGTGTGTGTGTGGGTGTGTGTGTGTGGTGTGTGTGTCTGTGTATGGGTGTGTGTGTGTGTGTGTGTGTATGTGTTATTGTGTGTGTGTGTGTGTGTGTGTGTATGTTAGGCTTTGTGTGTGTGTGTGTGTGTGTGTGTGTGTACTCAACCTAGTTACTCACCTAGTTGAGTTGCGGGGGTCGTGTCCGAGCAAGCTCATGGGCCCCGCCCTTCACTGATCGCTACTAGGTCACGCTCCCTGAGCCGTGAGCTTTATCGTACCTCTGCTTAAAGCGATGTATGGATCTGCTCCAACTACATCGCTTCCCAAAACTATTCCACTTACTGACTACTCTGTTGGTCTGAAGAAATATTCCTAACATCCCTGTGATTCATCTGTGTCTTTAGCTTCCAACTGTGGTCCCCTGTTTACTGTGTCCAAATCTCTGGAACATTCCTGTTTTTGTCCACCTTGGTCAATTCCTCTCAGTATTGTGTATGTCGTTATCAGTTCCCCCCTATTCTCTCATGTCCTCCAGTGTCGTCAGGTGTGATTATCCTTAACCTTTCTCCTCGTTAGGACATATCCTCTTAGCTTGGGACTAGTCTTGTTAGCCTAAAACCTTTGCATTTCTCTAGTTTTTTTTAGTGCGTGGACTAGTGTGTTGGGTTCCAAACTGGTGGCCGAATACTCCAATATTGGGCCTAAAGGTATACTGGTGTACAGGGTCCTGAAACGATTCCTTATTAAGATGTCGAATGCTGTTCTGAGGTTTGCAGGCGCCCATATGATGCAGCAGTTATTTGGTTGATGTGCGCTTCTGGAGATGTGCCTGGTGTTTACTCACCCCAAAGATCTTTTTATTGAGTGAGGGTTTGTGTCTCTGAACCCCTAGACTGTACTCCCGTCGGCGGCCTTCTTGGCCCTTCCCCAATCTTCATGACTTTGACACATTGGTGGGACTTGAACTCCAGGGAGCTCAATTGATGGAACCAGTTCTGCAGCCTGTCCAGATCCCTTTGTAGTTCGGCCTGGTCTTCGATCGGTGTTTCTTCTCATCAACTTCTCGTTCATCTGCAAACAGGGACACATCAGAGGTCTATTCCTTCCGTCCTGTCGTCAAACAAATACCAGAAACAGCACTGGTCTAGGACTGACCCCTGCGGGACCCCGCTGGTCTCAGTGGCCCACTCTGACACCTCGCCACGTACCATGACTCGCAGACTGTCTTCTGACATGTATCCCTGAGATCTATTGTAGTGCCTTCCTGTTATCATGTTGGTCCTCCATTTTTTGCACCAATCTCTTGTGTGGAACTGTGTCAACATAACGCCTTCTGCAGGTCAAGTAAAATGCAAATCCACCCACCTCTCTTCTGTCTTTACTGCTGTCACATGTCATAGAATCAGTAGTTTGTGACACAGGTTTTCCCGTCCCTGAATACCATGCTGGCTGCTGTTGATGAGATCATTCCTTTCTAGGTGTTCCACCACTCTTCTCCTGATATCTTCTCCATGTTTGTGTGTGTGTGTGTGTGTTTGTGTGTGTATGTGTGTGTGTGTGTGTGTGTGTGTGTGTGTGTGTGTGTTGTGTGTGTGTTTGTGTGTGTCTCCCATTTGTGGTTGCAGGGGTCGTAGTCACCAGCTCCTGGCCGCCTCTTCGCTGATTGCTAGAGGTCCTCTCTCTCCCTGCCCCATGAGCTCTGTCATAACTCGCCTTAAAACTTATGTATGGTTTCTGCCTCTACCACAATCACCTTCTAGGCGTTCCATGGCCTGACTACTCTATGACATGAAGAAATACTTCCTAACATCCCTTTGATTAATTCTGAGTCTTCAACTTCCAGTTGTGACCTTCTTGTGTCTGTGTCCCATCTCTGGAACATCGTCTTTGTCCACTCGTCTATTTCCACCACAGTTATTTTATATGTCGTTTATCATGTCTCCCTGACCCTCCTGGCCTCCCAGTGTTGTCAGGCCGTATTCCCTCAACCTTTCTTCATAGGGACAATCCCGTACTCTGGGACTAGTTCTATATTGTTGCAAACCTTTGCACTTTCTCAATTTCTTGAGTGCTTGTCTAGGTGTGGATTCCAAACTGATGCTGCATACTCCAGTATGGGAATGACGTGTTGGTTTGCAGAGTATTAAAGAATCCTTACTGAGGTTATCGGAACGCTATCCGTAGGTTTGCCAGGCGCCCGCTTTGCTGCCAGCAGTTATCTGATTGATGTGCGCCTAGGAGGATATGTTCGGTGTTTTACTCACCCCCAGCTATCTTTTTCATTAAGTGAGGTTTGAGTCTTTGGGCCATCTAAAACTTTAATTGTGTGAGCGGTCTTCTTTGCCCTTCCCCAATCTTCATGTTTGCATTTGGCAGGTGTTTTATTCAAGGAGCCAGTTGCCGAGGACCAGGGCTTTGTCGCCTGTCCAGTTCTCATTTGTAGTCCTGTGATCCTCGTCCGACTATGATTCTCTCATTAAAATTCACATCATCTGCAAACAAGGACACTTCTGAGTCTATCCCTTCGTTATGTCGTTCACGTATACCAGAACAGCACAGGTCCTAGGACTGACCCCTGTGGAACCCGCTTTGTCACAGGCGCAACTCTGACAACCTCGTCGTCGCCGTACTGACTCGTTGTTGCTTCCTGTCGATTATGTCTTGATCCATTGCAGTGCCTTTCCTTTTCTGTGTGCCTGGTCCTCTAGCTTTGCCGTAAACCTCTTGTGTGGTAACTGTGTCGAAGCCTTCTTGCAGTCCAAAAATACGCAGTCGATCACCCCTCTCTCTCTTGTCTTACTTCTGTCACCTTGTCATAAACTCTAGATAGGTTTGTGACACAGGATTTTCCTTCCCTGAACCGTGTGGTTGTCAATTATACACTTGTTTCTTCTCAGGGCCCACATCTTCCCCTGTTGATCTTCTCCAGGACTTGGATACTATACCGTTAGTGATACAGGTCTGTAGTTTTAGTGCCTCATAACTGTCTCATTTTTAGAAATTGGGACTACATTTGCCATTTTCCATACCTCAGGGAGTTAGTTGCCCAGTTTCAATGATGTTGCTGAAGATCTTTGTTATATGGCTCACACATATCTCGCTCCCTTCTTTAAGGAACCCATGGAGAGATGTTGTCTAGGTCCACCCGCCTTGAGGTGTCAAGTTCGCATAGCAGCTTCTTCACCTCCTCCTTGGTTATATGTACCTCATCTAGACTTGCTGGTGTGCTCCCCTGTTCTGATTTCTGGAGTCCTACTGGTTTCCACGGTAAAAACTCTTTATATCTTGTGTTGAGCTTCCTGACATTACCTCTCGGTCGTTTCTTGTGAATTCCCATCAACCTTCCTCAGTTGATTACCTGGTCCTTGACTGTTGTTTTTCCTCCTGATGTGGCTGTTACAACGCTTCGGGTCAGTCTTTACTTTTGATGCTATGTCATTTTAATATTGTCTCTAGCTCCTACTTATCTGTGCATATTCGTTTCTGGCCTCTTCGGCTGATTTCTTTATTTTCCTGAGTTCTCTGTCTTCTGTACTTCTCCATTTCACTAGTACACTAGTTTTTGCTCCCTACACCTGTTGGGTGAACCAAGGACTCGTTCTGTTCTTCCCTTTATTTTGTTTCTTGGGAACAAACTCTCCCCCCTCTGCCTCCTTGCATTTTTTGCCTAATAGTCCTCATTTCTTGGTACTGGTTTTCCTGTCCAGTTCCCTCTCCCACTGAATGTCTGCTTGAAGGAAGTTCCTCATGCCTGAGTAGTTACCCTTTTGTAGTTTGGTTTTTCCCAGGCCTTTTCTTGCTACTCTCTCCACGTGGAGCTTCAACTATGTAGTCGAAGCACAGAACCACATGTTCACTAGCTCCCAGGGGCCTTTCATACATGATCCCTCCGATGCTCCGAACTACTCATGGTGTAATACAAGGTCCAACCTTGCTGGTTAATCCTCTCCGCTCTCTCTGGTAGTGTCTAAACATGTTGATGCATGAGGTCTCCAGTAACCACATCCATCATCTTGGCTCTCCATGATTTCGGGCCCCCATGGGGCTCAGGTTTTCCAGTCAAACTTCCCCTTGTGATTGTATCACCAAGAACTTGTAACTTGCCCCCCTATGTGGCTCTCTGGCACTAGGCTAGTGTGTTGATCATTGCTCTGTTGCTCTCATATATTCTTCCTCTTGGCCTCCTGCCAGTTATGATGCGTGGGTTGTCATTCTGCAATTATCACCTTTTGTCCCTCAGACTGGATTGTTCCCCCCCATACTAAGTCGTCCCTTTCGCCCATTGCCATCCATTCCTTCTATTGTCTCAAAAACCCCACTGGTTTTAAATGAGCAGTGCAAACTCCTCCTCCTACTCTCCTACCTCTGTCTTTCCTGAGGGTTGATTTGAATATCGGATGGAAAGATGAATCTGTTATTATTCTGGTGGAGTTGTGTTTCTGTGAGTGCTATTATGTCAGGGGATGTCTCTTTGATTATTTCGTGCCACTCCGCATACTTGTTTGTTATTCCATCCTGCAATGGTATACCACACCTTCATACTTCTTTTCTAAGACTGTTGTATGGGAGGTATATTGGAGGTTGTGAAATGGGGACCTGGTAAGGAACTATGAGTTGTTGCTGTGGAGGGTTGAGAGTTTGTAATGTAGTGGGTTGGGGGCAGTGGTGTGCATGGGTGCTTTGATTTAGAGTGTTTGGTTGCACTGGGGTTGACCTGGTTGGGGAGGCTTCTATTGGAAGTTGTTAAGGGAGGCTGTATTTGATCTTCTTTGGGTCTGGGATTCTCCTGTCTGTCTTTCCATCCCCTCTCTTTCCTCCTTTCCGCCTTTGTACCCATCTCTCTCAGTTTCTTCCTTTCTTCTTGTGTTCTGTCGCGTCGCGATACAGATACACCTTCCCTGTATGCCGTACATGTCCCTTAATCGTGCTTGTTCTCCTGCAGGATCCTGGTCCGAGGTCGATTCTGCCTTGAAGGTCACTCTCAATGGCCGGGTTCTTTTTGTTACAAACCCCCTATTCTCCGAAATTTTCAGCTGGGTCATATCGTCTTCTCCTATTGCTTTCATGATTGCTTTCAATTGCTTTTTTTTTTTCCCTTTTGTTTTCTTGCTTCCATATGTTTCCCCTTCACTTCCTGTAGCACATACATCAAAGACTGACCTCAACATTTCATTCTCCCACTGGCATATCCCTGTGTATATCCACTCATTCAATTTGATTTCCTCCATTGCAGCTTTCCTTTTCTTCAGTTTCACTAGCTACTGTAAATGGGCTCAGTGGCCTGTCATTTCCCTTCTCGGCTTTCCCTTGGGCCTCTGTTGTGTCTTTTAGGCCTCCACTATAGCTTAGCTCTTTCATTTACTACAGTCTCCACTGATAGTAGCTTTACATGCAGTTTTGCTCCTTCTTTCCCTACAGTCCTTATTTGTGGCTGAGGTAGCAGTCTCTGTTGTCAATCCCAAACATGTTCTTTAAGTTCTTTAGGCTGTTTCAGATTTTCATTCCCTCTCTAAACTCTGTATCCTAGCTCCTGCTGCTTTGACATGCACCTCCCACTTCTGTTTCCATATCTATCCACTCTACCATTCTCATGCTAAGTTCCATTCTGTTTCTTTTCCCATCATGATCCCGTTTTATGAGCTATGCTTGCCCATTCATTTTTCCTTTGCATTTTCCTCCTCCTGTCCCGTGGTTTTTCTTGTTGCTCTCTGGCCAACCATTTTTGTTTATCCTGATTGCCTCTGAGTGGGAAAACTATGTAGTTCTGTTGTTAGGTTAGTAGTGTGTATGTCACGTGTGTGGGGGGAAAGTAGTGGTGGAAACTAGCGGCTATGTGGGAGCTGAGGGGGAGGGGTGGGGAGTGTGATCGAGGGAGGGGAGGGATCAGGGGATGTAGTGAGATAGCGGTGGTGAGTGGGGGCAGTGTATGTGTGCCTGGATATGTTAGAGTGTGTGTGAGTGTGTGTGTGTGTATGTGTATGTATGTGTGAGTGTGGTGTGTGTGTGTGTGTGTGTGTGTGTGGTGTGTGTGTGTGTGTAGTTTGTGTGTGGGTGTGTGTGTGTGTGTGCTGTGTTGTGTGTGTTGTGTATGTGTGTGTGTGTGTGTGTGTGTGGTGGTGTGTGGGTGTTTGTGTGTGTGTGTGTGTGCTGGTGTGTGTGTGTGTGTTGTGTACTACCTAGTTGTACTCACCTTAGTTGAGGTTGCGGGGGTCGAGTCCGAGCTCCTGGCCCCGCCTCTTCAATGATCGCTACTAGATCACTCTCCTGTCCGTGAGACTTTATCTTACATCTGCTTAAAGCTATGTATATGGATCCTGCCTCCACTACATCGCTTCCAACTATTCCACTTACTGACTCTCTGGGGCTGAAGAAATTACTTCCTAACATCCCTGGGATTAATCTGGGTCTTCAGCTTCCAACTGTGTTCCCCTTGGTACGGTGGTCCAATCTCGGGAACATCCTGTCTTGTCCACCTTGTCACATCCTCTGTCTCAGGATATTGTGTATGTCGCTTTCATGTCCCCCCTATCTCTCCTGTTCCTCCAGTGTCGTCAGGTTGATTTCCCTTACCTCTCCTCGTAGGGTCATACTCTTAGCTCTGGACTAGTCTTGTTGCAAACTTTGCACTGCTCTAGTTTCTTCAACGTGCTTGGCTAGGTGTGGGTTCCAAACTGGGTGCGCATACGCTCCCAATAATGGGCCTAAATCACGTTGTACAGGGTCCTGAATGATTCCTTATTATGATGTCGGAATGCTGTTTGAGGTATGCTAGGCGCCCATATGCTGCAGCAGTTATTTGGTTGATGTGGCGCTTCAGGAGATGTGCTGGTGTTATATCACCCAAGATCTTTTTCCGTGAGTGAGGTTGTAGTCTCTTGACCCCCTAGAATGTACTCCGTCTGGCAGCCTTTCTTTGCCCTTCCCCAATCTTCATGACTTTGCACTTGGTGGGAGTGAACTCCAGGAGCTATTGCTGGGACATGTCTGCAGCTGTCCGATCCCTTTGTAGTTTGCCTGGTCTTCGAATCGATAGGAATTCTTCTCATCAATTCAGTCATCTGCAAAAACAGGGACACCCTCAGAGTATTCCTTCCGTCATGTCGTTCACAAAATACCGAAACAGCACTGGTCTAGGGACTGACCCCTGCGGGGGACCCGCTGGTCACATGGTGCCCACTCTGGACACCTCGCCAGTACCATGACTCGCTGCTGTCTTCCTGGACATGTATGCCCTGATCCATTGTTGTGCCGTCCTGTTATCCATGCTTGGTTCTCCAGTTTTTGCTCCAATCTCTGTGTGGGAAACTGTGTTCAAACGCCTTCTTGCAGTCAAGGAAGATGCAATCCACCCAACCCCTCTCCTCTCTTGTCTTACTGCTGTCACATGTCGTAGAACTTCCAGTAGGTTTGTGACACAGGATTTCCCGATCCCTGAACAATGTTGGCGGTCTGTTGATGAGATCCTTCTTTCTAGGTGTTCACCACTCTTCTCCTTATAATCTTCTCCATGATTTTGCATACTATACATGTCAGTGACCACTGTCTGTAGTTTAAGGCTTCATGTCTGTCTCTTTTTTAAGATTGGACTACATTTGTGTCTTCCATGCCTCAGGCAATCTCCCTGTTCGATAGAGTATTGAATATTGTTGTGTTAGGGGTACACATTAGCGCCTCTGCTCCCTCTCTCAATACCCATGGGGGAGATGTTATATGGCCCATTGCCTTTGAGGTATCTAGCTCACTCAGAAGCCTCTTCACTTCTTCCTCGGTTGTGGGCACTGTGTCAAGCACTGGTGGGTGTGCCCCACCTCTCGTCTTTCTGGGTCCCTTCTGTCTCCTTGTGAACAATTCTTTGAATCTCTTGTTGAGTTCTTCACATACTTCACGGTCATTCTTGTTGTCTCTCACTCCTTCTTCCATAGCCTGAGTACCTGGTCCTTGGACTGTTGTTTTCCTCCTGATGTGGCCTTGTACACAGTTTGGGTTCAGATTTGGCTTTCGCTGATATGTCACTTTTCATATTGTCTTTTTGGGCCTCCATTCTTATCTGTGATAATTCGTTTCGGGCTCTACGACTGTTATCCTTATTCGCCGGGTCCTTTGCCTTTCTTATTTCTTCCAATTCCCTTTCACAATTGGTTTTTGGCCTCTGCACCTTTGGGTAAACCATGGGCTCATCCTGGCTTTTCAGAATCCTGTTACCCTTTGGGACAAACCTCTCCTCAGCCTCCTTGCATTGTGTTGCTAACATATTCCATATCTCATTTAACTTGTTCCTTGCCAGTTCTCTGTCCCACTGAACCCGTTTCAGTAGTTCTCATGCCTGTGTAGTCCCCTTTCTTGTTAGTTTGGCTTATTTCGTCCTGGCCTTCCCTGCTTCTCTCCATTGTATGCTCTACTGTGTATTTCGAAGCTTAAACCTATGATCGCTGGCCCAAGGGGTCTTTCTATGTGTGTCCTCGATATCTTGCTACTACTCAAGGTGAATACTAGTTTGTAGTGTGTGTGTACTCACTATTTGTACTCTACCTATTTGTGGTTTTGCAGGGGTCGTGTATAGCTCCTGGCCCCGCCTCTTCACTGATTGTACTAGGTCTCTCTCTCCTGCTCCTGAGCTTATCATACCTGCCTTAAAACTATGTATGGTCCCGCCTCCACTACTTCACTTTCTAGACTATTCCACGACTTGTGACTACTTTGACCTGAGAATACTTCCTAACACCTTTGATTCATCAGAGTCTTCTACTTCAATTGGACCTCTTGTGTATGTGTTCCATTCTCGGGAACATCCTGTCTTTGTTCCACCGTGTCTATTCTGAGCAGTAATTTTATTATGTCGTTTTCAGTCTCCCCTGACCCTCCTGGCCTCAGTGTCGTCAGGCCGTTTCCCTTAACTTTCCTCGTACGACAATCCCCGAGCTCTGGTTAGTCTTGTTGCAAACCTTGCACTTTCTCTAAATTTCTTGACATGCTGATTGGTGTGGGTCCAGACTGGTGCTGCTTACTACAGTTATGGGCCTAACTTACACAGTGTACAGTGTCTTGAACGATTCCTTATTAAAGGTATCGGTACGCTATTCTCAGGTTTGCAGAGCGCCCGTATATGCTGCAGAGGTGATTTGGTGATGTGTTGCCTCGGTGATGTGCTCGGTGTTTTGGGTCCACCAAGGGCTTTCTCCTGAGTGAGGTTGTAGTCTTTTCCACTAGGCCTATACTCTGTCTGCGGTCTTTCTTTGCCCCTCCCCAATCTTCATGACTTTGCATTTGGCTGGATTGAATTCGTGAAGCAGTTACGGACCACATGTCAGCCTTCTCCAGGTCTTTTGCAGTAGTGGCTCCTCATCCTCGTCCGATTTAATTCTTCTCATAATTCACGTCATCTGCGAACAGGGGGGACATTCAGAGTCATTTCATTCCATCAATGACGTTTCACATATATCAAAAATAGCACTGGTCCTAGAACTGACCCCTGTGGGACCCCGCTCGTAACAGGCGCCACTGTGATACCTTTAACGTACCAGGACTCGTTGCTGCCTCCCTGTCAGGCATTCCCTTATCCATTGCAGTGCCCTCATTTACGGTGCAGATCCTCCAGCTTCCGCCAATAATTCTTGTGGGGAACTGTGTCAAAAGGCCTTCCTGCAGTCTAGGAAAAACGCAATTACCCAACCCTCTCTCTCGTGTCGTAACTTCTGTTACCTGTCATAAAACTCCAGGAGGTTTTGTGATACAAGATTTGCATTCCTGAAACCATGCTGGTTTTCATTTATAATCTTGTCCTTTCCAGGTGTTCGACCACTCTCCTCCTGATATCTTCTTCCAGGACTTTGCACACGATACATGTCGAGACACAGGTCTGTAGTTTAGTGCCTCGTTTTAGTTTTCCTTTCTTACTAAGGGGATACATTAGCGGTCTTCCATTTCTCAGTAGTTGCCCAGTTTTCAAGGGATATGTTGAAGATTGTGGTAGAGGCACACACACATCTCTGCTCCTTTCTCTAAGGACCATGGGGAGATGTGATCGGTCCCTCGCCTTTTGAGTGTCTAGGTCACTTAAGAGCTTCTTCACCTCCTCCTCAGTTGTTGTTTATTGTCATCCAACACTTGAGGGTATATTCCTCTTGATGTTCCCTTTCGTTCTGCTTCCCACAGGGTGGGGAGGGGCCCTTCTGTCGCTACTGTAAAAACTTCCTTTTAATCTCTGTTCAGCTCCTACATCCCTCCTGATCATTTCTTGTGAGTTTCTCACCTTTGTCTTTAATCTGATCCCTGGCTCTTTTGACTGGTTGTCTTCTCTGCATGTGGCCTATACAACAGTTTCGGTGTCTGTCTTGATTCTCGATGCTATGGTCATTTTCATACTGTCGCTGGGCCTCCCTCTTACCTGTTGTGCGTACTCATTCCTGGCTCTGCGACTGATTCTCCCTATGTTCGTGTGTTCTCTGCCTTCTGTACTTTTCCATTCTCTATTGCACTTGTTTTGCCTCCTTACACCGTTGGGTGACAGGGGGCTTGTTCTGGTTTCCCGTTGTTACTGTTGCTGGGAATGAACCTTTCCCTGCCTCCTTGCATTTTGTTATTGCTACATATTCCATCATTTCATTTTATACTGGCTTTCTGCAGTTCTAGTCACTGGACCTCCTGCAGGAAGTTCTTCAACCCTATGTAGTCCCCTATTTTAAGTCAGGTTGTTCCCATTCTACTCCTGTTATTCTCTCCACTTGAGCTCTACTATGTATTCAAGCACAGACCACGTGTGGTCGCTAGTCCTAGGGGGACTCTCATAATTATGTCCTCAATGTCTGAGGCTGGCCCAAGGTCATACAAGGGCCAATCTTGCTGGTTCATCCTCCCTCTCACTCTGGTTAGGTGTCCTTAACATGTTGGTGCATGCGTTTTCAGCACACGTCCAAATCATCCTGGCTCTCCATGTTTTCGGGACCCCCATGTGGCTCCAGGTTTTCCCAGTCGAAACTCCTGTGGTTGAAATCCCCCATAACCAGCAACTTTGCTCTGCGGGAGTGAGCTCTTCTTGCCACTCAGCATGTGTGTCCACATGGCTCTGTTGTCTCTTTCATATTCCTCCCTTGGCCTCCTGCAGTTCTAGTGGTGGTTTATACATCACTGCAATGACCCTTTGTGTTCCCCCGACTGAAGTGTACCTGCTATGTAGTCTCTTCTCCCGTCTCATCTATTCCTTCCATTTTCTTCGAATTTCCATCTGTTGTTGTACGTGCAGAGCAAAACCCCACCTCCCCCCCCTGCCCCTTCTATCTTTTCCTCATGATCTGGTATCCTGGAGTGGGAGATTGTACATCTGTTCTGTCTTCCATTGAGTTTTGTTCTGTAACGCTATGATGCTGGAACTTCTCATGATTCCTTTCCCCCCTTTTGCCATTCCTCATGCTTTATATTTTTTGTTAATCCATCTGCATTTGTGTACCAAACCTTCAACTTCTGTTCTAATACGGTAACTGTGGTGCGGGGAGGTTTGGAAAACAGAATGGATCGGTGGTGGATGGTGGTTTGGATTGTTCAGTTGCCTTGGGGGGGTATTGTCGTGGCTGGAGTCCTTTGAGGTGTTTCTGGGGGGTGACGCTTTTCCTTCCATTTGATCCTGGGATTATTCTGCTCTCCTTTTCAATTTCCTCCCATTTCTCCTTTCGTTTTTGATCTCTCTTTCATTGTCTACCTTCCGTACTGTGTTCTGTCTCGGTCTCGGTATATGTGGGTGTGTGTGTGTGTGTGTGTGTGTGTTATGTGTGTGTGTGTGTATGTGGTGTGTGTTTTAGTCTATAGTAAAAAAAATTATTTAATTATCATATGTAATATTAATTATTACCAATTCTTACAAGAAAATAAGGAAAAAGTGAAATCGTAGGAGGATATTATTTTTGTGTTCACTGAAGCTGATGTATTGATTTTATATTTGTGGGCGTAGGAATTACTGAATTTCTTCAACATAATGTTCAGTGAAATCGGATTGAATTACAAGCGGAGGCAGTGACGATTTTTGTATCAACAAATTCTAGTTAGCTATTGTCTCGGGTTGTGTTGTAGCTCCCGACCTACAACAAATATATAAGAAGAAATATTCTCTCTCCCTGCTTCTCTTATTGGAATATTACCCTATTTCCTTTTGATAGGAATGAGATAAAATAATTAAAATAGAGGATAAAATTGTAGAGGAGGGAAAAAAAGATACGGAGGAAGGAAAAAACACAGGAAAAAATAGATAAAAAAATTATGAAGCTGCAGTTACAGGATGTTTTTAAAAGTATGAAATCATTCTAGACAGAAAATCAAGTGTATTATAATTTCCTCCATAAGAAACTACATTATCACCTCACTTTTTGGTTACAGCGTCCTAAGTAATTTCATGAATGTCAATATTTCCACATCACATAATTGCATTTTAGGTGCATAAGGTATCATCACTTTAGTGCTATTTTATTACATAATAATTATCAATTACTTCCTTGCTGAAAGCGCCCAGATGCCGCGCAGAGCAGTTATTCTGGGTTAATGTGTGGCTTCTGGCGATGGATCGGTATTATACTCACTCCTAGGTCTTTCTCTGGAGTGAGGTTTTGCAGCCTTGGCCACTAGCCTACACTCTGTTCTGCAGTCTTCTTTGCCCTCCTCCGATATTCGTGACTTTGCATTTGGCAGGGTTAAATTCTAGGAGCCAGATTCTGGACCACAGTGTGTGTGTGTGTATGTGTGTGTGTGTGTGTGTGTGTAGTGTTGTATGTGTGTGTGTGTGTGTGTGTGTGTGTGTGTTGTGTGTTGTGTGTGTTTGTGTGTTAGTTAACATTTTGTCCTAGGCACATGTCGATAGACACTAGGACTGTTGTAGGTGTGTAGGTGTTGTGTGTGTGTGTGTGTGTTGTGTGTGTGTGTGTTAGTTACCTTTTGTATCCTAGGCACATGTTCGATTAGAACACTAGGCCTGTTGTCGGGTGTAGGTGTGTTAGTTAGTTACATTTTGTCCTAGGCACATGTCGATTAGGACACTAGGCCTGTGTAGGTGTGTAGGTGTGTAGGTGTGTATGCTGTGTAGGTGTGTAGGTGTCGTGTGTGTGTGTGTGTGTGTGTGTGTGTGTGTGTGTGTCGTGTGTTGTGTGTGTTGTGTGTGTGTGGTGTTAGTACTTTTGTCCTAGACCATGTCGATTTGACATAGGGCCTGTTGTTTAGGTTGTGTAGAGGGGGGTTGTTGTGTGTGTGTGTGTTGTGTGTGTGTTTGTGTGTTGTGTGTGCGTGGTGTGTGTGTAGTTAGTTTCCATCTTGTCTAGGCCACATGTCGATTAGACACTAGGCCTGTTGTAAACTGTGTAGGTGTTACTAACCTAATTGTACTACCTAGTTGAGGTTGAAGGTGGTCGAGTCCGAGCTCTGGCCCGCCTCTCACTGAACGCTACTAGGGTCACTCTCCTGAGCCGTGAGTTTTATCATACCTTGCTTAAAAGCTATGTATGGATCCTGCTCCACTTCATCGCTTCTCCAAACTATTCACTTATGACTCACTGTTGGTGTGTAGGTGTGTGTGTGAGTGTGTGTGGGTACGTGTGTGTGTGTGTGCTGTGTGTGCATGTGTGCATGTGTGCAGTGTCCATATGTGTGTGTGTGTACTCACTCACCTTTTTGTATAACCTATGTGAGGTTGCCAGTGGGTCGAGTCTTAGTCCTGGGCCCGCCTCTTCACCGGTTGCTACTGGGCCCTCACCTGCCCGCTCCATGAGCTTTATCAAACCTCGTCTTAAAAAATGTGTATGGTTCCTACCTCGCATACGTCATTTTCTAGGCTAGTTCCTCTGCCTTACAACTCTATGACTGAAGAAAT
Organism: Cherax quadricarinatus; assembly: GCF_026875155.1. Lineage (NCBI taxonomy): Eukaryota > Metazoa > Arthropoda > Malacostraca > Decapoda > Parastacidae > Cherax > Cherax quadricarinatus. The sequence continues at coordinate 38,699,447 of NC_069423.1, read as the reverse complement.
ATTCCTACTATCTCTCTGCTCATTTGTGTCTTCAACTTCAAATGTGTCCTCTTGTTTCTTTGTGTGTGTGTGTCGTGTGAGTGTTTGCGTGTGTGCGGCAAGCTGCAAGTGTGTGTTGTGTGCGTGTGTGTGTACGTGTGTGTTGTGTGTGTGCGTGTGTGCGCGGTGTGTGTGTGCGTGCGCGCGCGTGCGACGTGCGTGTGTGCGTAGTGCGTGTGCATGTGTGTGCGTGTGTGTGTGTCTTGTGTGTGAGGTGTGTGTGTGTGTGATGTGTGTGTGTGTGTGTTTTTACTCGCTAATTGTGGGTTGCAGGGTCGAGACTTCAGCCTCCTGGCCCTGCCTCTTCACCGACCCACTACCTGGTTTTATCCCCTCTGCTCATGGGCCTTATCATTCCTTGGCTTAAAACTATGTTTAGTTCCTGCCTCCTCTACATCGCTTTGCCAGACTATTCCAACTTCCTAACTACTCTATGACTGAAGAAATACACCTTCCACAGCCGAAAATTTCGGAACCTGCTGACTTACGACCACTCGACTTACGAAAACCGTTGTTTTTTATGCCAAATTTCTGGGAAATAAACAAACTATTGTGTTGCACTCAGTGTTTATCCTAACTTACATGTATTAAATACAGTACTAAACAACAAAAAAGTAAAGAAAAAACATGAAATACAAAATAACAACAATAAAATAAAGTCATTGCAAAATGTTTTTTTGGATTTTCAGTAGTAAAGTTGGACTTACGACGATTTCGACTTACGACCGGTTTCTCGGAACCGTACTCCATCGTAAGTCGGATGGGTATGTGTTACTTACTAACATCCTGTGACTCATCTGAGTCTTCAGCTTCCAATTGTGACCCTTGGTTCAGTGTCCCTTCTCTGGAACATCCTGACTCTTGTCCACCTTGTCTCTTCATGCAGTTTGTTTGTATGTTGTTATCTGTCTCCTGACCTCCTGTCCTCAGTGTGGACAGGCCGATTTCCCTTAACCTTTCTTCATAGGACATTCCCTTAGCTCAGGAAACTAGCCTTGATGCAAACCTTTGCACTTTCTCTAATTCTTGACGTGTTGACCAGTGGTGTAGGTTCCAAATGGTGCTGCGTACTCCAGTATGGGCCTGACGTACACAGTGTAATAAAGTCTTGAATGATTCCTTACTGATGTACCGGAACTTTATTCTAGGTTTGCCAGGCCCATATGCGCAGCAGTTATCTGGTTAATGTTTGCTTCTGGCGATGTACTCGTATTATACTCACTCCTAGGTCTTTCTCCTTGAGTGAGGTTTGCAGCCTTGGCCACCTATAGCCTATACTCTGTCTGCAGTCTTTCTTTGCCCTCCTCGATATCTTCGTGGGACTTTGCATTTGGCAGGGTTTAAATTCTAGAGCAGTTTCTGGACCACAGTGTACTCAACCTAATTGTGGTTGCAGGGGTCGGAGAGTCCTCGCTCCTGGCCAGCCTCTTCACCGGTTGCTACTTTGACCTCTCTCTCCACCCTCGCATGGCTTTATCAAAACCCTAGTCTTAAAACTGTTTATGGTTTCTGCCTCCACTACGTCATTTTCTAGGCTATTCCACTGCCTTACAAAACTCTATGATGAAGAAATTACTTCTAATATCTCTCAGACTTCATTTGTGTCTTCAACTTCCAATTTGTGGCCTCTTGTTTCTGTGTCCTTTCTGGAACATCCTGTCTTTGTCCTCCTTGTCTATACTTGGCAGTATTGTTATGTGTTTATCTGTTACCTGACCCTCCTGTCACTCCTGTGTAGTCAGGCCGATTTCCCTTAATCTTTCTTAATAGGACATTCCCCTTAGCTCTGGAACTTAACCTTGTTGCAAACCTTTGTACTTTCTCTCTAGTTGTGACGAGCTTTGTCAGTGCGGGTTCCAAACAGGTGCTGCTATACTCCAGTATGGGCTGACATACAGGTGTAAAGTGTCTTGGAATGATTCTTACTAGGTATCGGAATTGCTGTTCTCAGGTTTGCCAGGCGGCCCATATGCTGCAGAGTTATCTGATTGATGAGTGCTTCCGGAGACATGCTCGGTGTTTTACTAACCCAAGGATCTTTCTTCCTTGAGTGAGGTTATTTGCAGTCTTTGGCCACCTAGCCTATCAAACTCTGTCTGTGGTTTTCTGTGGCCCCTTCCCATATCTTCTTGACTTTGCATTTGGCGGATTAATTCGGAGAAAGCCTTTTGCTGGACCAGGTGTCCAGTCTCGTCCAGGTCTCTTTGAAGTCCGGCCTGGTCCTCATTCAGATTTAATCTCTCATTAACTTCACATCATCTGCAAACGGGAACTTGAGTCTAACCCTTCCGTCATGTCGTTCACATGTACCAAAAAATACAGCAATGGTCTAGGACGACCCCCTGTGGGACCCCGCTCGTCCACTGGTGGCCACTGTGATACATCATTAAGTACCATGACTCGTGTGGTGTGTTGTGTGTGTGTGTGTGTGTGGTGTGTGTGTTTGTGTAGTGTTAGTGTGTGTGTGTTTGTGTGTGTATGTGTGTATGTGTTGTGTGTGTGTGTGTGTGTGTGTGGGTGTGTGTGTGTGGTGTGTGTGTCTGTGTATGGGTGTGTGTGTGTGTGTGTGTGTATGTGTTATTGTGTGTGTGTGTGTGTGTGTGTGTATGTTAGGCTTTGTGTGTGTGTGTGTGTGTGTGTGTGTGTACTCAACCTAGTTACTCACCTAGTTGAGTTGCGGGGGTCGTGTCCGAGCAAGCTCATGGGCCCCGCCCTTCACTGATCGCTACTAGGTCACGCTCCCTGAGCCGTGAGCTTTATCGTACCTCTGCTTAAAGCGATGTATGGATCTGCTCCAACTACATCGCTTCCCAAAACTATTCCACTTACTGACTACTCTGTTGGTCTGAAGAAATATTCCTAACATCCCTGTGATTCATCTGTGTCTTTAGCTTCCAACTGTGGTCCCCTGTTTACTGTGTCCAAATCTCTGGAACATTCCTGTTTTTGTCCACCTTGGTCAATTCCTCTCAGTATTGTGTATGTCGTTATCAGTTCCCCCCTATTCTCTCATGTCCTCCAGTGTCGTCAGGTGTGATTATCCTTAACCTTTCTCCTCGTTAGGACATATCCTCTTAGCTTGGGACTAGTCTTGTTAGCCTAAAACCTTTGCATTTCTCTAGTTTTTTTTAGTGCGTGGACTAGTGTGTTGGGTTCCAAACTGGTGGCCGAATACTCCAATATTGGGCCTAAAGGTATACTGGTGTACAGGGTCCTGAAACGATTCCTTATTAAGATGTCGAATGCTGTTCTGAGGTTTGCAGGCGCCCATATGATGCAGCAGTTATTTGGTTGATGTGCGCTTCTGGAGATGTGCCTGGTGTTTACTCACCCCAAAGATCTTTTTATTGAGTGAGGGTTTGTGTCTCTGAACCCCTAGACTGTACTCCCGTCGGCGGCCTTCTTGGCCCTTCCCCAATCTTCATGACTTTGACACATTGGTGGGACTTGAACTCCAGGGAGCTCAATTGATGGAACCAGTTCTGCAGCCTGTCCAGATCCCTTTGTAGTTCGGCCTGGTCTTCGATCGGTGTTTCTTCTCATCAACTTCTCGTTCATCTGCAAACAGGGACACATCAGAGGTCTATTCCTTCCGTCCTGTCGTCAAACAAATACCAGAAACAGCACTGGTCTAGGACTGACCCCTGCGGGACCCCGCTGGTCTCAGTGGCCCACTCTGACACCTCGCCACGTACCATGACTCGCAGACTGTCTTCTGACATGTATCCCTGAGATCTATTGTAGTGCCTTCCTGTTATCATGTTGGTCCTCCATTTTTTGCACCAATCTCTTGTGTGGAACTGTGTCAACATAACGCCTTCTGCAGGTCAAGTAAAATGCAAATCCACCCACCTCTCTTCTGTCTTTACTGCTGTCACATGTCATAGAATCAGTAGTTTGTGACACAGGTTTTCCCGTCCCTGAATACCATGCTGGCTGCTGTTGATGAGATCATTCCTTTCTAGGTGTTCCACCACTCTTCTCCTGATATCTTCTCCATGTTTGTGTGTGTGTGTGTGTGTTTGTGTGTGTATGTGTGTGTGTGTGTGTGTGTGTGTGTGTGTGTGTGTGTTGTGTGTGTGTTTGTGTGTGTCTCCCATTTGTGGTTGCAGGGGTCGTAGTCACCAGCTCCTGGCCGCCTCTTCGCTGATTGCTAGAGGTCCTCTCTCTCCCTGCCCCATGAGCTCTGTCATAACTCGCCTTAAAACTTATGTATGGTTTCTGCCTCTACCACAATCACCTTCTAGGCGTTCCATGGCCTGACTACTCTATGACATGAAGAAATACTTCCTAACATCCCTTTGATTAATTCTGAGTCTTCAACTTCCAGTTGTGACCTTCTTGTGTCTGTGTCCCATCTCTGGAACATCGTCTTTGTCCACTCGTCTATTTCCACCACAGTTATTTTATATGTCGTTTATCATGTCTCCCTGACCCTCCTGGCCTCCCAGTGTTGTCAGGCCGTATTCCCTCAACCTTTCTTCATAGGGACAATCCCGTACTCTGGGACTAGTTCTATATTGTTGCAAACCTTTGCACTTTCTCAATTTCTTGAGTGCTTGTCTAGGTGTGGATTCCAAACTGATGCTGCATACTCCAGTATGGGAATGACGTGTTGGTTTGCAGAGTATTAAAGAATCCTTACTGAGGTTATCGGAACGCTATCCGTAGGTTTGCCAGGCGCCCGCTTTGCTGCCAGCAGTTATCTGATTGATGTGCGCCTAGGAGGATATGTTCGGTGTTTTACTCACCCCCAGCTATCTTTTTCATTAAGTGAGGTTTGAGTCTTTGGGCCATCTAAAACTTTAATTGTGTGAGCGGTCTTCTTTGCCCTTCCCCAATCTTCATGTTTGCATTTGGCAGGTGTTTTATTCAAGGAGCCAGTTGCCGAGGACCAGGGCTTTGTCGCCTGTCCAGTTCTCATTTGTAGTCCTGTGATCCTCGTCCGACTATGATTCTCTCATTAAAATTCACATCATCTGCAAACAAGGACACTTCTGAGTCTATCCCTTCGTTATGTCGTTCACGTATACCAGAACAGCACAGGTCCTAGGACTGACCCCTGTGGAACCCGCTTTGTCACAGGCGCAACTCTGACAACCTCGTCGTCGCCGTACTGACTCGTTGTTGCTTCCTGTCGATTATGTCTTGATCCATTGCAGTGCCTTTCCTTTTCTGTGTGCCTGGTCCTCTAGCTTTGCCGTAAACCTCTTGTGTGGTAACTGTGTCGAAGCCTTCTTGCAGTCCAAAAATACGCAGTCGATCACCCCTCTCTCTCTTGTCTTACTTCTGTCACCTTGTCATAAACTCTAGATAGGTTTGTGACACAGGATTTTCCTTCCCTGAACCGTGTGGTTGTCAATTATACACTTGTTTCTTCTCAGGGCCCACATCTTCCCCTGTTGATCTTCTCCAGGACTTGGATACTATACCGTTAGTGATACAGGTCTGTAGTTTTAGTGCCTCATAACTGTCTCATTTTTAGAAATTGGGACTACATTTGCCATTTTCCATACCTCAGGGAGTTAGTTGCCCAGTTTCAATGATGTTGCTGAAGATCTTTGTTATATGGCTCACACATATCTCGCTCCCTTCTTTAAGGAACCCATGGAGAGATGTTGTCTAGGTCCACCCGCCTTGAGGTGTCAAGTTCGCATAGCAGCTTCTTCACCTCCTCCTTGGTTATATGTACCTCATCTAGACTTGCTGGTGTGCTCCCCTGTTCTGATTTCTGGAGTCCTACTGGTTTCCACGGTAAAAACTCTTTATATCTTGTGTTGAGCTTCCTGACATTACCTCTCGGTCGTTTCTTGTGAATTCCCATCAACCTTCCTCAGTTGATTACCTGGTCCTTGACTGTTGTTTTTCCTCCTGATGTGGCTGTTACAACGCTTCGGGTCAGTCTTTACTTTTGATGCTATGTCATTTTAATATTGTCTCTAGCTCCTACTTATCTGTGCATATTCGTTTCTGGCCTCTTCGGCTGATTTCTTTATTTTCCTGAGTTCTCTGTCTTCTGTACTTCTCCATTTCACTAGTACACTAGTTTTTGCTCCCTACACCTGTTGGGTGAACCAAGGACTCGTTCTGTTCTTCCCTTTATTTTGTTTCTTGGGAACAAACTCTCCCCCCTCTGCCTCCTTGCATTTTTTGCCTAATAGTCCTCATTTCTTGGTACTGGTTTTCCTGTCCAGTTCCCTCTCCCACTGAATGTCTGCTTGAAGGAAGTTCCTCATGCCTGAGTAGTTACCCTTTTGTAGTTTGGTTTTTCCCAGGCCTTTTCTTGCTACTCTCTCCACGTGGAGCTTCAACTATGTAGTCGAAGCACAGAACCACATGTTCACTAGCTCCCAGGGGCCTTTCATACATGATCCCTCCGATGCTCCGAACTACTCATGGTGTAATACAAGGTCCAACCTTGCTGGTTAATCCTCTCCGCTCTCTCTGGTAGTGTCTAAACATGTTGATGCATGAGGTCTCCAGTAACCACATCCATCATCTTGGCTCTCCATGATTTCGGGCCCCCATGGGGCTCAGGTTTTCCAGTCAAACTTCCCCTTGTGATTGTATCACCAAGAACTTGTAACTTGCCCCCCTATGTGGCTCTCTGGCACTAGGCTAGTGTGTTGATCATTGCTCTGTTGCTCTCATATATTCTTCCTCTTGGCCTCCTGCCAGTTATGATGCGTGGGTTGTCATTCTGCAATTATCACCTTTTGTCCCTCAGACTGGATTGTTCCCCCCCATACTAAGTCGTCCCTTTCGCCCATTGCCATCCATTCCTTCTATTGTCTCAAAAACCCCACTGGTTTTAAATGAGCAGTGCAAACTCCTCCTCCTACTCTCCTACCTCTGTCTTTCCTGAGGGTTGATTTGAATATCGGATGGAAAGATGAATCTGTTATTATTCTGGTGGAGTTGTGTTTCTGTGAGTGCTATTATGTCAGGGGATGTCTCTTTGATTATTTCGTGCCACTCCGCATACTTGTTTGTTATTCCATCCTGCAATGGTATACCACACCTTCATACTTCTTTTCTAAGACTGTTGTATGGGAGGTATATTGGAGGTTGTGAAATGGGGACCTGGTAAGGAACTATGAGTTGTTGCTGTGGAGGGTTGAGAGTTTGTAATGTAGTGGGTTGGGGGCAGTGGTGTGCATGGGTGCTTTGATTTAGAGTGTTTGGTTGCACTGGGGTTGACCTGGTTGGGGAGGCTTCTATTGGAAGTTGTTAAGGGAGGCTGTATTTGATCTTCTTTGGGTCTGGGATTCTCCTGTCTGTCTTTCCATCCCCTCTCTTTCCTCCTTTCCGCCTTTGTACCCATCTCTCTCAGTTTCTTCCTTTCTTCTTGTGTTCTGTCGCGTCGCGATACAGATACACCTTCCCTGTATGCCGTACATGTCCCTTAATCGTGCTTGTTCTCCTGCAGGATCCTGGTCCGAGGTCGATTCTGCCTTGAAGGTCACTCTCAATGGCCGGGTTCTTTTTGTTACAAACCCCCTATTCTCCGAAATTTTCAGCTGGGTCATATCGTCTTCTCCTATTGCTTTCATGATTGCTTTCAATTGCTTTTTTTTTTTCCCTTTTGTTTTCTTGCTTCCATATGTTTCCCCTTCACTTCCTGTAGCACATACATCAAAGACTGACCTCAACATTTCATTCTCCCACTGGCATATCCCTGTGTATATCCACTCATTCAATTTGATTTCCTCCATTGCAGCTTTCCTTTTCTTCAGTTTCACTAGCTACTGTAAATGGGCTCAGTGGCCTGTCATTTCCCTTCTCGGCTTTCCCTTGGGCCTCTGTTGTGTCTTTTAGGCCTCCACTATAGCTTAGCTCTTTCATTTACTACAGTCTCCACTGATAGTAGCTTTACATGCAGTTTTGCTCCTTCTTTCCCTACAGTCCTTATTTGTGGCTGAGGTAGCAGTCTCTGTTGTCAATCCCAAACATGTTCTTTAAGTTCTTTAGGCTGTTTCAGATTTTCATTCCCTCTCTAAACTCTGTATCCTAGCTCCTGCTGCTTTGACATGCACCTCCCACTTCTGTTTCCATATCTATCCACTCTACCATTCTCATGCTAAGTTCCATTCTGTTTCTTTTCCCATCATGATCCCGTTTTATGAGCTATGCTTGCCCATTCATTTTTCCTTTGCATTTTCCTCCTCCTGTCCCGTGGTTTTTCTTGTTGCTCTCTGGCCAACCATTTTTGTTTATCCTGATTGCCTCTGAGTGGGAAAACTATGTAGTTCTGTTGTTAGGTTAGTAGTGTGTATGTCACGTGTGTGGGGGGAAAGTAGTGGTGGAAACTAGCGGCTATGTGGGAGCTGAGGGGGAGGGGTGGGGAGTGTGATCGAGGGAGGGGAGGGATCAGGGGATGTAGTGAGATAGCGGTGGTGAGTGGGGGCAGTGTATGTGTGCCTGGATATGTTAGAGTGTGTGTGAGTGTGTGTGTGTGTATGTGTATGTATGTGTGAGTGTGGTGTGTGTGTGTGTGTGTGTGTGTGTGGTGTGTGTGTGTGTGTAGTTTGTGTGTGGGTGTGTGTGTGTGTGTGCTGTGTTGTGTGTGTTGTGTATGTGTGTGTGTGTGTGTGTGTGTGGTGGTGTGTGGGTGTTTGTGTGTGTGTGTGTGTGCTGGTGTGTGTGTGTGTGTTGTGTACTACCTAGTTGTACTCACCTTAGTTGAGGTTGCGGGGGTCGAGTCCGAGCTCCTGGCCCCGCCTCTTCAATGATCGCTACTAGATCACTCTCCTGTCCGTGAGACTTTATCTTACATCTGCTTAAAGCTATGTATATGGATCCTGCCTCCACTACATCGCTTCCAACTATTCCACTTACTGACTCTCTGGGGCTGAAGAAATTACTTCCTAACATCCCTGGGATTAATCTGGGTCTTCAGCTTCCAACTGTGTTCCCCTTGGTACGGTGGTCCAATCTCGGGAACATCCTGTCTTGTCCACCTTGTCACATCCTCTGTCTCAGGATATTGTGTATGTCGCTTTCATGTCCCCCCTATCTCTCCTGTTCCTCCAGTGTCGTCAGGTTGATTTCCCTTACCTCTCCTCGTAGGGTCATACTCTTAGCTCTGGACTAGTCTTGTTGCAAACTTTGCACTGCTCTAGTTTCTTCAACGTGCTTGGCTAGGTGTGGGTTCCAAACTGGGTGCGCATACGCTCCCAATAATGGGCCTAAATCACGTTGTACAGGGTCCTGAATGATTCCTTATTATGATGTCGGAATGCTGTTTGAGGTATGCTAGGCGCCCATATGCTGCAGCAGTTATTTGGTTGATGTGGCGCTTCAGGAGATGTGCTGGTGTTATATCACCCAAGATCTTTTTCCGTGAGTGAGGTTGTAGTCTCTTGACCCCCTAGAATGTACTCCGTCTGGCAGCCTTTCTTTGCCCTTCCCCAATCTTCATGACTTTGCACTTGGTGGGAGTGAACTCCAGGAGCTATTGCTGGGACATGTCTGCAGCTGTCCGATCCCTTTGTAGTTTGCCTGGTCTTCGAATCGATAGGAATTCTTCTCATCAATTCAGTCATCTGCAAAAACAGGGACACCCTCAGAGTATTCCTTCCGTCATGTCGTTCACAAAATACCGAAACAGCACTGGTCTAGGGACTGACCCCTGCGGGGGACCCGCTGGTCACATGGTGCCCACTCTGGACACCTCGCCAGTACCATGACTCGCTGCTGTCTTCCTGGACATGTATGCCCTGATCCATTGTTGTGCCGTCCTGTTATCCATGCTTGGTTCTCCAGTTTTTGCTCCAATCTCTGTGTGGGAAACTGTGTTCAAACGCCTTCTTGCAGTCAAGGAAGATGCAATCCACCCAACCCCTCTCCTCTCTTGTCTTACTGCTGTCACATGTCGTAGAACTTCCAGTAGGTTTGTGACACAGGATTTCCCGATCCCTGAACAATGTTGGCGGTCTGTTGATGAGATCCTTCTTTCTAGGTGTTCACCACTCTTCTCCTTATAATCTTCTCCATGATTTTGCATACTATACATGTCAGTGACCACTGTCTGTAGTTTAAGGCTTCATGTCTGTCTCTTTTTTAAGATTGGACTACATTTGTGTCTTCCATGCCTCAGGCAATCTCCCTGTTCGATAGAGTATTGAATATTGTTGTGTTAGGGGTACACATTAGCGCCTCTGCTCCCTCTCTCAATACCCATGGGGGAGATGTTATATGGCCCATTGCCTTTGAGGTATCTAGCTCACTCAGAAGCCTCTTCACTTCTTCCTCGGTTGTGGGCACTGTGTCAAGCACTGGTGGGTGTGCCCCACCTCTCGTCTTTCTGGGTCCCTTCTGTCTCCTTGTGAACAATTCTTTGAATCTCTTGTTGAGTTCTTCACATACTTCACGGTCATTCTTGTTGTCTCTCACTCCTTCTTCCATAGCCTGAGTACCTGGTCCTTGGACTGTTGTTTTCCTCCTGATGTGGCCTTGTACACAGTTTGGGTTCAGATTTGGCTTTCGCTGATATGTCACTTTTCATATTGTCTTTTTGGGCCTCCATTCTTATCTGTGATAATTCGTTTCGGGCTCTACGACTGTTATCCTTATTCGCCGGGTCCTTTGCCTTTCTTATTTCTTCCAATTCCCTTTCACAATTGGTTTTTGGCCTCTGCACCTTTGGGTAAACCATGGGCTCATCCTGGCTTTTCAGAATCCTGTTACCCTTTGGGACAAACCTCTCCTCAGCCTCCTTGCATTGTGTTGCTAACATATTCCATATCTCATTTAACTTGTTCCTTGCCAGTTCTCTGTCCCACTGAACCCGTTTCAGTAGTTCTCATGCCTGTGTAGTCCCCTTTCTTGTTAGTTTGGCTTATTTCGTCCTGGCCTTCCCTGCTTCTCTCCATTGTATGCTCTACTGTGTATTTCGAAGCTTAAACCTATGATCGCTGGCCCAAGGGGTCTTTCTATGTGTGTCCTCGATATCTTGCTACTACTCAAGGTGAATACTAGTTTGTAGTGTGTGTGTACTCACTATTTGTACTCTACCTATTTGTGGTTTTGCAGGGGTCGTGTATAGCTCCTGGCCCCGCCTCTTCACTGATTGTACTAGGTCTCTCTCTCCTGCTCCTGAGCTTATCATACCTGCCTTAAAACTATGTATGGTCCCGCCTCCACTACTTCACTTTCTAGACTATTCCACGACTTGTGACTACTTTGACCTGAGAATACTTCCTAACACCTTTGATTCATCAGAGTCTTCTACTTCAATTGGACCTCTTGTGTATGTGTTCCATTCTCGGGAACATCCTGTCTTTGTTCCACCGTGTCTATTCTGAGCAGTAATTTTATTATGTCGTTTTCAGTCTCCCCTGACCCTCCTGGCCTCAGTGTCGTCAGGCCGTTTCCCTTAACTTTCCTCGTACGACAATCCCCGAGCTCTGGTTAGTCTTGTTGCAAACCTTGCACTTTCTCTAAATTTCTTGACATGCTGATTGGTGTGGGTCCAGACTGGTGCTGCTTACTACAGTTATGGGCCTAACTTACACAGTGTACAGTGTCTTGAACGATTCCTTATTAAAGGTATCGGTACGCTATTCTCAGGTTTGCAGAGCGCCCGTATATGCTGCAGAGGTGATTTGGTGATGTGTTGCCTCGGTGATGTGCTCGGTGTTTTGGGTCCACCAAGGGCTTTCTCCTGAGTGAGGTTGTAGTCTTTTCCACTAGGCCTATACTCTGTCTGCGGTCTTTCTTTGCCCCTCCCCAATCTTCATGACTTTGCATTTGGCTGGATTGAATTCGTGAAGCAGTTACGGACCACATGTCAGCCTTCTCCAGGTCTTTTGCAGTAGTGGCTCCTCATCCTCGTCCGATTTAATTCTTCTCATAATTCACGTCATCTGCGAACAGGGGGGACATTCAGAGTCATTTCATTCCATCAATGACGTTTCACATATATCAAAAATAGCACTGGTCCTAGAACTGACCCCTGTGGGACCCCGCTCGTAACAGGCGCCACTGTGATACCTTTAACGTACCAGGACTCGTTGCTGCCTCCCTGTCAGGCATTCCCTTATCCATTGCAGTGCCCTCATTTACGGTGCAGATCCTCCAGCTTCCGCCAATAATTCTTGTGGGGAACTGTGTCAAAAGGCCTTCCTGCAGTCTAGGAAAAACGCAATTACCCAACCCTCTCTCTCGTGTCGTAACTTCTGTTACCTGTCATAAAACTCCAGGAGGTTTTGTGATACAAGATTTGCATTCCTGAAACCATGCTGGTTTTCATTTATAATCTTGTCCTTTCCAGGTGTTCGACCACTCTCCTCCTGATATCTTCTTCCAGGACTTTGCACACGATACATGTCGAGACACAGGTCTGTAGTTTAGTGCCTCGTTTTAGTTTTCCTTTCTTACTAAGGGGATACATTAGCGGTCTTCCATTTCTCAGTAGTTGCCCAGTTTTCAAGGGATATGTTGAAGATTGTGGTAGAGGCACACACACATCTCTGCTCCTTTCTCTAAGGACCATGGGGAGATGTGATCGGTCCCTCGCCTTTTGAGTGTCTAGGTCACTTAAGAGCTTCTTCACCTCCTCCTCAGTTGTTGTTTATTGTCATCCAACACTTGAGGGTATATTCCTCTTGATGTTCCCTTTCGTTCTGCTTCCCACAGGGTGGGGAGGGGCCCTTCTGTCGCTACTGTAAAAACTTCCTTTTAATCTCTGTTCAGCTCCTACATCCCTCCTGATCATTTCTTGTGAGTTTCTCACCTTTGTCTTTAATCTGATCCCTGGCTCTTTTGACTGGTTGTCTTCTCTGCATGTGGCCTATACAACAGTTTCGGTGTCTGTCTTGATTCTCGATGCTATGGTCATTTTCATACTGTCGCTGGGCCTCCCTCTTACCTGTTGTGCGTACTCATTCCTGGCTCTGCGACTGATTCTCCCTATGTTCGTGTGTTCTCTGCCTTCTGTACTTTTCCATTCTCTATTGCACTTGTTTTGCCTCCTTACACCGTTGGGTGACAGGGGGCTTGTTCTGGTTTCCCGTTGTTACTGTTGCTGGGAATGAACCTTTCCCTGCCTCCTTGCATTTTGTTATTGCTACATATTCCATCATTTCATTTTATACTGGCTTTCTGCAGTTCTAGTCACTGGACCTCCTGCAGGAAGTTCTTCAACCCTATGTAGTCCCCTATTTTAAGTCAGGTTGTTCCCATTCTACTCCTGTTATTCTCTCCACTTGAGCTCTACTATGTATTCAAGCACAGACCACGTGTGGTCGCTAGTCCTAGGGGGACTCTCATAATTATGTCCTCAATGTCTGAGGCTGGCCCAAGGTCATACAAGGGCCAATCTTGCTGGTTCATCCTCCCTCTCACTCTGGTTAGGTGTCCTTAACATGTTGGTGCATGCGTTTTCAGCACACGTCCAAATCATCCTGGCTCTCCATGTTTTCGGGACCCCCATGTGGCTCCAGGTTTTCCCAGTCGAAACTCCTGTGGTTGAAATCCCCCATAACCAGCAACTTTGCTCTGCGGGAGTGAGCTCTTCTTGCCACTCAGCATGTGTGTCCACATGGCTCTGTTGTCTCTTTCATATTCCTCCCTTGGCCTCCTGCAGTTCTAGTGGTGGTTTATACATCACTGCAATGACCCTTTGTGTTCCCCCGACTGAAGTGTACCTGCTATGTAGTCTCTTCTCCCGTCTCATCTATTCCTTCCATTTTCTTCGAATTTCCATCTGTTGTTGTACGTGCAGAGCAAAACCCCACCTCCCCCCCCTGCCCCTTCTATCTTTTCCTCATGATCTGGTATCCTGGAGTGGGAGATTGTACATCTGTTCTGTCTTCCATTGAGTTTTGTTCTGTAACGCTATGATGCTGGAACTTCTCATGATTCCTTTCCCCCCTTTTGCCATTCCTCATGCTTTATATTTTTTGTTAATCCATCTGCATTTGTGTACCAAACCTTCAACTTCTGTTCTAATACGGTAACTGTGGTGCGGGGAGGTTTGGAAAACAGAATGGATCGGTGGTGGATGGTGGTTTGGATTGTTCAGTTGCCTTGGGGGGGTATTGTCGTGGCTGGAGTCCTTTGAGGTGTTTCTGGGGGGTGACGCTTTTCCTTCCATTTGATCCTGGGATTATTCTGCTCTCCTTTTCAATTTCCTCCCATTTCTCCTTTCGTTTTTGATCTCTCTTTCATTGTCTACCTTCCGTACTGTGTTCTGTCTCGGTCTCGGTATATGTGGGTGTGTGTGTGTGTGTGTGTGTGTGTTATGTGTGTGTGTGTGTATGTGGTGTGTGTTTTAGTCTATAGTAAAAAAATTATTTAATACTCATAAGTAATATTAATATTACCAATTCTTACAAGAAAATAAGGAAAAAGTGAAATCGTAGGAGGATATTATTTTTGTGCTTCAATGAAGCTGATTGTATTGATTTTATATTTGTGGGCGTAGGAATTACTGAATTTCTTCAACATAATGTTCAGTGAAATCGGATTGAATTACAAGCGGAGGCAGTGACGATTTTTGTATCAACAAATTCTAGTTAGCTATTGTCTCGGGTTGTGTTGTAGCTCCCGACCACAACAAATATATAGAAGAAATATTCTCTCGTCTCTCCCACTTCTCTTATTGAAAATTACCCTATTTCCCTTTTGATAGGATGAGATAAAATAATTAAAATAGAGGATAAAAATGTTGAGAGGAAAAAAAAGATACGGAGGAAGAAACAACAGGAAAAAAATAGATCAAAAATTATTAAGCTGCAGTTACAAGAGATGTTTTTAAAAGTATGAAATCATCTAGACAAAAATCAAGTGTATTATAAATTCCTCGCATAAGAAACTACATATCACCTCCTTTATTGGTTACAGCGTCCTAATACTTTCATGAATGAGTGCCAATATTTCCACATCACAGATTAATTGCATTTTAGGTGCATAAGGATCATCACTTTAGTGCTATTTTATTACATAATTAATTTATCATTTTACTTTCCTTGCTGAGAAGCAAAATAGTTTGCTACATTACTACCTAGTTGATAAGTTACAAATTAGTTACCTATAAATGTATTAATTTAAGGATTATGTGGATTAAACTAAGGGTCGGATGCGAGAAGTGGCCATAATAAGTGTAATGCACGTGAGAAGAGAATTGAGTGAAGAAGAGAGAATTATTGGGAGATGTTAGCGAGTGTGTAGGAAACTTTAGAACCTAGAGAGAGTAATTGTTGGTCGTTAAGTGTGGGGGTGTGCAAGTGAAATGAGGCCTTTGATTGACCTTGTTTAGAAATGGCTTTGTTTTAAGGTAATACATATTTTAAGAAAAAGAGGACAAATAAGTAAACAAAAATGATGGGGGAGTAATAACCACGTATTTGTGCTGGACAATGGTATTGGTGATAAAAAAATTTGCTGGTAAGGCATCATAAGTATACACATTTATAGAGAGGCCACAGATAATGAGATCCATTTTTTAGTTGTATCTACCATGAGAGTAAAAGGTAGATGGGATAACAAGGAAAATGGAAGCAACAAGTAAGAGAGAGTGTTCAGCAGAAGATTGTGGTCACAGGAAATATGGGTGCTGCAGGGAAGAAGAGCAATATGTGTGGTGAAATGAGTAAAGAGAGAAGTAAGGGGAAAAAAATTAATATACGAGAGGTTTTTACAAGAGGGAGTGATGCACGGAGGAAGATAATATGCAGCGAAAAATACGGGTTAGGAAAGTGGTGAAGCAATGTAAAAGAGGAACTGAGAGACTGGGTGAGATGTGTCAATAAATTTTGTTAAAAATAATAAAAAGTTATTGAAGTGAGATAAATAAGTTGAGGAAGCCTAGAGAACGAATTGTATTGACAGAGAATAGGAGTGGAGAGTTATTAAATGAGAGTTACAGGTATCGGGAAGATGGAGGGAATGGTTCAGAGGAATTGGTAAATGTTGATGAAGATAGGAAGCTGTGATTTGTGTATAGGGCAAGAAAATAATATGTCGTAGGATAGGAAGAGCCATTTGTCCATGTGGGGGAATTCGTGAGTCAGTGGTTAAAGTGGAAGGTGTAAAGGCAGCTGGGATTGATGGAATAAGATAGAAATGATAAAAGCATGTGGCGATATAGTTTTGGATGTTTTGGAACAGGGTTAGGTACCCTAGGGATTTTCAGTGTATGTGCATAGCTCCCGTGTATAAAGGGCAAGGTGACAAAAGAGGTGCAAAAACTATAGGGAAATATCTGTTTGAGTATACCTGGTAAAAGTGTATTGTAGGAGTTATTTTAAAATTTACGTGTAAGACGAAAGAAGAATAGCAGTGAACGAGGAGGCTTTAGGAAAAGTAGGTAGTGTGTAGTCCAAGTGTTTACATTGAACATAGGTGACGAACAGTACTTATATAAAGGGTAAAGAGATTTTGTGGCTTTATGGATTTGGAAAAAGGCGTATTACAAGATGGATAGGGACCAATGTGGCAGTTTTGCAGTTGTATGAATAGGAGGTAGGATACTGAAAGCAAGTGAAGAGTTTTTTAAGAGGATAGTGAGCTCAAGTTAGAGTATGTAGGAAGGAGTTAGATTTATTTCCCAGTAAAAGAGGCCATATGCCAAGAAGGGAAGTGTGATTGACACTGGGTGACCAGGGATGTAAAGAGAAGTGAAAGTTGCGGGTCTAGGCAAGAGGTTAAAAGATAAAGAATCTAACACAAGTGGGAGTTTGTCACAGTTGATCGTTATGTCTGATGACATTATATGCTTTTTTTGGGAGATTTCTGAAAGAAGTTGCAGAAGTTGGTGGATGAGTTGGGTAGGTATGTAAAAAGAGAGAAAATTAAGAAGTGAATATAGGAAAGAGAAGGTGATGTAGCTAACAAAAAGATTAGGTGATGAAAGATTGGATATCAGATTGAAGGGGACGAGAGATGGAGGATGTGAATGTATTCACATATTTAGGAGTGGAAACGAAATCCAGCAGATTGTTAGTTAATACCAACGCTTTTATATGGCGTGAAGCTGGGTGATAAAATGTAGCAGACAAGGAGAAGGCTGGAGACAGTGGAGATGACATGTCTGAGGTGCAATGGTGGTGTGAATATTAATGTAGAGAATTCCGTATTTTGGAAATTGAAAGGTGTCGATTACCAAAACTATATCCTGAGGAAATATTTTTGAAGAGGGGTATGTTGAGGTGCTTCGGACATTAGAGAGCTGGAACAAACTAGAATGACATCGGTGTAATGTGTAACTCTATAGTGGAGAAGGCGGGGTAGGGGGGGGGGGGGGGGGGGGGGGCCCCCCTTCCCTCCCCGGGGCGCCTAGGAAAGGTTGGAGGACGGGGTAACGAGGGTGTGGTGTGCGGGAGGTGCTTGGATTTCCAGCAAGCATCGTGAGTGTATTTGATAGGAAAATGGAAACAAATGGTTTTTAAATACTTTTCGTGCGGTGAGTGTGAGCCAGGCAACATTTATGAAGGATTCGAAACCGGCAGGCCTGACTTGAGTCCTGGAGATGGAAAGGTACATGCCCTGCACTCTGAAGGAGGGGTGTTAGATGTTGTAGTATTTAATTGTAGTGTAAGCACCCTCTGGCAAGACAGCGATGAGTGAATGATTAAATAGTTTTTCCTTTATGCCATCCCTCCTGTGGGGGAATCGGCCGATGTGTTAATAAAAAAATAAATAAAGAAGGTAGGCTCAAAGACAATATAAAAATGACACAGCAGAGAAAGCCAAGTCCTACCCGAAGCTGTTGTACAGTCACATCAGAAGGAAGTGCCCGGTGGACAGAGAGAATGTGACAGAGATGGGACACAGCAACAAGGGGTCATAATTAGGAGTTGAAGACTCAGATGAATCACAGGGATGTTAGGAAGTATTTCTTCAGTCACAAGATAGTCAGGAACTGGGAAGCGATGTAGTGGAGGCAGGATCCATTTATAGCTTTAAGCAGAGGTATGATAAAGCTCATAGTGCATGGTTAGTGACCCAGTAGCGGCCAGTGAAGAGGCGGGGCCAGGAGCTGTGACTCAACCCTTACAACCAAGTGTCGTATTCCCATCAGTATTCTTTAAGCATACTTATAAACAGTTTGGTCGCCATCAACTCAGAAAAAACTTGGTCACCTTGCTTACAGAAAACAGGTACTGTTATATGTTGTGTAAGCTGCTTGTAATATTTATTATGAGAGCTTTCATTATGTGACTATGATGTTAATAGGATATGAACACGGAAAGTACAGCCGTAATCGTCTGGGAAAATTATGTGACTGTTTTATTAGAGTTATACTTTCTCTCTCCTTTCTGTCGTAGGGGAGGTTATGGAAGACAATATACAACACACACTAAAGATAATTTTTCCTTTCTTTTTCAGGACGAGGAAATAAAGTCTATACTTCTGAATGCAGAGTAAAATGAATATACGTTTTTAATTTATCTATCTTAATTTTGTTTCTTTTCATTAATAATAAATCGATTTTCATAACTGCTTTAAATAGACTTCATGGAAATCGTTAATGACACGATTTCAAACAAACCATTCCACGGGCGGGGATAAACCCGCGGTCAGAGAGTCCTTCAAAAGACTCCAACCATCGCGTTAGCCACTGGACCAGTGGCTAACGCGACGGTCTGGAGTTTTGAGACTCTCTCACTGCGGGTTTTATCCCCACCCGTGGTATGGTTTGCTTCAAATAGTACTGTGATTTTTCCTTTCGTTTCTCATTCTTGCTGTTTATGCTTATGTTGTCACGGTTGGAAGTTTTTTCTTTGAATTTTTTTTCTCTCGGCGTGTGTGAAGGCTTACTCAGCCCTGTAACAACTTCAGACAGTATTACCAAGGCTGGCTCCTCCTCAGGAAAATTAATGTATAGAAAAAGAATAAAAACTGACAAACATAAACACTTTATTATTTAGAAAATATAAAACATAAAACACTTAAATATGAAATATTAATCCTACATTAAAGAAAATGAAAAATGAAAAATATAAATGATGTCTGAATTCAACGCTAATAATATAAATAAAAAACTTGGGATGTCTGGTGTTGGTGACACAGCGTGTTGGTTGAAATCGTAGCCATTGCCATGATTGGGGGGGTCCGCAGGTGTTGATGACAACCCCCGGTCTCGTTCTTCACAGATTATCTAGCCATAGCCATAAATCCATTCCAGGATGACATGAAAGCAGGTTTTCTCACACTGCAATGATGAGAGTTATATCCTGCTACTTGTCATACACAAACAGGTAAGTGGATCAAAATTTGGGATGTCTCAGAACGTTAGTCCGTCTCCCTTCAATTCTACTCATTGATTCTTGCAGGTGACCTCTCTGTCATCCAAGCTGGAAAGAAGAGACAGGTTTACCTACTGCTTAATAAATCACTCTCCATGATAAGGTAACAATACCTTAAACATGTGGTGATTATTACAACAGTTAACTTAGAGCAAGACAGAAAGGACTAAGCTTAGTATAGGTCAAAAGTGAAGCCTTTCAACCATAAATCCACTAGAATATCAAGCAGGCAAGTACTTACAGTAGTGCTGGGAGCTGATAGTTCTGTGAATTACCGTTTGGACTGGAGCCCACAGACCCACCTTTAGGGGGGGGGGAAGGAGGAGGGGAAGGATATCGGACCTTGCCTACCCTATCTAACAAAGCAGCCGGGCACCAAATCAAACTATCACTTTAGGGTGGGGGGAGAAAGGTGGGAATAGCGGGAGCCAAGACTTACCTTAACAGTAGTCCGCAAGCACACTATCACTTCGGGGAGGGGAAAAAAGGAGGGGAATAGCGAAGCTGGACTACCCTACCTTAACAAGTAGCTGCAATGAAACTATTGTTACTATATAGCTACTCCCTATCTATTGAACTTATTCCCTCACATCTCCCCCATAGGTACAAGACTATAGGTCAAGGAGTATAAGAAAATAGGCAGAAAAGTCAAGACATGTGGGAAAGTCGCGAAGGCAACAATTCTTCTGCTGACTGTCACGACTTAACCAGTCAAGAAATAATTGGATAACCATGATATACACAATAATGGAACTTAAAGCCTGGAGTGGCGAATGTCCACCTCAAAAGGCTGACTGTTGGTTTCCCTTAACAGTATCTTGGAATATCAAAGATTTGTGGTCCGTTTCTAAAATGATTATTTTCCCAGCAATTAAAATTTAAGTTTGAATACCCCACACAAGGGCTAAACTTTCCTTTCTATTGTGGAGTATCACGTTTCTGCATGGGTGGAAAGGATTTTCCCGGCTTAGGAAGCATACAGGAAGGGAGTACCATCAAGGTATTGTAGTAACCTGCACCTAAGCCAGTATTAGGGCATCATTTCTCAAACAAAATGTTTTATAAATATCTTGAACTTAATATAGGGTCTTTGAGCAGATATTTTTTACATCTCATCAAACTTTTTCCCAGCTAGGTCGGAAAGTTCAAAGAGGTTCCTTTCACAGACATTTTTAAGAAGGTCAGGATAAGATGCCTGTAAGATCCGTAAGGGTTCTTGATAAACCGTGCATAAAATTTACAAAACCAAGAAAGCTATCGCATGAGCTTCTGGGTTTTTGTGAATTTAAATACTATTAAGCATTGATTCTGACTGGGGAGATGCAGCAGAGAGTTAATTAGAAAGTATCAGTCCAAGAAATCTAATCTTGTTATACCAAGGAAGCATTTCTTCGGCTTGGCAGTGAGGCCATGTGATCGTAACCTACGCAAATCTGATGTTAATGTTTGAATGCTTGCCCCCACTGATGTCCCATTACGTAAATGTGATCAAAATAAACTGAAACATTTGGCATATTATCCAATATCACCTTTCTCATCAGTCTCACGAAGGATACTCACAGGCAGTTACCAAACCGAAGGGCATAGTTCTATAGTGCATCATTCCTTGGTGTGTAGAAAAGCCGTGTACTGCTTAGAGAAGGAATCTAGCTTACTTATGATATGCCTGCGCAATATCAATCTCAGAAAAGAAAGGAAGAGTCATAAAATTTGTGTATGATCGCTATCTAATTAAGGGCATAGGCTCAGCATCCCACCGAGTAATAGCATTAAGGCCTCTGAAGGTCAATAGCAAGTCTATAATGAATTAGCGCTCCTTCGATAACCCATGACTACTGGAGGCCGAATATGCGATACTGAAGGTTCAATGATCTTTAGTTTTAATAATTTGTATACCTCTCGGTCAAATGCATCCTCCCTAAGGAGAACTGGAACTGGTATAATTTTCGTTTGATAGGATTGTCTGTCACCAAGAGTCAGTCTTAGGACTACCGTGGAAGTAACACCTGGAATATCAGTAAAGACGTCTGAAAAGTAACTACACAATAACGTAGTTCATGTCTCTTATGTAATCCAAATGATTCATTAATATTAATGTATTGTCACGCCAAGAGTGGTCAAGAGTCACAAGTCATGTAGTTCTTCCATCATAGTCTAAGTTAGAGGTGTCAATACTACACACACTTACATTCTACAGTTGTTTTATCACAAGTTCGTGTGGAAAAATATAAGTAAAAGTTATTAAGCAGTTAACCGAATTTCTTCGGTAATATTTCTTAAGGATGTTGATATGATAAAGCTTAGGTTTCCCCTTAAGATAAGATAAGATTTCGTTTGGATTTTTAACCCCGGAGGGTTAGCCACCCAGGATAACCCAAGAAAGTCAGTGCGTCATCGAGGACTGTCTAACTTATTTCCATTGGGGTCCTTAATCTTGTCCCCCAGGATGCGACCCACACCAGTCGACTAACACCCAGGTACCTATTTGCTGCTAGGTGAACAGGACAACAGGTGTAAGGAAACGTGTCGAAATGTTTCCACCCGCCGGGAATCGAACCCGGGCCCTCTGTGTGTGAAGCAGGAGCTTTAGCCACCAGGCCACCGGGCCACCTTGACTTCTATGAGGTAGTCAACTTTCCCACAAATTTTTAATACTTTATATGGACCTTTCCATGCTACTAATAATTTATTTGACTTGATAGGCAAAAGTACCTGAACTTCATCTCCTACTTTAAAACTTCTCCTCTGACTTTTGGAATCAAAATAGGTTTTGTACTGGTCCATTGACAATCTTAAGTTTTTCGAAACTATGTCAGAGGTCTCCTCAAGTTTAGATCTAAGGTCAAGGAGAAACTGATAAGAAGACTGAACCTCAGCCTTTACGTCCTCATTAGTCCATAAGTCATGAAGGATGGACAATGGGCCTCTTGGCCTGTCTACCATAGATGTAGTCAAAAGGTGAAAACCCAAGAGTCACTGGGAACTTCCCTCATGTCAACAAAGCACAGGTAGGGTAACGATGCCACTCCTTAGGTTTAAGGGAGCAAAGTTTCCTTAAAATGGATTGAGAATCGATATGCTGGCGCTCAGTCCCCCATACAGCTGGGATGATAGGGTGTGGTGGAAGAGGGCTTCACTCCCTGAAGTTGGTATAGATGTTGTATTAAAGTCAGATGTGAATTGTGTCCACAGTCATGACAAAATTTCTTGGGATGCCCCATCTGGAGAAGATGGACAAAAGAGTCAGCCACTCTGTAGTGGTTATGGTATTTAAGGGTATGGCTTCAGGGAAAACTCGAAGCATAATCAACTATTTGTTAAATATTATATCTATGTCCCCAGATGAAGTGGAGTTAAAAGGGACCAACGATGTCAATGGCTACTCTTTCAAAGGTACTGAAAAGACTGGCATTTTGACCCATAGGTACTCGCTTGTACCTCGGGAGGATGATGTTGTGCAAAACTTACACGTTACAATAGGTAGTGACATCTGAGGAAAATTTTTGGTCAAAAATAGGATTCCCTAATTTTATTTAAGTTTTACGTGCGAGAAATGTCCGGCCACTGGCAGGTCAAGAGCCATTTTAAGAACGTCTCTCTGCATTGGACTTGGAACAACTAAGATGGAATAGTCTATCTCATCTGAATTTAATTTGAATACTGACTTGTACAAGAAAACCTTTTATATATTCAAATGTATATGAAAGTTTTTCCTTTGGATAACTTGATTTTGTTTAGCAGCAATTATGGCAATTCTGAAGAGAAGGGCAAATTACGTAGTAAATTGACAAAGGAGTCCTTCGATTATATCTAAAGGCTTAAAGTCAGGGAAAATCAAAGGATGGACAGTAGGAGAAGCCTGGGCTTTGGTTCTAGAGCCCTAGTCAGAACATTTATGGTATCGGAGGTGATATCTTCACTTTCATCTAATAAGTGAACCGGTGATCCTACTACCTCGCTTTCGAGAGTAGCATCACTGGTTTTTAATCCCACATGAATCTCGCGAGACATTGTCTCATCTGAACTTTCGAGTGGCTTCTCTGACTCTACAGGAAGAGGATCTGAAAAGCTTATGTCTACCTTTGTTGATGAAAGGTCAACTCAGAAGGAGAATGGAACCTTTTACATTACCTATTAGTCCGTGTCGCCCCCCGCAAAAAGTAATGGGAGCTAGTACGGCTTCAGACCAGACCTAATGTAACAACGGATGGTAGGAAAAGTGTACGTACGGCCCAAGTAATCTGAAAGTATAGCAGAGGAATGAGTTTCTTTAAAGTTAGGGAACAGCTTATCAGAAATGACTATACATGTGCATCCAGTGTCTCGTAAAATAGTAGATACATTAAGTCCATTAACTGTTCCTGAACAGAAGGGTGCTTGGTCATTACAGTCTTTAAAACATCTTCCAACTTTTTGGACCTTCTTAGAAGGACAATCTGGACGTTTATGTCCCTTAACACCACACAAATGACAAACAGGAATAAAAGAAGTCATTTTACTTTCTACTAGAGGCTTTGATTTCTTAAGGTCTGATGAACCCTTGCCCTTAGGGTTCGATCCCTTTAGGTCTTTATAGGAATTGTGAGCCTCAGCATACAAGTCAGCGGCCTCAGCAACTTCATCAGCTTTAATCAGGTTACGTTCTCTGATGAATGTTCTTATCTGGTGGGGAAGAGCTGTCAGGAACTGGTCAGCAACCATGAAGTCTCTAAGAGATTCATAACGTTAGTTAGTTTAATATGTTTATTATGCACCCCATACCCATCCTGTGGGCGGTAGTCAAAAGATTACAGAGGTACATAATTGGTCCAGGGACTGGACTCCAAAGTTTTGATAGCTGAGCAAGTTACAGAGGTAATGAACTCACAATTTACAAAGGTAATGAACTCACAATTTACAAAGGTAATGAACTCACAATTTACAAAGGTAATGAACTCACAATTTACAAAGGTAATGAACTCCAGGTAAGTCTGGTCACAATCATGACAAGTTACAAAGGTATTTACTGATTACAGAGGTACGTAATGGGTCCAGGGACTGGGCCCCCAAAGATTCATAACTGTGATCAATTCCTGAACTCTCTATCCAAAAGTCGAACAAACGAAAGAGTGTTACCTGTAACTGCTGAAAGTTCTGGCCAGGCTGTAAGGTGGCATACCTGAAATCTTTCCTGTAAGAATTAGTGGTTTTTTTATATGCTTTAAGGATTGCCATCTTCAGTAGGTTATAATTACATATGATATCGTGCGACAAAGTTGCATAGATATTCAAAGCTGTACCAGAAAATAACATTCCTAACCTAGTAGCCCAGGTGTCAGCAGGCCATTCACAGAGGGTAGCTGTATTTTCAAACCTGATAATGTATGAAGTATGTCCTTCCCACCTCTGTGGAAGGGAGGTAAATTAGGTGTTGGAATATGTGCAATAGCTGGCTTGATGTTCAAATTACTCCTTCCTCTAATTGTTGTGTAAGAGTTAACTTTTTATTCTCTAATTCAAGGCGAGCTTTTTCGAGTTCGCGATCCTTTTCTTAACTCGAGTTCTCTAGCTTTTTCCTCACGTTCTTTAGCTTTTTCCTTACGTTCTCTAGCTTTTTTTCCTAATTCTCTATCCTTTGCTCTTTCCTCAAGTTCTTTAATTTTAACTTGTTCTTCAGTACTCTAGCTCTCTCCCTCACGGTCAGTCTAAATCACGTCTCCTTTTTGTCTTCTCTCTCTCTTTCTAACTGTCTTGGATTTCTCTCTCAATTCTCTCTCTCCTTTTCTTCTTCTCTTTCCCTTTCTGTCTTTCTTCTCTCTCAATTCTCTCTCTTTCAAGTCTTTCCTGGATCTTTGCACTAATGAAAGATTCATAATTTTTTCCCTGTTATTTCCTAACTTACTTCAGCGTTCACCAAAACTGGTATTCGCCTCCATACTTGCAAGAATAACTTAAAACTATCAGGGAAATGAAACGGGTATTAAAGAAAACGGAGGGGTCAATTCTGCGCTACGCTCAAATGTAAATAAACGTGAGGGCTTCAATCTCTGCTTCAATTAAACAATGGTATTAGATAACGAAGGTTCTAAGCCGGCTCCGAGCAAACAGTAAGTAGTATGGGGTCCCTTGACCATCCAAAACTTCTCACCAACAAATCAAAGAGTGTCTACGACAGTTCCCTTGATATAATAATAGCAGCTCAATGAAACACATTGTCACTGGAAAATGTCGGGTCCCTAGATTTTATTCCTCCAAAGTGTTTCAAGCTCGAAACAAAAAGGTTAGCAGAATTTAAATATTATATCCTGCCTGACTCCGTGACTTACAATAAATTGCGAATAGCAATCACCATATCTTTTAAAACCTGTACTGATAGTCCTTCCATAGAGGATGATTACTCCATGCTGTAGTTGGTAACCGTCTGTAGGTATGCGGCATTGAAGTTCTATGGTAGATTCGAGATGGAGTTGAATCGTGATTTTTTTTTTTTTTTTTTTTTTTTTACTCGAGTTGATCCTGGGCAAGGTCGCCACTTGTGAAGGCCGGTGGCCTGGGTGGCCTCTTAAAGCTCCCGCTTCACTCACGGAGGGGCCCGGTTCGATTCCCGGCGGGTGGAAACATTCCGACATGTTTCCTTACACCTGTTGTCCTGTTCACCTAGCAGCAAATAGGTACCTGGGTGTTAGTCGATTGGTGTGGGTCGCATCCTGGGGGACAAGATTAAGGACCCCAATGGAAATAAGTTAGACAGTCCTCGATGACGCACTGACTTTCTTGGGTTATCCTGGGTGGCTAACCCTCCGGGGTTAAAAGTCCGAACGAAATCTTATCTTATCTTATCTTATCTTATCTTACTCAGCCCTGTAACAACTTCAGACAGTATTACCAAGGCTGGCTCCTCCTCAGGAAAATTAATGTATAGAAAAAGAATAAAAAACTGACCAAACATAAAACACTTTATTATTTAGAAAAATATAAATATAAAAAAACACTTATTATTGAAATATTAATCCTACATTAAAGAAAATGAAAAATGAAAAATATAAATGATGTCTGAATTCAACGCTAATAGATAAAAATAAAACTTGGGTGTCTTGTGTTGGTGGCGCTGTGTGTTGTTGAAATCGTAGCCATTGCCAATGTTGGGGGGGGGGGTCGCAGGTGTTGATGACAACCCACCGGCTCGTTCTTCATAGATTTTCTAGCCGTCCATAATCCTTCCAGATGACAGGAAAGCAGGTTTTCTTAACTGCAATGATGAGGGGTTATATCCTGCCACTTGCATACACAAACAGGTAAGTGGATCAAAATTTGGGATGTCTCCAAACGTTAGTCCGTCTCCTTCAATTCTACTCATTGATTGGCAGGTGACCCTCTCTGTCATCCAAGCTGGAAAGATAGACAGGTTACCTACTGCTTAAGAAATCACTCTCCATGATAAGTACAATACCTAAACGATGTGGTGAAACTCAAGCTTAATCTGCACGACACACTCGTACAAATACACTCACATCGTATCCGGTGTGTGTGTACTCATCTAGTTGTTGTTGCAGGGGTCTAGTCACAGCTCCTGGCCCCGCCTCTTCACTGGTCGCTACTACTGTGTGTGTGTACTCATCTAATTGTACACACCTAATTGTAGTTGCAGGTGTCGAGACTCAGTTCCTGACTCCGCCTCTTCACTGAACGCTACTAGGTTCTCTCTCTCTCCCTGCTCCATGAGCTTTATCATACCTCGTCTTAAAGCTATGTATGGTTCCTGCCTCCACTACATCACTCGCCAGGACTGTTCACTTACTGACCACCCTATGATGAAGAAATACTTTCTAACATCCTGCGACTATCATCAGTCTTCAACTACCAAGAGTACACCTTGTTTCTGTGGTCCCCTCTCTGGGCACTTCTTGTCTCTGTCCACCTTCTCTATTCCACATAGTATTTTGTATGCCATCATGTCTCCCCTAACCCTCCTGTCCTCCAGTGTCATCAGGCCGATTTCCCTTAACCTTTCTTCTTAGCTCTGGAAGTAACCTTGTCGCAAACCTTTGCACTTTCTCTAATTTCTTAAAGTGCTTGACCCAGTGCGTTTTCCAAACTGGTGCTGCATACTCCAGTATGGGCCTGACGTACACGGTGTACAGTGTCTTGAAAGATTCCTTACTTAGGTATCGGAATGCTAATCTCAGGTTGTGCAGGCGCCCATATGCGGCAGCAGTTATCTGGTTGATGTGTGCTTTCCAGAGACATGCCTCGGGGTTATACTCACGCCACAGATCTTTCTCCTTGAGGGAGTTTGCAGTCGTTGGCCACGAGACCTATACCTTCCGGGGTCTGGCGGTCTTCTTCGACCTTCTCCGATCTTCATGAGACTTTGCATATGGCAGGGTTGGAATTCGAGAAGCCAGCGATGGACCCGTGTCCAGCTGTCCAGGTCTCTTTGAAGGTTTGCCTGATACTCATCTGATTTAATTTCCCATTAACCTTCACATCATCTGCGAACAGGACACCTCTGAGTCTATCCCTTCCATCATGTCATTCACATATACAAAAATAGCACTGGTCCTAGGAACGACCCTTGTGGGACCCGCTCGTCACACGGTGCCCACTGTGATACCTCATCACGCTCCATGACTCGTTGTTGCCCTCCTGTCAGGTATTTCTGATCCACTGAAGCACTGAAGTGCCCTTCCCGTTATACGTGCCTGGTCCTCTAGTTTCTGCACTAATCTCTTGTGAGGAACTGTGTCGAAGGCCTTCTTGCAGTCTAAGAAGATACAATCAACCCACCCCTCTCTCTCGTGTCTTATTTCTTTTACTTTATTATAAAACTCCAGAAGGTTTGTGACATAGGATTTGCCTTCCATGAAATCGTGCTGGTTGTCATGTATACTTTTGTTCCGTTCTAGGTGCTCCACCACTCTCGTCATGATAATTTTCTCCATGACTTTGCATACTGTACACGTCAGTGACACTGATCTGTAGTTTAACGCCTCCTTTATTTGTGTGTGTGTGTGTGTGTACGTGTATACGTATGGATATATATGTGGCTCACAAAAGCGTAATGATATGTCTGCAAACAAACCATGGTACTGGTGTATAAATATACTTACTTGGATGAATCTTGCTGTAGCCAGCTGGCCCAGAAACCAAGCAACCCAGTGTTGTGATCCAGAGAGAAAATACCTGCGGCACTCTGGGCACGCGACCCACCGCCGGGGAGATGGATGAAGTGTTTGAGAAGCAGCCTCTGAGCTCATATTCATATTGTTCTTCTTAACATATGTTTGTTAATGTATTTTGTATATAAATATGTGATGTTCCACAGAATTTAGAGGAGCATCTTGAGTTTTTCCCAAGGGTTCCTAGTACAGTTTGAGGTGGTACCTCCCTAATATATATAATTTTATATATATATATATATATATATATTTTAAAAAAATATTTTATATTTATATATTTTATATTAATATATATATAAAATTATATATAAAAATTAAATATATATATATAAAAATATTTTTAATATATATATAAATATATATAAAAAAATTATATATATATATATATATATTTTTATATATTTAATATTTTATATTTTTAAAATATTTTATTGTGTTAAATAAAAAAAAACAGGTCATTTACAAGAACCAATTTTTAAAATTAAGTCATTTTTTTTAAATTTTCTCTTATACTGAGGGATTTTTTACATAGTGGCTGCAGAATAAAAATTTTTTATTCGAAAAGTTATGCACGGTTTTAGGGTCCCCTGGGGTTTTTTATGTTATGCACAAATATATGTACATTAGAAATTGCTTGCTGGTTTTGTACTTGGAGGTTATATACTGGAGGTTTATTTTCCCAAAGATGTGTACTAGTGGCTACGCTAGTGGCTTTTACTAGTGGCTGTACTAGTGGCTGTAAAACTGGTGCTTATAAAAAGGTGGTTGTTTTGTTGTATTCTTTTTTTGGAAACAAGCGGGGTGGTTGGGGGGCCCCGGGTTTGGTTGGGGGCCCAAAAGCTCCGCTTCACCACGGGGGGGCCCGGGGGTTTCGTTTCCCCGGCGGGGGGGAAACTTTTGGCATTTTTCCTTTTCACTGTTGTCCTTTTCACCTAGCAGCAAATGGGGTACCGGGGTGTTAGTGGGATGGTGTGGGTCGCATCCTGGGGGACAAGTTTAAAGGGAAACCCCAATGGAAATAATTTTAGACAGTCCTCGATGCCCCACTACTTTTTTGGGGTTTAACCCGGGTGGCTAACCCCCCGGGGGAAAAAAAAACCAACGAAATTTTAAATCTTATCTTATCTTTACGCAGTTGGTGTTTGTGGAGGGTTTTTGGGAAAAGTTTTTTTCTGATAGGGTACGCTTTTGGGTTTGTTTACGTGGTATGTGTTCTCTTGGCTCTGGCTGCGGGATTATCATCTCTTTTTTAGGGGGTTTTAAGTCAGGGGGTTTTTAAGATTTTTTTTTAATGTTTTTGCTTATTGCTCCTATTGTGCCCTCTTATTTGAAAAAATTTTACCCTCTCTTCCGACTAATCTTTTTTCCCTAAGGTAGTGGAAAATTTTACATTTTCTCCCAAATTTATTCCTGCCCTTTCCCTTTTAAATTTTACATTTTTAATTTGATAGTGGAGAACTATGGTTCTGGGGAGATACTAGAGGTAATAAAAAAATGAGTGGGGGAAAGAGTAAAAAAATTAGGGGAAAGTGGGGGGGGGGAGGAGGGGAAATAAGAAAAAGGGGAATTTTACAGGAATGAGGGGGGGGAATTAGCAGATACACCCCAAAAAAGGGCTCGATTAAAACTGGTTTCCCGTTCAGCAACTTTCTTGGGGGAAGCAGTTTGCCTCCGTAAAAAAAAATAGTATGGAAAAAAAAAAACGGGAAAAAATGAAAAAATTTGTTTTGGGGCTTGATAAATCAGTCATCCTTGATAGGGTTGGTCAGGCCATCACTCCAAAAGGGTAATCAGGACCCAAAAACCAAAGGGTCACGTTTGCCGCCTTAAACACTAGGGCCAATACCCAGAAAGGGTAACTCAAAAAAAAGGGAAAGGGAAAAGTTTTTTCTTTTTACCAAGATACTATGGTGTTGCTGTGCGAGCCCAATTAAGTTGAATGTTTTTTATTTCCCTCCCCACGATCGGGGAAAATGTTTTCCCAGTATTTTCCCACGCCCCCAATGTCTGCGATTAAAATAATCCCAGCGTAAGATTTAAATTTTAAAAAATGCGGGTTAACTTTTTAGCGTTAAAAGATCTGGGGAAAAAAGAGGGGGGCCCTTTCAATGTATGTTTTGGGGAAACTAATATCCAAAATTTTTTTTTTTTTTTCAAATTTTTCGGAGGGACGAGGATAAATATTTTAAATTACGGGTACCTCAGGGTTCAAGCTGTCAGTTTCAGTATAAAAAAGGGTGTTTGCTAATGAGTTCGCCCACTCGAAACTGGGTTTTTAAAAACTTTAGTATTTACATTTTTCTATCCCCAAGAAAAAATTGAAAAAAACACACATGAAAAACCCTAAATCTAAAATTCCCAAATGAGAGGAGTTCATTTTTACATTATATGACAAAAAATTTTCCCTTTAACCCAAGGGGGTTTTGAAGGAACACAAATTTTATGGACATAGAAGACCTTTAAAGGTTACGTAATTTCGGGGATAACCAAATTAAAAAACTCTGCTTATTTTGATTAAAAGTGGGGGTTCTCTAATTACTTACAAAAAACCAATTTGATTAGTAAAATTAGCAGAAGATAACTTACACAACCTAACATGAAGAGATTGTTTCTCTAGAGGAATATACATCACCTCTAAAAATTTAAGGTAACCAGAAGATGAATTTGCCCCTTATTACACAGAATCCAACAAAATGGCCACAAACCTAAAAGCGGTTTAATAGAGTGCAATTTGTTATGGTTTATGTCTGACCACCGTTATTGCCAACGGCTGCGAAGATGGGCAGAGATGACAGTAAAATAATCCCTGAATGGCATACCTCTTGTGGAAAATTTTCTAGGGTGCTTACCTGTATGTACCTCAACATTATATACATACAAGTAATCTCATTGGGAGACAACCATATTGTTTACCGTAGTCACCCCGTGTAGACATGTGAGAAAACTTAACCACCTCTGGTCACTACAGGTGGCCCTCGCCCCTCACAATTTTGGGTCCACATCTATGAAAACCAGTATAAATTGGGTAGCCCCCCAAACCCCGGCGTTTTTAAATTTAAATTTTGTGGATTTGGTATAGTTTATTAGTTTAAAAGGGAAAAGGGGGGGGGGGGGTTTAAGGATAAAAAAGGGATACACCCAAATAAAGGGAAAAAACATTTTTTTTCATAATCCCACTTCCCAGATTTTTCCCCGGTGGTCACTTGATGTGGTTGGATCACTTTTAACCCTTTTCCTTTTAAAACTACCTAACTGGCCAAATCAGTCTGTTTTAACTAAAAGGGGGTTACTAAAACTGTGGGTGATTGTTACCCCTTAAATTTCCCCCTTTTCCCATTTTTTTTTCGATGTCCTGCCACCCGACACGGTTTTATTCCAGCAGGACGAAGTCCCTGTGGGTTTTGTCCCGGTTTAGAAGTCTCAGTATTTAGTAACCAAAGTTCCAGAAAAACCACTGTCCCTTATTTGTTCACGCCCAAACCCCGTCTCTGCCGGTCACTTTTGAACTCATTTTTTTGCGGGACCTAGCTTTATTAAAAGGGACCCCCACATAGGGGTTACTGTGGGGGCCCCCAAAGGTCAGTGTTACGGGGGAGGAGAAGGGAAAAGGGTACGGCTGTAAGGGCGTTTCCCCAAATTATTTGAAATTTATACGTCTCCCAGCCTAGTGAGATTTCTTCCCCCCAATCCACTTTGGTCAAACTCCCACATTTAAAAGGGTTTGACAGCGGTGTGGGCGGGTTTTATTTTTCACGGGTAATTAAAAGGACGTTGAAAAAGTTTGTAAAGTACCCGGCAGGGTCAAAAAGGTTAACCTTTCTCACCCACCGCTACCCCCCAACAACCCCCAAACCTGCGGCCTGTTGCAGCCGTTTCAAGTTTCCCGGGGCTTAGTTTGTGCTATTGCTTAAATTCCCCGAGGGGTTGACCCGGATTTGCAAAAACCCAGTCATTTAAAGGCCAAAACTGTGGAGTAAAACCCCCAGTCAGCCTATCATCCAGCCTGTTTTCCTGTCATCCCCCTGTCCTCCGGGCTTTGTGCATCGTTAAGTCTTCCAGTCGGGCCATTTCGTAGGGAAAGCCAGTCAGCCAAACCCCGCTTCTAACCCAGTTTAGGGGAAAAGAAGAATTTAACCCCGCAGTAAGAAGTTAAACCCAAATTCCTCTGAAGTATTGTTTTATCGCTTTGTGCTCCCTGGTTGGGTTTCTAAAAGTGGTTTTCCCATTCCCGTGGCATAGAAGTTGGGTTATCAAAAGGGCCCCCTTCGTGGGGAGAGTGGAGGGCGTTGCGTGCCAGCGAGAGTCATCTCACCCACACTCTCCCCCACCAAAACCCCCCACCACCAGCCAAAACCCCCCTATCTACCTGTGGTTGTTTGCACCCTTGTACCGGGGCCTAATTTCTGTTTTTTGGGTCCCCATAATTGGGCAAGAGGGTGTAGGTGGCGCCAAAAAATAAAACCAAATTTTGGGAGGGCCACCGAGGGAAAAGGGATTTCCTTCACAACGGGCGTGTGAGTGTCGGCCCTCATCAAACCCTTCAGGAAAAACCTTTTTCAATTTACCAGTAATCCCCCCGGAATACTACGGGTTCAGTGATAGTTTAGAGACCCTTTTTTTTGCATTTAAAGAATTTGGTGTTTTGAGAAAATTTTTTAGTAAATTTTTCCCCCAAACCACGTTTTTTCGAACTCCCACATGAAGAAGTCGTGCTTCCTAAAGCTTCACTATTTCCCTTTCCCTCGAGAATCAACATTCACTCGGAGCAGGGGGATCTAATTTTACATCCCCCTTCTTTAACTCCCAAGGGTTTTTATCACTGATTACATTACCATCACAAGAGATTTTAACGGGTTTTAAAAAAATTATTTCCCCAAATTTGAGGGCACTCCATTAAGATCTTTAAGGGCCCAAAGAGGAGGGTTAACACACGGGGATTTCCCTGGACCACACCTTTGGGCCCTGCCCCCAGTCACACCCGGTCAAACCATTATTTACTAATTTTCACCTTTTATACGGTGGGGCCCCTAAATCATGTTCCCTCACTCTTTTACCAGGAAAAAGTTTTTCGACCCCTTCCTATTTTGAAATGGGGGCTATATTTAAACCTTAGGGCCGTGAATTTCCCCAAATTTTCCCAGTTCCATGCTTTCCCAGCCTCCTCACCACATTCAAAACACTCCCGCCTCCCCCATGGCCCGAGTCGACCTATACCCCCGCACATCCGTGCATGCGCAAAGGGAACTCTTGGTTCAACCCTATTGTCAAAAACAAATTTTTTACTTTTGACACATTAAAAAACCTATTAGGCGCTATAGGGTTCGGAAAAAACAAAAATTTTTCCCCACCCCTATAGGGAAACCAAAAAAGTCATGTACCGCTGACAACGCAGCAGCATCCGCCTGTTTCATTGCCCTGAGCATCAGTGTGTCCAGGGACCCAGTAGAAAACGACGTCTTCGTTTTTGCTAGCCACACAGCACAACCATGGATGAATACAAAGGACCAATGAATGAGGGGGAACAAATTGTTTAATGGCCTGTAAAACGCTTTAAGGAATCTGAAATGGGTCACCCAAAAGCCGAAGGAGACCCTTTTATATAATACTGAGAAGCGCTTATTTAGGATGGCATACAACCGGAGGTAAAAATACTTAAACCCAGTTAAAAAAATGATTTCCCGGGGCAAAATGGGCAGAAAAAAAAACCCCCTGCGGGGGCGCAACCCCCGTCAGAAGATTTAGAAAAAAATGTCTGTTTTAAAAAAGTGACGGCAAAGAAAAATGCGACTAGAAATGATCAAGAAAAAGGAGCGAGAAGCAAACCAAAAGGGGGAAACCCTTTCCAAAGGGTTAAGGGGAAAAAGGGAAGGCACTAATTAAAAAATACAAAGGGGGGAAAATGGAAAAGAAGGGCTGGGAAAATGAGTGGACAAAGAGGAAATGTCGGAGTAAGCGGGGGGGACCGAACAAAAAAACGGGCTTCTGCTAAAAGTCTGGGGACTAACCTTTCGTAGAAGGAAAAGTGAAGTTCATGAGAGGGACAAAGTAAACCGAAGGGCAATAGCATTAGACAATCTGCTAAGGAAGGAACATTCGTTCGCATAGAGGCTTTCAACAGGGGATGAACGAAAAGGGAAAGAAGGGATAAACTTAGACCCTTATGTTAATTTGAAAAGGCTGCAGGAGAAGCCGCAAAAAAAAAAAACTTGCCCTCACAAAAATCCCGCTTGGACAAGAAAAGGGGGGAATGGTTTAAAAGGAAAGGGGAGTCGGGGGATCGCTCCCCATGAAAGCTGCCCAAAGGGGAAATTTTTAAGGAAAAATTTAGCCCACCATGGGAATTCCCCTTTTAGAGAAAAATTTTAAAATTTCCATTCCAAAACCCGCGATGAAAAAGAAGGCCCCGAAAACTTGCGCTATCAAATTCTGGGAAAACGTGAGCCGTGTAAATACAAAAGAAATATCTGGGCAAGACGAAGTCTAGTGAAGGTATTGAAATGGGGTTTTTACAAATTTGAAATTTAAATCCCCCGAGAGGGGGCCAATTTGAAAAAACGGTAAAAGACATCCCGAAGGGGGGGCCCCCTACCCCATGACAGTCAGGCCTACGGAAGCTACAGCAAAGTTTTCTCACCTAAATTTTACTCGCCTAATTGGGGGGTTGCAGGGGGGCGAGAAATCGCTCTGGCCCCGCCCCTTTACTGATTGCTACTAGGTCCCCTTTTCTCTCTGCTTTTGGCTTTTTCATCCTCCCTTCCCTTTAAAAAATATGTTTGGTTTCCTTTCCCCCCTTTCTTCACTTTGCTGCTATTCCACTTCCTGGACTTTGGGACTGAAGAAATATTCCCAACGTCCCTGTGAATCGGTCTGGTCTTCAGCTTCCAGTTGTGGGGCCCCTTGTTCCTGTGTCCCCCCTCTGGAACATCCTATCTCTGCCACCCGGGCTTTCCAAAACTGTATATTTTGTTTTGTCGTTTTCCCTGGGCTCCCTGACCCCCTTTGTCCCCAGTGTCGGTTTTGGTCCGAAATTTTCCCCCCCAAACCCTTTTCCCCGTAGACATTCCCCCGAGCTTGGGAATAGCGTTGTTGAAAACCCTTTTTACTTTCTCTAACTTCTTGAGTGTTTTACCAGGTGTGGGTTCCAGACTGGTGCTGAATACTCCAGTATGGGGGCCCAACATACACAGTGTACAGTGTCTTGAAAAAGATTCCTTATTAAGGGATCGGAAAAGCTATTCTCAGGTTTGCCCGGCGGGCCCGTAATTTTGCAGCAGTTTTTCTGGTTGTGTGTGCCTTCCCGGTTTAAGTGCTCCCGGGGTTTTTTTGTCACCCCCGGGGGCTTTCTTTCCCGAGGTTTTGGGGCTGTAGTCTTTGTCCACCTTTGCCTTTCTCTTTCTGCCCGCCCCCCCTTTGCCCCCCCCAATCTTCCCTGACTTTGCATTTGGCAGGAATTTTAATTCGAGTAGCCCGTTTCTGGGGCCCCATGTCCCGCCTTTTTCCCGGTCCTTTTCAGTCCTGCCCCCTCCCCATCCGAATTTTTTAAATTTTTTCATCCCAAATTCAATCATCTTTCGAATAGGAAAAATTCAGGTCTATTCCTTCCATCATGTCTTCGCATTTTCAAAAAAAGCACTTGGGCCTAGAACTACCCTGTGGGGGCCCCGCTCGTCACAGGCGCCCACTGTGATACCCCTTCAGTACCATTAATCGTTGCTGCCTCCCTGTCAGGGATTCCCTGATCCATTGCAGTGCCCTCCCTGTTAAAAATGCGCCTGATCCTCCAGCTTCTGCATTTTTCTCTTTTTGGGAAATGTGTCAAAAAACCTTCCCGCGCTTGGAAAAAAAGCAATAACCCCCCCTCTCTTCCCTTTTTGGGGTCTTATTCTGTTTCCTTGTCATAAAAAATCCAGGAGGTTTGTGATACAAGATTTTTCCCCCTTTCCCCCAACCCATGCTGGTTTTTTATTTATAAAACTTGTTCCGTTCCCGGTGTTCGCCCCCCTCCTTCTTTATAATTTTTTCCTTGACTTTGGGACCCAAAACATGTCCCGGGGACCCCAAGGGCCCGTAATTTAGCGCCTTGTTTTTGTTTTATTTCTTAAATTGGGGAACTACATTAGCCCGTCTTTCCCCTTTCTCAGTGTTAAATTTTCCCCGTTTCGAGGGATGTGTTTTAAAAATTGTGGTTAGAGGCACGCCCGCATCTCTTCTCCCCTTTTCTAAGGACCCATGGGGAGATGTTGTCCGGTCCCATGCCTTTTAGGTATCAAGGTCACTTGCGCTTCTTTACCTTTCCTTTGGGTTTTTGTATGGTTTATCCCCAAAACTTGTTGGTATTTTTCCTCTTGATGTTCCCTTCTGTTTTCCCGTCTTCCCCCCAAACCCCCTTTCCCGTTCCTTTTTGGGAAAAATTCCTTAAATCTCCTTTTTTAAATCCTCACATACCTTTGTCATTTCTTTTGGGGTTTCCCCAATTTTGTCCTTTAAACTGAAAACAAACCCGGTCTTTGACTGTTGGTTTTTTCTTTCCCGATGTGGCTATTTCAAAAATTTCGGGTTTGTCTTTATTTTTTGTTGGCTATTTTTCATTTTTTAATTTCTGTGCTGGGCCTCCCTCCTTAAAAAGTGGGATTCTGTTTTTTTGGCTCTACGACTGATCTCCCTTTTTTCGCGTGTTTCTGCCTTTTGTACTTTTTCCATTCTCTTTGCCCCTTTGTTTTTTTCCCCCTTAAACCGTTTGGGGGAAAAACCCGGGGGTTTTTCCCGGTTTTTTCCACTGTTTACCTGGAAACAAAATGCATAAGCGAAGTGGTGTCCCACAGGGAAGTGTCCTTGGCCCTCTTCTCTTTCTCCTATACATAAATGACCTTCCAAATGCTTCGCAATTACTCAAACCCACACTATTTGCAGATGACACTACATACGTCTTCTCTCACCCGAGCCCAGTCACACTTGCCAATACTGTAAATACCGAATTACAGAAAATATCTACCTGGATGAGGACTAACAAACTTACACTAAACATTGACAAAACCTACTTCATTCAGTTTGGTAACAGAGCTACAGATGTCCCTCTTAACATAATGATAAACGGATCACCGATCACAAAGCTAACAGAGGGAAAATTCTTAGGAATCCACCTTGATAATAGACTCAAATTTCATACACATATACAACAAATTTCTAAGAAAATTTCCAAGACTGTAGGCATACTATCGAAGATACGGTACTATGTTCCACAGTCAGCCCTCCTGGCCCTATATCACTCTCTTATTTACCCCTATCTCACCTATGGAATTTGTGCATGGGGCTCAACAACAATTAACCATCTCAGACCACTAATTACGCAACAAAAGGCTGCAGTTAGAATGATAACAAATTCTCACTACAGGCAGCACACTCCACCAATATTCAATACACTAAACCTACTCACCATACAAAACATCCATACTTATTACTGCACCTATTACATACATAGAACACTTAACTCTGATATTAACCCTCCCCTCAAACATCTCCTTGCCAACCTCAACAGAACACATGACCATAACACAAGGCACAGATCACTCTTTGATGTTCCTCGTGTCCATCTCACACTATGCAAAAACTCAATGCACATAAAAGGCCCTAAAATCTGGAATTCATTACCTGTAAATATAAAAGAAACACTACCTGTTTATAAATTCAAGTCTCTACTCAAAGATCACTTACTCACCCAAAACCAAATAAATACTGAATAACTGAACCTTATAAATTGTATATCTTAAATGTTTCTCACAATTATATCACATAAATGTTAAACCTAAAACCGAATCTAACTTTATTATTTTTTAAATACACTACCTAACAGAATCCTTCATATGACTGAATGCAACCATATGACCTGTCTTTGTAATACTCACTTGTGCTTTATAGTAATCTGTTTACATTAATGTTTTATCACTGATTTCATCATTGCTTAGTTAATCTTAAGTTAATTTTAAGCCAGCCGGTAATGCTATGCATAGTATAAGTGGCTTTGGCATGCTGCTCTTATCTGTATTTTTTTGTACCTCTGTATGTGTGCTCAAATTAATAAATAAATAAATAAATAAATAAATAAATGTAGGTCGTTTCTAGGTAGAATGATCAGAAATCGAAGAACCATCGTCAGCAAATGGTCTGAAGCATTTAGGCGTAGGACCACAGACGACCCGACCTGAGGCAGGTGGGCGATCCGAAAACTGCTGTACCGTATTTGGGGAAGTCAGATGCGTAGTTAAAGGCATGCAAGAGGCAGAGACACTAGAAGAAATGAGCAGAGCCTCGACACCTCGAGCAGGTGACGAAGTATAACTAGCAGGTCTACCTGGAGGTTATTCCGGGGATCAACGCCCCCGCGGCCAGGTCGACGACCAGAGCTCCCTGTGGATCAGAGCCTGACCAACCAGGATATTACTGCTGGCCGCACGCAGTCCAACATACGAACCTCAGCCCGGTTGATCCAGCACTGACTTTAGGTATCTGTCTAGCTCTCTCTTGAAGGCAGCCAGGGGTTTATTGGTAATTCCCCTTATGCTTGGTGGGAGGCTGTTGAACAGTCTTGGGCCCCGGACACTTATGGTGTTTTCTCTTAGTGTACCAATGGTGCCCCTACTTTTAATTGGGGGTATTTTGCATCGCCTGCCCAGTCTTTTACTTTCGTAGTGAGTGATTTGTGTGTGCTGATTCGGGACCATTCCTTCCAGGATTTTCCAAGTGTAGATTATGATATATCTCTCTCTCCTGGGTTCCAACGAGTACAAGTCAAGTGCTTCCCAGCGTTCCCAGTAGTTAAGGTGCTTGACAGAACTTATACGTGCAGTAAAAGATCACTGTACACTCTCTAGATCTGCAATTTCACCTGCTTTGAATGGAGATGTTAATGTACAGCAGTATTCCAGCCTAGAGAGAACAAGTGATTTGAAAAGGATCATCACTGGCTTGGCATCTCTCGTTTTGAACGTTCTCATTATCCATCCTATCATTTTCTTTGCATTTGTGATCGTGGCACTGTTGTGATCCTTGAAAGTGAGATCCTCAGACATTACTACTCCCATGGACCTTACATTATTTTTCCGCTCTATTGTATGGCCAGAGTCTGTAGTATACTCTGCTCTAGTTATTTTCCCCTCCAGTTTTCCATAACGGAGTAGTTGGAATTTGTCCTCATTGAACATCATATTGTTTACCGTTGCCCACTGGAAAACTTTGTTTATATCTTCTTAGAGGTTAACCGCGTCCTCAGCAGATGTCAGCCTCATGCAGATCCTAGTATCGTCTGCGAAGGATGATACGGTGCTGTGGGTTACTGCAGACATGCAAAGCTCTCTGGAAGATTGTAAGGACTATACTCCTTTTAACCCTAGATTCATGAATGGAATAATAATGAATGTATGACGACACATTGGTGGACTTACTGTATACTCTAAATTTGAATCTTCTGTCAACAAGATGGATTAAAACATCTAGGAAAGTTGAGAACCTAATGGAAGATACCAGATCATTGAGTCTAGGTAGGAACCCATTAATATGTGATCTCTAGGCCAAGAGCACAGAACATGGTTTATTAATTTTAAACATCATCATCATGGTTTATTAATTATAAACATAGCATGTACATGCCCCAAAAAATTGTTAGTGAAAACTAATTTTTTACACCGAAATATCCATTTTTTTGTTGACGGGAAAAGAATTACGTTGCTGTTTGAGCACCAAAGGGTTGTATGTATTAGCTTGATGAAGCTCATAGCGAGTGATATGTTGCCGTAATAAATGA
Source organism: Cherax quadricarinatus (assembly GCF_026875155.1). NCBI lineage: Eukaryota > Metazoa > Arthropoda > Malacostraca > Decapoda > Parastacidae > Cherax > Cherax quadricarinatus. Next base: position 38,659,200 of record NC_069423.1, on the reverse strand, counting down.
TCCTTTAGTTGTGCCAGTTTCCACTCAAGTACTTAACATATTGTCGGTAATTTCGCTGTTATACAATATTACTAATAATGTTGACACACAAATGTCATCGCTCCCCATCCAACATTCCTTCACGTCACTGTTTAATGAAGAATCACAATTGTCTAGTTATTTCTGCACAGATTACATTTCAGGAACACCTGAATTCAATCAACTCGACGCACGTTGAGAAACTATATCACCAGGAGTCCCGGATGTTGTATAAAGATGCTGTGACAACGAAAATACCATTTTTATATATACACCGACAATCAATTTAGGTAAATAAGCACATGTGAAACGTTTGCATATTTATTATTTTTATGCTTTGAGAATAGTTTTACGTGTTAATGTGTCTCCAGTTTATCTATGATGTCCAAAGTGAATTAAACGCGATCATAAGCCATTTTTCAAAGAATTCTCTTTGTGTCTATATTTAAACAATGAGGCCTATTAATTGTAAGATAGTTAAATTAATTAACTGCGAACCTTACTAAAACAATTGTTTGAAGCTTATGAAGTGAAATCTCTCACGCTGTTCATTATTATTATTATTATTATTATTATTATTATTATTATTATTATTATTATTATTATTATTATTATTATTATTATTATTATTATTATTATCTTCCACGCTGTGCAAGTGATCTAGGCTAAGGAAAAAAATCAAATAAATTCTATAAAAACAATGCTAGGCAGAATGACTCACGACATAGTAACATGATTTCAAACTAATCATAGAACGGATGGGACTCGAACCCACGGCAAGCGAGTCCTAAAACTAATAGGCCAGTGTGTTATCCACCATAGGGTGATTATCACTGGCTCATCTGTGACCACAAAATGTTGATTTTTAACGTTGAATCTCGCAGCAGCATGGTTGTGTTGTGCTCTAGCTGAAGTCCCCTTAAGGCCGTCGTCATCATTCACGAAATCATAATTATCGTGTTATTACGATTTCGTTAGTCATGATAAAGTTTGAGAGGACATGAGCTAGAGCACATCATGTATAAAAATTTGTATATCCTTCACAATGAGGACCACAGGAACCTCCCTGTGATGTTTAGAAATCTACCTAGTTAGTTGAATTTTATCACTTACATGGTCCAGTGGAGAGCACATTGGCCTGCACGTTTTACGACTCTCCCACCATGAGTTCGATCCCCATCCGTTGTGTAAAATGTTAGGGAGATGTTTAGGAGCAATTCAGAGCTGTTATTCATTGTTCGAGGCCAAATATTAGTGAAAAATTTCATCGTAATTCTTCCAGTTAGTTAAGTTAAAGATTCGCCGGTATTCTCCCAGCCCGGGCCTTTTCCAAGTGGTGGCCCGGCCTTGGCTCCCTCTTTAGGGAGTGTCTGAGACCTAAGTCTCCCATGGGAGGAGGCACAAGCACCCCCTCATCTTTGGGATCAACTGTCCCCAGGCCTAGCCACAAGCTAGGCCTCTCTGGTCTGCCATCCCCGCCTCAAGGGGGCAAATGGGAATGACAGTCTTATGAGGTAAAGGCTCGGGCTCAGGCACCTACCCTACCCTAGAAGGGTTAGGCATGGTGTCCATGAATTCTTCCAAAAAATTTACATAAACCCAGTAGAATTTTTTTTTTAATAGCTATTTATTTGGTAACTTTATTTAAAAATCTTACATAAACTGATTTTGCAAAATCTTTTATGCCTTTCAGTTTATAATTACTTTTATGATTATTATTTGTTTGTAATAGCATATCTTTTTCAAAGTTAAATTTTATAATAATCTTAGTGCTGCCCCTTTCCATATTTTCCTTTCATCTTTTTATTTAATGATTTTCCCTTTAACCATTTTCCCTTGACTCTCATCTTCGGCTGTCTCTCTACTTTTTTTTTCGCTTTCCTTTCCATTTCCCCATCCTTCACTTTCCATCTTATAACTTGTCCATCCGTTTCTTCCCCATCCTTCACTTTCCATCTTATAACTTGTCCATCCGTTTCTTCCCCATCCTTCACTTTCCATCTTATAGCTTGTCCATCCGTTTCTTCCCCATCCTTCACTTTCCATCTTATAACTTGTCCATCCGTTTCTTCCCCATCCTTCACTTTCCATCTTATAACTTGTCCATCCGTTTCTTCCCCATCCTTCACTTTCCATCTTATAACTTGTCCATCCGTTTCTTCCCCATCCTTCACTTTCCATCTTATAACTTGACCATCCGTTTCTTCCCCATCCTTCACTTTCCATCTTATAACTTGTCATCCGTTTCTTCCCCATCCTTCACTTTCCATCTTATAAGCTTGTCCATCCGTTTCTTCCCATCCTTCACTTTCCATCTTATAACTTGTCCATCCGTTTCTTCCCCATCCTTCACTTTCCATCTTATAACTTGTCCATCCGTTTCTTCCCCATCCTTCACTTTCCATCTTATAACTTGTCCATCCGTTTCTTCCCCATCCTACGCTACTTCACTCCTGACTTTTCCTTCCATCATCTCCAATACCACCAACTACTTTCCATCCGATCACGTTCCCTCCCTTCACTTTCCTTCATATTACTTCCCAACCATTACTTTCTGTACTATACGTTCCCCTCTCATCGAAATTTCTGAATTCTAAATTCTTTTTGTTACTTGTCCACCTGGAGTTTACCTGTAGAGAGTTCCGGGGATCAACGCCCCCGCGGCCCAGTCTGTGACCAGGCCTCCTGGTGGATCAGAGCCTGATCAACCAGGCTGTTACTGCTGGCTGCTTGCAAACCAACGTACGAGCCACAGCCCGGCTGGTCAGGTACCGACTTTAGGTGCTTGTCCAGTGCCAGCTTGAAGACACCCAGGGGTCTATTGGTAATCCCCCTTATGTATGCTGGGAGGCAATTGAACAGTCTCGGGCCCCTGACACTTATTGTATGGTCTCTTAACGTGCTAGTGACACCCCTGCTTTTCATTGGGAGGATGTTGCATCGTCTGCCAAGTCTTTTGCTTTCGTAGTGAGTGATTTTCGTGTGCAAGTTCGGTACTAGTCCCTCTAGGATTTTCCAGGTGTATATAATCATGTATCTCTCCCGCCTGCGTTCCAGGGAATACAGGTTCAGGAACCTCAAGCGCTCCTAGTAATTGAGGTGTTTTATCTCCGTTATGCGCACCTTGAAGGTTCTCTGTACATTTTCTAGGTCAGCAATTTCACCTGCCTTGAAAGGTGCTGTTAGTGTGCAGCAATATTCCAGCCTAGATAGAACAAGTGACCTGAAGAGTGTCATCATGGGCTTGGCATCCCTAGTTTTGAAGGTTCTCATTATCCATCCTGTCATTTTTCTAGCAGCTGCGATTGATACTATGTTATGGTCCTTGAAGGTGAGATCCTCCGACATGATCACTCCCAGGTCTTTGACGTTGGTGTTTCGCTCTATTTCGTGGCCAGAATTTGTTTTGTACTCTGATGAAGATTTAATTTCCTCGTGTTTACCATATCTAAGTAATTGAAATTTCTCATCGTTGAACTTCATATTGTTTTCTGCAGCCCACTGAAAGATTTGGTTGATGTCCGCCTGGAGCCTTGCAGTGTCTGCAATGGAAGACACTGTCATACAGATTCGGGTGTCATCAACCTCCCCCATCACTTATATTCCCATCACTTCCTCACCCTATCGCTTCCCTTTCCATCCCTTTGCCTTAATTTTTTTTCTCAACCACCTTTAATTGATTTCTCCTCGCATCTGTTCCCTTTCCTTCAACTCTCCCCTAACCTTTTTATTGTCACATTCACGTTTCTTAATAAACCACTACTTTGATAACCGATTCTTGAAAACTCAAGTTTAACACTGTGTTACTTTTTAATTTTTCCCTTAAGCCTGTTGTCTCCGTTGCTTCATATATGTTTCCTTTCAGCTATTTAGACAACTTTTGTGTGTATTTAGGGGATTTGCAGCATACGTTCCAGCATTTGTTTGACATACTTAGAAATGCTATCCAATTTCCAGCTCATTCCATAACTTGCCTTAGCTGTATTTAGGTCATAGCCTTTCAATGCTTCTTACCACTAAGAAAAATCAAAACATTGCAATGAGAATGATCTGAGGTAGGAGCGATAATTTCATTGCAAAGACAGATTGTAGAGTTTTGCAGACAAGGATTTCATTTTAATCATGACCGGTTCAACAATGTATTAAATCAGTGCTGTCAGGAAATATGGGTATTTGATGGAGGATTCTCCACTAATTATAAAACAAAACAAAACAAAACAAGGCTCAGAGCTACAATGCATTGTATGCTGAGATTTATGTGGACTTTTAAGTTAGAGTAAATTTGATAATTTTAATCGGAGAAACTCTCTCAAAAATTCTAATATTTCGCAGTAGAGAAACAACAAATTGTAAAAATTAAGCACAACTATAATATTTTTTTCCCAGTGAACAATAATCAAAGGAACAGCTGCCAACGAACTCCGTCCTTGACACTCCACTGATTCATATGGACAAAAATCTTCAGATAATGTTAAAAAAACAAAAAAAAAAACATGGGTTGTACACCTGTAGCCGCCAGGTCTGGAACATATGTATTAGAAGCCAAGTTTCCAACAGAGAGGAAACTACCAAATATTCCCCAGCATGTTAAAGAGGAAGCCAAAACATGTTCTGTCATCAGCGGTTTCATTAACTAAATAAACATACGTTCCAGGTAAGCGAAGACAATTATTAGGGCCATAAAGTTAATTTTCTGGAAGAGAATAATGTAATAAACAGAAACCAACAATGATTCTACATTAGATCATTCCAGATTAGCGTATACGTAAATTGGAATGACAAGGTCCAATCAGATGCAGTTTACTGAGATTTCCAGAAGGACTTTAACAAGGTACCTCTCTAACGATTGCTGGCAAAAATAAAAGTATATGATTAGAAAACAAATTTCATGTCTGGAAAAGTGACTGACTCGCAGATAGAGAGCACTCCTAGTGCCAATCCCCAAGGATTGACGCCTAAACCAGTCCTTTTCACAACACTGCGACTAGCCAGGAACTCGAATCCATGTTGTTTTGGCCTGCCTCATTGTTAGCGAAAATCACATGACACTCTAACCCACAGGATCACCATGAGGCGGGCCAAAACGACATTGGTTCGAGTCCTCGGCTAGTCGCAGACTTGTTATTGAATAAATACCACTCGTTCGTGGTTAAAATAATACATATACTGCTGGTGGAGGCTAGTACACTAAACGGAGAGCAGAATGAAATTAGCTCAGAGGCACCACACCACCGAATGTCCTCGGATCACGGTACAACACCTAGCTCAGTTGGGTGCTTGATTCTTGTAGGATTTGGTGGTCCTGTGGGTTAGAGCGTCATGTAATTTTTGCTCACCATGAGACGGGCCAAAACAACATGGGTTCGAGTCCTCGGCTACTCGCAGTGTTAGGTTACATTAGGACTTAATTTTAAAAAAGCTCTTGCTAATTGACCAGTTTTACCTATTTAGCACATGTATATATATGTCGTGCCAAATAGATAAAATTGGTCAATTAGCATGACCTCATAATTGTCATTTTTATAATTATCTCTTATACGTTTAATTTATGTTAATGTAAAATTTAATAATTTAGTACCAAAAGAGCCTTCGAGAACTTACCTAGTGCTAGTGCACCAAACGGAGAGTAGAATGAACTTAGCCCTGAGGCACCCACACCATCGTATGTTCTCGGATCACAGTACAATACCTAGCTCTGTTGGGTGCGTGATTGTTATAGGATTATATGATCTTCTGGGTTAGAGCGTCGTGAATTTTCTCTCACCTTGAGGCAGGCTAAAACAACATGGGTTCGATCCCGCAGCTAGTCTCAGTGTTGTTATTGATTAAATACACTTGTTCGTGGTTATATATATATATATATATATATATATATATATATATATATATATATATATATATATATATATATATATATTATATATATATATATATCATTAACAGAACTGTGACTAGCCTGGACTCGATCCTGCGCCACCATGTCCAGTCCTGTGAGAATGGGACAAAGTAGGCATCACTATCCCTTGGCCAACAAATTTGTTTTCCAGTGACACAGATTTGTGTCACTGGACATAAATCTGTAACACAATCCACTGACAAATCTGTAACACAAACCTGCTACACCTTCCTTCTCTGTCACAAATGTACTATTGAAAGACATTCACGTGACATGCCATTTTATGCGATTCTTTCCCCTTAGATGGAACCGTTTATTGTAACACAAAGGTTTCATGTGACGCAATACCTTCTTGATATAATCCTGTGCCACAAACATTCTTTGCGATATAAAACCTGAATAAGATTCAAATTTCACATATGACGCAGTGAAACTAAATTAAATATTAGTTAAAACTGAATATAAGTAACTTTTACTCCGTAAGAGAGTATAGCACTATGGTTATAAGGGAGTCTTTTATCCTATGTCCAAAATTTGTATGTAAAAACACAATTTATCAATTATATGGTTTGGAATATATTATGAAATTACTAAACAACAGACGAGGGCATTTTAAGCACTTACTGATAATTACTTTGATTAACTTTACCCATTAAACAAACCCCTTCATTAAGAAGTTCTTCAGGGGGGGGGCTCACTTGTGTATATTTTATCGAAGATTTCACACACTTTCAACTTTACATTTAATTTTAGCAACCTTCAACCAGAGCAGCGGCTTTTCCTGGAAACCGTAAGTAAAAAATTCTCTTACATGTCAGTATTTCGGTCAGTAACGTGATCTGAAAAGATACATTTCTATCTTAGGAGTCTTACCAGAGACTTCAGCCAATCAGATTCTTGAGCCAGGAATCTTACCAGAGTCTTCAGCCAATCAGAGTCTTGAGCCAGCACAACGACTTGATTGGTGCAAAAAACTTGCCAAGAGTTTGTTATCCCTGACGTGCTTTGTTTCTCAAGTTTTGGTGAAAGATACAGTGAGCATTACTTTTATTGGAAAGATTTTACTTCTCTGTGTCAAGCTTTTACATGAAAATACAGAGGGACAGAGTATAATGTATAACCATTAGGATTAAACCCATTTGGGTACAGCGTAAAAATTTTTTTGTATGATTACATCAGTAATCGTAAACCACCGTAACAAACATCAGTGCTAGTCCCATATTAAAACTTAGAACTTTTCGGGAATTGGGTCCAGTAATGTGCCCTAGCGGGTCGGTAGCGCACTCACTCACACATGGGGTCCGGAGTTTGAATCTCAGGTCGGCGGGGGAAGACTTTAGGACTGTTTCCAAAAGACCCTCCTGTCCCTGTTACCCATCGTGTAAAATGGTACCGGGGTTAGCGACTGGTGGGGGTCCACCGGGGACAAAACTGCCCTATTCTGGGAAATGCTCACATAAAAGCGGCTTTCTATATAGTAGTTGTATTGATGTCAGCTTTGTTGTATTCTTGTACTTGTTTTTTAAAAAAGGGGGGAATCACTCTAAACTTTTAAAAATAACACAATGTACTGCACAGTTCCTCAAAGATAAGGCCAAATTTCATGCAAATAGTTTATATGTAAAAAGCACTTTTAAGCACAAACAACCCATAGTTTGCTGGGGATTTTAAGTAAAAGCATTGGGCTAAGGATAAAGATTTAGAAGAGAAAAGGGCCCCGATTTTGTGGACGCTACACGGGGGAAAAAATTCGAAACCCCAAAAAAATTTACCCACTGAAGACCATTGCTGTTAACGTTGATATTAAGCATTCATCGTACTTCACCAACCTGTTGGTCGACCAGTGCATGATGCAATCTGGCTTTTTTGAGCAATTATGAAAGGGGAATTGAAAGATTGTAAAACTGGTTAATACTATGATCAATTTCAGCGACAAGTTAAAAAAACCCGGCGACAAAAAAATTTACAGCATCAGAGGTTAAGGCAAAGATCCAGGACATTTGGGTGTAAATTTCTGTTTTTTAAATCCTGCTAAGAAAACGGGGGTTGTTTTCGAAATAGGGATTTCATTTCATTAGGGGATCCGATTTTTTAAGACCCGTTCTTTTAGGAACAGTTTTTTTACGATCACGTTTTTTTTTAATTTTGACGATTTTTTTTGGATCCCCAAGTCTCATAGATAAATTTTTTTCAGCTTTGGTTTACGGTATTTAAATAACAGTTTTTTTTTTTTTGAAGATTCTTCATGAAATAGGAGAATGGAAACTAAAACACCATATCCCCGAATTCACACTGGAAAAGGAACTTTCCCATGATATGGAAAAATTTGCAAATTCACCAAATACTGTTGTCTTGATTGGTCAGCGCATAAAGCAAAAGGGGAAAAAATGAAGTCGATGAGTGGTTGAAAGAATCCCAATATCATGTTTAAACCGTAATAACTTTGCATTCCTGGCAACAGAAAAGGTTTTCTCAGCGACAAGAAGTCTTCCCACAATTTTGGGTCAAAGCAAATAAAAAACAGAAAAGACACATTTTCAACATAGAAAAAAGAGGAAAAAGTCATAAAACAATTCTCCTTAAAAGTATAAATTATATTGAAAAATTTAAAATGTGTTTAAAAAAGGGGGAAATTTAAATTACAATGTTGAGTGATTCGAAACATTGGGGGGGGAAAAACAAAGGGACCCAAAAAAAAATTTTTTTTTCAAAAAAGTTAGAAAAATATTGCTTAAGAATTTATTTCGTAAAAAAAATTAGCTTTTCCATTTCTCAAATTTCATAAAAAAAAAGGAGGGGAAGGAAAAAGAGGCAAAAAAAAAGTTTCAATTTTCACCAGCATCAAATGGAAAAATACATCAGAAGAAGTAAGAATTGGAATTCGTTTTCGTTTTTTGCTTCTTATGGGGAAGCAGAAAACAAAAATTTTAAAGAATAAAAGGAAACAAAAGGTTAAAAATCGGGCCCCAAATGTGATTTCCACATTACCCCCCCCTTTAAAAATTAGAAAACCAAAAGGGTGAACCCTTTTTCGACAAAACAAACATTTTTTCCCCAAGTTAATAAGGGGTTTTAAATTTTTGCGAGTTGCCCAAAACATCAAAACCCCCCCAAAAAAATTTTTGAAAATTGAAACAATTAAAAATATAGGAATAATGATTAATTTTTTGGACGTTCCCAAATTTTAGAAAGAAGGGGGAAAATAAAATTAAGGGAAAAAAATTGATTAAATCTTGGCAAAAACTTTTCCCTTTGGGGAAAAGGGGGGTTATAATTTTAATTTTAAAATTTTTTATTTTTAACAATTTAATTTTACAAAAAATACATAATTTTCCCTTTTTTTTTTTAAAAATTTTAAAATTTTTTTTTTAAAGGGCTTACCAAAATTTTCCCAACTAAATTTATTTTTTAATTTTAAAATGGGCAAAAAAAGCCCTTTAAATGAATCTTGGGAAAAACTATTTCCCCAGGGGTTGGGGGGGAAAAAAGGGTTTTTTGCGAGGGGTTTTTAACCCAAAAATTATTTTAAAAAAAAAATTTTTTTTTTTTTTTTAACTTTTAAAATTAAAAACCCCCCACTTATCCTAAAAAATTCATTCCTCACCTAAATTTTTCATTTTTTAAAAAATTAAACACCCCTCAAACATTAAATTATAAAAAATTTTTTTTTTCCAAAACCCCCCCAAAAAAAAAAATTTTTAAAGCTTACATGTCCACCTCCTGGTTGAGAGATGGCACGATCAGAGACAGATTAGAAAGCCAATGGATCTCGACAGCCCATCATAGCTGACAAAGACGCAGAACATTTTCCTCAACGTTAATTAATGGGAATTTTATATATGCGAGTTAGGACAATACATCAGATGACACCAAAATAATTTATATGAAAGATTGAATATCAGATTGGAGGGAGAGAGTATGGAGGAGGTGAATGTATTCAGATATTTGGGAGTGGACGTGTCAGCGGATGGGTCTATGAAAGATGAGGTGAATCATAGAATTGATGAGGGGAAAAGAGTGAGTGGTGCACTTAGGAGTCTGTGGAGACAAACAACTTTGTCCTTGGAGGCAAAGAGGGGAATGTATGAGAGTATAGTTTTACCAATGCTCTTATATGGGTGTGAAGCATGGGTGATGAATGTTGCAGCGAGGAGAAGGCTGGAGGCAGTGGAGATGTCATGTCTGAGGGTAATGTGTGGTGTGAATATAATGCAGAGAATTCGTAGTTTGGAAGTTAGGAGGAGGTGCGGGATTACCAAAACTGTTATCCATAGGGCTGAGGAAGGGTTGTTGAGGTGGTTCGGACATGTAGGGAGAATGGAGCGAAACAGAATGACTTCAAGAGTGTATTAGTCAGTAGTGGAAGGAAGGCGGGGTAGGGGTCAGCCTAGGAAAGGTTGGAGGGAGGGGGTAAAGGAGGTTTTGTGTGCGAGGGGTTTGAACTTCCAGCAGGTATGCGTGAGCGTGTTTGATAGGAGTGAATGGAGACAAATGGTTTTTAATACTTGACGTGCTGTTGGAGTGTGAGCAAAGTAACATTTAAGAAGGGGTTCAGGGAAACCGGCAGGCCGGACTTGAGTCCTGGAGATGGGAAGTACAGTGCCTGCACTCTGAAGGAGGGGTGTTAATGTTGCAGTTTAAAAACTGTAGTGTAAAGCACCCTTCTGGCAAGACAGTGATGGAGTGAATGATGGTGAAAGTTTTTCTTTTTCGGGTCACCCTGCCTTGGTGGGAATCGGCCAGTGTAATAATGAAATAATAATAATAATAATAATAATATAATATATATATATATATATATATATATATATATTATATATATATATATATATATATATATATATATATATATATATAATATATATATATATATATATAATATATATATATATATATATATATATATAGGTAGTAGGTTGGTAGACAGCAACCACCCAGGGAGGTACTACTGTCCTGCCAAGTGAGTGTAAAACGAAAGCCTGTGATTGTTTTACATGATGGTAGGATTGCTGATGTCTTTTGTCTGTCTCATAAATATGCAAGATTACAGGCATGTCTTGCTACTTCTACTTACACTTAGGTCACACTACACATACATATACACATTTATTTATACACATTCATCTGAGTTTTCTTTGATTTTATCTTAATAGTTCTTGGTCTTATTAATTTTCCTTTTATATCCATGGGGAAGTGGAATAAGAATCTTTCCTCCGTAAGCCATGCGTGTTATAAAAGTCAACTAAAATGCCGGGAACAATGGGCTAGTAACCACTTTTCCTGTAAAGATTACTAAAAAGAATAAGAAGAAGAAAATTGTCAAAGTGGGAAGTCTGAATGTGCGTGGATGTTGTGCAGATGATAAGAAATAGATGATTGTGGATGTTATGAATGAGAAGAAGCTGGATGTCCTGGCTTTAAGTGAAACAAAGCTGAAGGGGGTGGGAGAGTTTCAGTGGAGAGGAATAAATGGGATTAGGTCAGGGGTTTCAAATAGAGTTAGAGCTAAAGAAGGAGTAGCAATAATGTTGATGGATAAGCTATGGCAGGAAAAGAGGGACTATAAATGTATAAATTCAAGGATTATGTGGAGTAAAATAAAGATTGGATGTGAAAAGTGGGTTATAATAAGCGTGTATGCACCTGGAGAAGAGAGAAGTGTAGAGGAGAGAGAGAGATTTTGGGAAATGTTGAGTGAATGCGTGGGGAGTTTTGAATCAAGTGTGAGAGTAATGGTGGTTGGGGATTTCAATGCTAAAGTGGGTAAAAATGTTATGGAGGGAGTAGTAGGTAAATTTGGGGTGCCAGGGGTAAATGTAAATGGGGAGCCTTTAATTGAGCTATGTGTAGAAAGAAATTTGGTAATAAGTAATACATATTTTATGAAAAAGAGGATAAATAAATATACAAGGTATGATGTAGCACGTAATGAAAGTAGTTTATTAGATTATGTATTGGTGGATAAAAGGTTGATGGGTAGGCTCCAGGATGTACATGTTTATAGAGGGGCAACTGATATATCGGATCATTATTTAGTTGTAGCTACAGTTAGAGTAAGAGGTAGATGAGAAAAGAGGAAGGTGGCAACAACAAGTAAGAGGGAGGTGAAAGTGTATAAACTAAGGGAGGAGGAAGTTCGGGTGAGATATAAGCGACTATTAGCAGAAAGGGGGGATAGTGCAAAGATGAGTAATGGGGGGGTTGAAGAGGGTTGGAATAGTTTTAAAAATGCAGTATTAGAATGTGGGGCAGAAGTTTGTGGTTATAGGAGGGTGGGTGCAGGAGGAAAGAGGAGTGATTGGTGGAATGATGAAGTAAAGGGTGTGATAAAAGAGAAAAAGGTAGCTTATGAGAGGTTTTTACAAAGCAGAAGTGTTATAAGAAGAGCAGAATATATGGAGAGTAAAAGAAAGGTAAAGAGAGTGGTGAGAGAGTGCAAAAGGAGAGCAGATGATAGAGTGGGAGAGGCACTGTCAAGAAATTTTAATGAGAATTAGAAAAAATTTTGGAGTGAGTTAAACAAGTTAAGAAAGCCAAGGGAAAATATGGATTTGTCACTTAAAAACAGAGTAGGGGAGTTAGTAGATGGGGAGATGGAGGTATTAGGTAGATGGCGAGAATATTTTGAGGAACTTTTAAATGTTAAGGAAGAAACAGAGGCAGTAATTTCATGCACTGGTCAGGGAGGTATACCATCTTTTAGGAGTGAAGAAGAGCAGAATGTAAGTGTGGGGGAGGTACGTGAGGCATTACGTAAAATGAAAGGGGGTAAAGCAGCTGGAACTGATGGGATTATGACAGAAATGTTAAAAGCAGGGGGGGATATAGTGTTGGAGTGGTTGGTACTTTTGTTCAATAAATGTATGAAAGAGGGGAAGGTACCTAGGGATTGGCAGAGAGCATGTATAGTACCTTTATATAAAGGGAAAGGGGACAAAAGAGACTGTAAAAATTATAGAGGAATAAGCTTAATGAGTATACCAGGAAAAGTGTACGGTAGGGTTGTAATTGAAAGAATTAGAGGTAAGACAGAATGTAGGATTGCGGATGAGCAAGAGGTTTCAGAGTGGGTAGGGGATGTGTAGATCAAGTGTTTACATTGAAGCATATATGTGAACAGTATTTAGATAAAGGTAGGGAAGTTTTTATTGCATTTATGGATTTAGAAAAGGCATATGATAGAGTGGATAGAGGAGCAATGTGGCAGATGTTGCAAGTATATGGAATAGGTGGTAAGTTATTAAATGCTGTAAAGAGTTTTTATGAGGATAGTGAAGCTCAGGTTAGGGTGTGTAGAAGAGAGGGAGACTATTTCCGGTAAAAGTAGGTCTTAGACAGGGATGTGTAATGTCACCATGGTTGTTTAATATATTTATAGATGGGGTTGTAAAGGAAGTAAATGCTAGGGTGTTCGGGAGAGGGGATGGGATTAAATTTTGGGGAATCAAATTCAAATGGGAATTGACACAGTTACTTTTTGCTGATGATACTGTGCTTATGGGAGATTCTAAAGAAAAATTGCAAAGGTTATGGATGAGTTTGGGAATGTGTGTAAAGGTAGAAAGCTGAAAGTGAACATAGAAAAGAGTAAGGTGATGAGGGTGTCAAATGATTTAGATAAAGAAAAATTGGATATCAAATTGGACAGGAGGAGTATGGAAGAAGTGAATGTTTTCAGATACTTGGGAGTTGACGTGTCGGCGGATGGATTTATGAAGGATGAGGTTAATCATAGAATTGATGAGGGAAAAAAGGTGAGTGGTGCGTTGAGGTATATGTGGAGTCAAAAAACGTTATCTATGGAGGCAAAGAAGGGAATGTATGAAAGTATAGTAGTGCCAACACTTTATATGGGTGTGAAGCTTGGGTGGTAAATGCAGCAGCGAGGAGACGTTTGGAGGCAGTGGAGATGTCCTGTTTAAGGGCAATGTGTGGTGTAAATATTATGCAGAAAATTCGGAGTTTGGAAATTAGGAGAAGGTGTGGAGTTAATAAAAGTATTAGTCAGAGGGCAGAAGAGAGGTTGTTGAGGTGGTTTGGTCATTTAGAGAGAATGGATCAAAGTAGAATGACATGGAAAACATATAAATCTATAGAGGAAGGAAGGCGGGGTAGGGGTCGTCCTCGAAAGGGTTGGAGAGAGGGGGTAAAGGAGGTTTTGTGGGCGAGGGGCTTGGACTTCCAGCAAGCGTGCGTGAGCGTGTTAGATAGGAGTGAATGGAGACGAATGGTACTTGGGACCTGACGATCTGTTGGAGTGTGAGCAGGGTAATATTTAGTGAAGGGATTCAGGGAAACCGGTTATTTTCATATAGTCGGACTTGAGTCCTGGAAATGGGAAGTACAATGCCTGCACTTTAATGGAGGGGTTTGGGATATTGGCAGTTTGGAGGGATATGTTGTGTATCTTTATATGTGTATGCTTCTAGACTGTTGCATTCTGAGCACCTCTGCAAAAACAGTGATAATGTGTGAGTGTGGTGAAAGTGTTGAATGATGATGAAAGTATTTTCTTTTTGGGGATTTTCTTTCTTTTTTTGGGTCACCCTGCCTCGGTGGGAGACGGCCGACTTGTTGAAATATTATATATTATATATAATATATATTATATATATATAATATATATATAATATATATATATATATATATATATATATTATGTATGCAAGGAATTCGGAAGAGCAGGCGAAATATATACAAACACTGATCTCTGGCTGAAGGAGACTCGAACCTACGAACCCTGGAACAAGGTATGCAGTGCTATACCAATCTCACCACCACACTGGACAATACCTTGACGTGCAGCTTGCTCCACACGTTGATCCAAGGCAGCCAACTTTCAGGGAGAAGGCTTACAGCTTTTCATCTCATCCCCTCCATGCATCAGCCTTACTAGAGATTTTAACAATGCAAGGAATTCGCAAGAGCAGGCGAAATATACACAAACACTGATCTCTGGCTGAAGGAGATTCGAACCTACGAGCCTTGGAACAGTGTTTGTGTATATTTCGCCTGCTCTTGCGAATTCCTTGCATTGTTAAAATCTCTAGTAAGGCTGATGCATGCAGGGGATGAGATGAAAAGCTGTAAGCCTTCTCCCTGAAAGCTGGCTGCCTTGGATGAACGTGTAGTGCAAGCTGCACGCCAAGGTATTGTCCAGTGTGGTGAGATTGGTATAGCACTGTGTACCTTGTTCCAGAGTTCGTAGGTACGAGTCTCCTTCAGCCAGTGATCAGTGTTTATATACATATATGTCGTGCCGAATAGGCAGAACTTGTGATCTTGGCTTAAATAGCAACGCTCATCTTGCCATATAGGACAAGTGAAAATTTGTGTATGCAATAATTTCGCCAAAATCATTCTGAACCTAACGAAAAAATATATTTCACTGTGTTTATTTAGTATTAAATTATTGTAAACAAATCTAAAATATATTTAGTTGGGTTAGGCTAAAATAAATTGTTCCTGTTATAATAAGGTTAGGTAGGTTTTTTAAGTTCCTTTTGGTGCAAAATTATAAACTTTTACATCAACATTAATGAAAAAATATATCTTTAAACGTATAAGAGAAAATTTTGGAAAGGACTTAATTTTAAATGAGTTCTTGCTTGACCAGTTTTACATATTCGGCACGACATATACGTATATATATATAATTATTATATATATTATATATATATATATATATATATATTTATATATATATATATATATATATATATATAATATATATATATATATATACAAACACACACACACACACACACACCTTTGTATTTATACTTATAACACAAACCACAGTTTGGGTTGCCTTGTCCAGTTTACATGCTTTACTATTCAGTACATTTCCCGGGACGGAAGTAGTTCTCTTTGGTAAAATGTGCTTGAAAGCCTGAGGGAAAACTGCTAACTTATTTCTTTTCGCCAAATTTGCCGAGTTTGTGGAGAAGCTGTTAGTGGGCGGTGATGGAGCGCTAATGGTCACTCTAGACGAGGACGGCAGGCAAGATGTGGGCGGGACGGGCAGCTGTGAACTGGCCATCGTGACAGGCGGGGAGAAGATAGTGGGGAGACAGGGAGGGACGTGGTTGAGTGGGAGAAAATCCTTAGGTACAGACTAGATGGAGAAGGTGTAGAAAGGAGGCAGGGA
>NC_069423.1:38633136-38638136 GCF_026875155.1 Cherax quadricarinatus | reverse complement strand
TGAGGCAGGGCGTGGTGCGAAGCAGAGAGGTGTGAGGCAGGGCTTGGTGTGAGGCATTGCGTGGTGCGAAGCATAGAGAGGTGTGAGGCAGGGGGAGGTGTGAGGCAGGGCGAGGTGTGAGGCAGGGCGAGGTGCGAGGCAGAGAAAGGTGTGAGGCAGGGCGAGGTGTGAGGCAGGGCGAGGTGTGAGGCAGGGCGAGGTGTGAGGCAGAGAAAGGTGTGAGGCAGGGCGAGGTGTGAGGCAGGGCGAGGTGTGAGGCAGGGCGAGGTGTGAGGCAGGGCGAGGTGCGAGGCAGAGAAAGATGTGAGGCAGGGCGAGGTGTGAGGCAGGGCGAGGTGTGAGGCAGGGCGAGGTGTGAGGCAGGGCGAGGTGTGAGGCAGGGCGAGGTGTGAGGCAGGGCGAGGTGTGAGGCAGGGCGAGGTGTGAGGCAGGGCGAGGTGTGAGGCAGGACAGAGAGAAGGGTGAGCTACAGACCAGTAAATACTTCCACATTATATTGTAAAAGTTTGTAATCTTTTACACAGATTACTTTCCCGAGCTCCTCTTAATGAAGTTTCCCGAGCAAAGAATTTCCATCATAAGAGCTTTCCTCAGGCGCTCCACCTGGGTCACCTTCCTCCAAATTGGTTTTCTCTTCACATAAAACCATAGACGAATGACATTCATATTGAACTCATTAATTTACGAGGAAAACTGTACAAATGTAAATGACAGAATTCGTTACCTTCACTGTCTGAAGAAGTGCCTTTATGTACGGGACTTTAAGTAACTTAGGTTTTATCCCTGGTTCCAAGTGACGTACTACTGACTATAATGAAGAAAAGGCATGTTGTGGAGCAAGCTTTTATTGCGACGTTTCGAAATGAAGTACTGACCCAACAAAAGCTTGCTTTTCTTCACAGGTTTAGGCCTGATTAATAAGACAAGTGCAACTAATGTGACACCTTACTATGGCAACGTTTCGGTCTCCAGGAGCTTTGTCAAGCCGGCTTGACAAAGCTCCTGGAGAGCGAAACGCTCCCACAGTAAAACGTCACATTAGTTGCACTTTTGTACTTTTGCTTAACATACTGTCGGTAATTCTACCAATATTAATACGAGAAAGATTTCGCCTGCACAGCTGGTTCCATGAATCCAAAACAAAAACATACATAAAACAGAAGCATAAGCCAATGGAAGAAGTTGAGAGATGCAGCAATTAAAGACCTGGTCACATGTGGGCGGGGTCAACCAATGGAAGTAGATCAAGTCCATAAGATGGGCCCTTTTTGTACCACTTGTGGACCCTACCCACATGTGGTCCTATTTCCAACCGCTGCACCTCTCTACCTCTTTCACTGGCTCCAGTATAAAAGTCTCCGTTCTCATGTCTCTGCATTAGACTGATAAAGCCTGGTGTGCAGGTGAAACTTCTCTCAAAAACAGTCATTGTTACGCATGTGTCTTATTCATCAACGAGGTTTGGTTGGACCTATCGACTATAAAAAAGACCAAAGCTGAAAACCAACTAGAATCTAATTCCAGACAATTGAAGTCTAAAGACAGGAATGAAAGTAAACTCTCCTTGAATATATATTGAGAAATATCCCTTTTGGTTTACATACTCCACGTCTGAACAAGCTAAGTGTAAATTACAATGGACACTTACGTGTGATCTGGAGCACAGCTGTACTTTTCACTCTAAGGTTTTAATTAAGACTGAGGTTCGATCTTTGTTAGTAATGTTAGAAAGGATTTTATTAATGATTAGGTGAGTAATATTAAAAAATTAATTTAATATAAAAGGCATCACTTGTTTATAAAGAGCTATTCTACTTAAGTATTATTATGGTCCCAGGTTGTCTCAAGGACTGTCAACGAACATGACTTACAAACACATGCTTCCTTAACCAAGGATACTGCCTTGTCTTTTATAATTACAATTATTTTTTGTACTGACTACACACATACACACACACACACACACACACACACACACACACACACACATATACATATATATACATATATATATACTATATATATATATACATATATATATATATATATATATATATATATATATATATATATATATATATTATATATATATATAATATATATATATATATATATATATATATATCATAGTTCCTTGATAATGTGAGTAGTCACGAAAGCGCTTGGAATTTCTCTATTCTTTCAGAGTGGTTGTTTTGCATACAATATATAATACATATATATATATATATATATATATATATATATATATATATATATATATATATATATATAATATATATATATATATATATATATATATATACATACATTTCAACAGCCATGTGATTTATCTATTAGGTATAGCATGGAAGTGAGAGTCGTATATAAGCAAACATATTAAAAGTTCTCAATTTGCAACAAGTGGCGGAGATGATGACGCAAGGCTGATGCCACTCTGACATGTTTTCACAACCTGGATGTAAAAGCAGATGAGCGAGTGCTGGGACACAGCACCTCGGGATGCAACCCGTCCTCCACAGTAAACAACTATTAAAGTCACGACAATGTCTTCCAACTTATCCTCCCCCCCCCCCCAACCTCCACGGCCAAACCGCCAGACGTAAACATTTGGATAAGTTTCCTCACGCCCTGCCTACCTATCAGTAAAAACAGTTATCTGTCTGTTAGCCCACTGTTATGAGACGCATCCATTGAGAATAAAAAAAGAATAGTTTTAGAAAAATCTATGCAAGAAATTCACGAGAAATAACTAGTCATGCTGTAGTTTATACACAGTGAAGGAAAACTCCAATACGCGTTGGAAGTATTTAAGTGTAGGGTAAAAGTTATTTGTACAATGTCGTGGAATGCAATGTAATGATTGAAAATATCATCGCCGTACTAAAGCCTCCCAGCTCAAGCAGACAGCTTTCATTACCTAGTGTAAATAACCCATCCTGTGTGATGGAATATGAGAGGGAAATATAGCCTGTTTTTGTTCTCGCAATATAAAGTAGGGCTGCACACTGTTGGTGTTCCAACTATATAACTATGATACAGAATAGACAGACTAATGTTGTTCCCACAATATCTGTGACCGATGACGAGAGTTGTTCTACCTTAACAGACTGACCTTTAGCCAAGCTTCTTTGTTGATTAACTGTTCAACCAGATTGCTGCAGCTGGCGGCCCGCTGACCCATAGCTATCACAGCCAGGATGATCTGGCATTTGGCGGGGGTAGTGATCCAGTTTCCTCCTAGACTCGGCACACTTCCGGCAATATTTCTGATATTGATGGTAAGCAGGTTGAAGTCTTTGGTCATGGATGTTGACAACGTCTTGCGTCCATGGCGTCCCTTCTATGCTCGTTTTGACGTCTTTATTCTTCTCACACTCAAGCAAACTAATGAACTTCCTCACAACTAAACATGTTATTTCATTTGCCGGCTAAAAGCTTTTGTCATATGAATCATACTTATTTTGGTAGGTAACTACCACAAAGCATGGTAGCATGACATTACTGGTGTTCCTACTATGTAACTACCAGAGCAGGGTAGCATGACATTACTGGTGTTCCTACTATGTAACTACCAGAGCAGGGTAGCATGACATTACTGGTGTTCCTACTATGTAACTACCAGAGCAGGGTAGCATGACATTACTGGTGTTCCTACTATGTAACTACCAGAGCAGGGTAGCATGACATTACTGGTGTTCCTACTATGTAACTACCAGAGCAGGGTAGCATGACATTACTGTGTTCCTACTATGTAACTACCAGAGCAGGGTAGCATGACATTACTGGTGTTCCCACTATGTAACTACCAGAGCAGGGTAGCATGACATTACTGGTGTTCCTACTATGTAACTACCAGAGCAGGGTAGCATGACATTACTGGTGTTCCTACTATGTAACTACCAGAGCAGGGTAGCATGACATTACTGGTGTTCCCACTATGTAACTACCAGAGCAGGGTAGCATCACACTACTGGTGTTCCCACTATGTAACTACCAGAGCAGGGTAGCATGACATTACTGGTGTTCCCACTATGTAACTACCAGAGCAGGGTAGCATGACATTACTGGTGTTCCCACTATGTAACTACCAGAGCAGGGTAGCATGACATTACTGGTGTTCCTACTATGTAACTACCAGAGCAGGGTAGCATGACATTACTGGTGTTCCCACTATGTAACTACCAGAGCAGGGTAGCATGACATTACTGGTGTTTCCCACTATGTAACTACCAGAGCAGGGTAGCATGACACTACTGGTGTTCCCACTATGTAACTACCAGAGCAGGGTAGCATGACATTACTGGTGTTCCCACTATGTAACTACCAGAGCAGGGTAGCATCACACTACTGGTGTTCCCACTATGTAACTACCAGAGCAGGGTAGCATGACATTACTGGTGTTCCCACTATGTAACTACCAGAGCAGGGTAGCATAACACTACTGGTGTTCCCACTATGTAACTACCAGAGCAGGGTAGCATGACACTACTGGTGTTCCCACTATGTAACTACCAGAGCAGGGAAGCATGGCACTACTGGTGTTCCCACTATGTAACTACCAGAGCAGGGAAGCATGGCACTACTGGTGTTCCCACTATGTAACTACCAGAGCAGGGTAGCATCACACTACTGGTGTTCCCACTATGTAACTACCAGAGCAGGGTAGCATGACACTACTGGTGTTCCCACTATGTAACTACCAGAGCAGGGTAGCATGACACTACTGGTGTTCCCACTATGTAACTACCAGAGCAGGGTAGCATGACACTACTGGTGTTCCCACTATGTAACTACCAGAGCAGGGTAGCATGACACTACTGGTGTTCCCACTATGTAACTACCAGAGCAGGGAAGCATGGCACTACTGGTGTTCCCACTATGTAACTACCAGAGCAGGGTAGCATGACACTACTGGTGTTCCCACTATGTAACTACCAGAGCAGGGTAGCATCACACTACTGGTTGTTCCCACTATGTAACTACCAGAGCAGGGTAGC
>NC_069423.1:38608136-38628136 GCF_026875155.1 Cherax quadricarinatus | reverse complement strand
ATATACAAGAATAGTGAACAATAACAACATCTACTGCAACCCTTAGTTATTATCTTACTATTTTTTTTACTACCATTGTTGTCTCCATTTAAGAAAAAAACGGCAACACAAATAATTCTTCTAAATTTGTAAAAACAACTTTTTAAAACTGGAAAGACAGTTTGTAAGGCTTGTATTTATCTAGAATCAATAGTAAAGATGTTCCATTGTAAGGGACTACGTATATTTTGCAAGATAAATTAACAGTATATACACCGGCTCCCTTCAGTTTGCGCTTCCGTAATTAATGGTGAAAAACGTCAAAGTTTCATTCTCCCGTGTGTGGGTTATTTGTATATATTTGTCCAAGATAATAGCCTCATTAACCCTAATAACATGTTCTAGGCAAAGGTTAACGTAGGTTATTGTGCTGGTCTACATGGAGAGTATTCCGGGATCAACGCCCCCTCGGCCTGGTCCACGACGAGGCCTCCCAATGAATCACTATTATAATCAAAAAGAAACGTTAAACCGCAAGGTTATACAGTGTAGCAGGGCAGGGAAGGATGCAGGGGAAATGGGTGGCAAGAGGGAGAGGGATGATTATTAGGGTATCGAGTGTAGCGGGGCAGTGGATAGTGCAAGGGTAGAGGGTAGCTAGAGAATAAGGTAGAAAGGACAGAGGAGAGTGCTAGAGGCAACATCGTCAGAGTTTGTGTAGTAAATCGGTCGCTCTCAAAAAATCAATGAGAGAGTCTGGATTAAAGGAGGATCCATCAGCATGAAGGGAAGGTGAAGAAAGGGCAGCGGAGTGGAGACGACGTTGGAGGTAGATAGTGCATGCTCGTTGACAGAGTGGGCAGTCCAACAGAATGTGGCTAACAGATACTGGAATTTGACAATTCTCACAGAGACGAACAGGGCGGCTCTCCATGAGATACCCATGAGTAAGACGAGTGTGGCCGTGGCCGATGCGAAGACGGGACAGAGTAGTCTCCCAACCTCGACACTGATGACAAGAAGATGGCCAGAAACCTATACTCGGTTTAACAGAATGAAGTTTGTTATGGAGCAGATCAGACCAACGTTGTTGCCAACGGGTGTGAAGGTGGGTAGCAATTTCTGCGAAATAGTCTGTGAATGGAACACCTCTATATGAAACTGGGAGGTCATGTACTGCTGACCGCACAGCAGTGTCTGCCTGTTCATTGCTCTGTACATCAACATGAACAGGGACCCAGCAAAAAAACAATATCTTTGTGTTTGCTAGAGATACGGTGTAGCCAAAGTTGGGTGAGGTGTATCATTATTTTATAGCCTGTAACGCACTAAGGGAGTCTGAAACAACACCAGATGGTGACACAGGCATAGATGCTATACGGGTAAGTGCTACTAGAAAGGCATACAATTCAGCTGTAAAAATGCTAGCCGAGGATAATAAATGCCCTTGCATGACACTGTCCGGAAACACTGCTGCGAATCCAACGCCGTCAGAAGACTGAGAACCATCGGTATACTCTGCGATGGCATGAGAATGAGAGAAGAAAAAGGGAGGGAAGCCACCATAGGTAGTTGGGCTTTTGCGCATGGGAGTAGGAAAGAACAGACACGAACAGTTGGAACTTCCCAAGGGTGCAGAGAAAAGTGAGATACTACATGATCATAGAAAGGTGGTAACTGAAGAGAAGACAAGAGTATATGGAGGCAGAGAGGAAAGGGGCGGAGTAAGCAGGGGCGACGAACAAATAAAGAACGTCTACTAACAGCAGTGACCATCCTATATACGGAAGGGTTGTGGAGATCAATGGAAATAAGTCACTATGTCTGACTTTTTTGGGTAATCCTAGGTTCTCTACACACATGCTGCTATGTATGATAATTCTATGTAACTGTATTTGTGTATACCTGAATAAACTTACTTACTTACTTACTTAGAATGAACATAATAGCAAAGGCAATGAGCATCACGGCGATCGGACAAGGATGGAATATTTACTTCTGCATAGAGGCTTTCAACAGGGGATGAACGAAAGGCACCAAGGCACAGAGGGAGACCTTGGTGATGAATGGGATCTAACTTAGAGTTGTGGGAGAGACCGCAGAATAGATTTTGTCACCATAATCCAGCTTGGACAAGACTAGGGTGGAATGGATATGAAGGAGAGTGCGATGATCTGCTCCCCATGAATGATGCGCAAGAACTTTAAGGAGATTTAGCCGACCATAGCAAGTTGTCTTTAAAGAAGAAATGTGTGGTTTCCACATCAGCTGGCCCAGAAACTTGACCGAATCACATTCCAGAATATGCGAGCCGTGTAAGTATAAGGGAGTATCCAGAATTAGAGGACGTCTAGTGAAGGTAATGAACCGGGTTTTTGTACTAGAAATTTAAAGCCATGAGAAGTGGTTCAATGGGAGAGACTGTCTATCACAACCTGAAGGAAGGCTGCTACTATTCGACAGTCGGCGCCCGAGTAAGCTATGGCGAAGTCATCAACATAAAGTGACGACCAAACATGCAAAGGAAGAATGGAAGGTAGGTCATTTATAGCTAAGAGGAAAATAGTAGTGCTGAGAACACAACCTTCAAAGTTTATTCTCTATAAGGATTACAATGCTGAGTTTACAGAAATTTGGTTATTGTTTGGTTTACATGTAGTAAAATTGTGATTACAGAGTGTACCACTAGAACGCTTAGCATGGCTAGGCATTTCGGGCATACTTAGTTTTATTCTTAATTGTAAAATATTACAAATTATGAGGTAAGTTGGTATTATGGCTAAGTGACTAAATACTAGTTTGTGAGTTTAGCAATGTGAATGCTTTTGTTTTGGCACAGTACATAGTTTCAGTATTGGAGTATCACAGGATTCATTATTTTAAGACTGAGATTAATATTTCCGTTTATGGTCAAATGAGTGAGTGAGTGTAAGTGTGAACCACCAGGTGGAATTCGTGTAGTTAGTTGACGGGGTGTATCAGGGAGATAAGATGTTTTCTAATGGTAGTTTTGAAGGTGATGAATGTGTCTGCAGTTCTAGAGTTCTCAGGTAGGGTATTCCAGATTTTAGGGCCTTTGACATACATTGAATTTTTGTAAAGGTTTAGTCGGACACGGGGAATGTCGTAGAGATGTTTGTGTCTGGTGTTATGTCTGTGGGTTCTGTCACAACTATCAAGAAAGCGCTGGAATGAACTAAAGTACAACTAGGTATAAACTAGTAATATAAAAATACTCCCTCGGCTTCTTTACCTAATAGAATGTTCATTTCTTTTGCAATCATTGTAACTCATTTAATGACCAT
Source organism: Cherax quadricarinatus (assembly GCF_026875155.1). NCBI lineage: Eukaryota > Metazoa > Arthropoda > Malacostraca > Decapoda > Parastacidae > Cherax > Cherax quadricarinatus. The sequence goes on along the minus strand of NC_069423.1, from coordinate 38,624,852 downwards.
ATGAACTGTTATGGCCTTATTCATCATACTGCTAATTTTAAGTTTGCCCCAAATTATCTGCATGCAAAGGGACTTTTGACATGCACACCCAACTATTATGTTCCTTTGTATAACAATAAGATAAGATAAGATTTCGTTCGGATTTTTAACCCCGGAGGGTTAGCCACCCAGGATAACCCAAGAAAGTCAGTGCGTCATCGAGGACTGTCTAACTTATTTCCATTGGGGTCCTTAATCTTGTCCCCCAGGATGCGACCCACACCAGTCGACTAACACCCAGGTACCTATTTGCTGCTAGGTGAACAGGACAATAGGTGTAATGAAACGTGTCGGAATTTCCACCCGCCGGGAATCAAACCCGGGCCCTCCGTGTGTGAAGCGGGAGTTTTAGCCACCAGACCACCGGGCCACCTGTATCATGTCAATGTATCATGTCAAAATAATAATTATTATGATAATGGCTTTTGTCAAGCAATAGGCCAAAATCTTACTTTCGAGATATTGGGGTAAACGCCCGCACAGCTGTTTACGTAAAAAAAAATCACGAAAATCTTGCTATTTTTTGCTTAACCTATGCAATATACGTGATTTCGTATTGTTACCCCTGTGTATTAAACCGTTTTCTTTAGTAAGAGACCAAAGGTAAGAGAGAAAACCATTCATTTATAGTCAGGTACTAGAGTAAATCAATGATCGCGGAGGCCACCACCCTACCGGTAAGTAAGTTTATTCAGGTATACACAAATACAGTTACATAGAATTATCATACATAGCAGCATATGTGTAGAGAACCTAGGATAACCCAAAAAAGTCAGACAGAGTGACTTATTTCCATTGGGGTCCTTTTACCTTATTATTATAATATAAAGGTTACAATATTTCTTATTGTTCTATAATGAAGATAACATTTTATTATCATACTAAAAAGACTGTCTACTACACGAGGGTCAATAAGACTACAATACGAGGGACATTACTAGGAATAAGGTCAAATTTACACGTATGTTAGCTAAAAAATAGAAAATCATTCCCCTCCCTTTCTGTAGCTACATTCATCAGACACCTTCTGGCATTCTTCTTCAACTGGTTCATGCTATGACTGGCTTTGACATGTGCGGGTAGTCTGTTCCATTCCTTTATTGCTGTACAATAAAAGGTGTTTGAAGCCTGGCCAATGACTGTGGGTACTACAAAGTTGTGCTCTCTCCCCCTAGTACTATGATTGCTTTGGTTCCCAACCTTGACAAAATTGACAGCAAGATATTCTGGACACTGTTTGTGAGCAATTTTATAAACATGATTTAGCTTCAGTTGTTTTACTCTGTCTTCAACATTCAGCATATCCAACTGCTGTAATTCATCCTGGCCTACATGCTCTCTTGGTCCCAGCCCCAGGATGAATCTTACAATTTTGTTCTGGGTGATTTGCAGTCTATCTTTCAGTTTTTTTGTCAAGGCAGAGTACCATGAAGAGCAAGCGTAATCCATATGGCATTGTATAAGGGCTAGACATAGGGTCCTGCGAGCCTCAGTAGGTAGACACTGTGCTTGTCTATACAGGAACTTCAGTCTGGCATTCGCTTTCTTTACTACACTGTTCCCGATCAATTCTCCTGACATGCATGGGTCAAAGGGGATTCCCAGATATTTTACTTATAAAACCAAAGTGATGGACTCCCCATTACACTGAACATTAATATTATTTACCCTTCTCAGTTAAGATAAGATTTCGTTCGGTTTTTTAACCCCGGAGGGTTAGCCACCCAGGATAACCCAAGAAAGTCAGTGCGTCATCGAGGACTGTCTAACTTATTTCCATTGGGGTCCTTAATCTTGTCCCCCAGGATGCGACCCACACCCAGGTACCTATTTGCTGCTAGGTGAACAGGACAACAGGTGTAAGGAAACGTGTCGAAATGTTTCCACTCGCCGGGAATCGAACCCGGGCCCTCCATGTGTGAAGCGGGAGCTTTAGCCACCAGGACACCGGGCCAGTTTATGTTTCGTGCCAAAGAGAATGGCTTCAGTTTTCCCGAGGTGTAATGATAGTTTGTTGTCTACTAACCATTTGCTGCAGGACTCCAGTTCCAGTGTTAAAACATTAGCTATATCTTGTGTAAAGCACCGTAGTTCCAGAGATTCTGGAGCACAAACAAGGAGGCTGGCGCTTATATAGTTAAATAAACCCCTATATATTAATATGGAATATGATTATAGCGATTAAATCTTAGCAATAGTTACCAGAATGCATCAACAACTATTCTTATATTTATATTTGTATATAAATAAACAAGAAAATTTTTTAACCCAACAATAAAAATCTTCGAATGTTCAGAAATTTTAATATCATATTCACAATGAGCTAATTTAAAATTATCTCCATTTACTATTAGCTTAATTTTTTATACAGGATTTTTTTTTCATCTTGAATACCAATTTAGGCTGTTAAGAGAAGGGACAAATTCGTTTTTTTTAAACTCTTGGGGGGGGGGGGCGGGAATGACGCACCATTGTGTTAGTAGAGTGACTGAGGGGTACAACAAGGGAGGATGCTGCTGGCCAGGTCTCTATCCTTGATACGTATATCTCTACCCTCTCCCTGTCCCCTTGAGGTTTTCTGTTCTTCAGCGAGCAGAGGGAGCAAGCGAAGTAACTTCTCCTGATATGGTAAGTGGTATTGCTTGATTAAATGAAAGGTGTTTCATATGTATAATGCTTTGACTGGTGGGGTGGTCGGCCTCAGTAATAATGGCTGACGTGAAACTGATGCTGGTGAGAAGCTTTTGATATAAAGTCTGTATAGCCCACAGAATTCTTTTCCTCTGAAAACTTTTTGGTTTTTTAAACCTTTGTCCCCTATTTCAGCTTTAAAAATTTTGGGGGGCCCGTCCCGGGGCCCCATTACGTACCTCTGTAATCTGTAAATACCTTTGTAACTTGTCATGTTTGTGACCGGGACTTCCCTTTGGAGTTCATTCCCTTTTGGGTAAATTGTGATTTCATACCTTTTTTAAATTTTTTGTGTTCATTCCCTTTGAAAATTTGGTGATTATTACCTTTGTAAATTGTGGGTTCTTTACCTCTGTAACTTGCTAGCAAAAAAAAAACTTTGGGTAAAGCCCTGGCCCAAATTTATGTCCCTCTGTAATCTTTTGACTCCCGCCACGGGGGGGGTAGGGGGGTGCATAAAAAACATATTAAACTAAACTGTTACATTCATGTCGTGATTGCTGTTAAATTATAATCTGTGACTTGCTTTTTAACTTATAGCCCTGTGCCCCTTGCTTTTTACATTCTTAAAGTCTGGGGACTTGCTGTTACTTTCCCATAGTCTGTGATTTTGCTGTTCCTTTTCATAATCGTGGTTGCTTTTAACTTTTCATAATCGTAAACTTGCTTTTTACATTATAATTTTTGTGACTTGCTGTTACTTTTCATAACTGGCCCTTGCTTTTTACATTCTTTGTCTGTGATTGCTGTTACATTCTTTAGTCTTTTAAATTTTGCTGTTAATTCATAATCTGGGGGCTTGCTTTTTTACTTCATAACCCGGTAAAACTTTTTTTTTTTTTTTTTTCATAAGTCTGGGGATTGCTGTTACATTCATAGTCTGGACTTGCTGTTACATTCAAAATTTCTGTGATTTGCTGTTTTCCCGGGAAACTGCCTTTCAATTTTCCCTCCCAAATTACTCCCCCAATCCCCGAAAATTTTTTTTAAAACCTTAAATTTTTTTAGCAGCCATTTTTGGGACACCAGAGTGCGACCTGTCACGCCCGGAAGAGTAAACAAAAATTAATTATATAAAAAAATTCTTATTTATAAATACGTAAAAAACTTTTATTGCTGTTGAAACTTTTATGTCGGGGGACGTGAGGTTTTTTTTTTAATCAAATCACATTTTTTTTCCCTCGCGGTCTCAAAATTTTTGCTTTAAATTGAAAATTGATTTTTTTTTTTTTATATAATTAAAAAATTATCCCGGTTTCCCGATACGTTTAAAGGCGCTGGGGAAAATTTATTACTCTCCCAAACGAACCCAGACATTTTTTTTTTCTGAAAAAGGATGATTTTTTGGGTTTGCAACTTTTGTTTTTACTTTTTCGTGAGCATGTTGACGGAAATTTGGGGGAAACTTGAGTTTGAGTTCGTCAGGGCCACGCAAAGTGGTGTTTTGTCTGAAAAAAAACTTAAAATTTGGGGTAAAGTGGTCCCTGTGCTAACCTTCCTAGGTGTAAAAATATCCCTAGTTGGCAAAATTTAAATTTGTGGCTAGGGGTTTCCAGTGGCAAACGCGGGGTTTCTGGGGGGTTTTGGACTGTATAAACCGCGGGTTCAAAATCCCCCCGGGGTTTTAATGGTTTTTTTACAGTTTTTCTTTTCATTTAAGCTTTATTGGTAAATGCCCCAAAATTTAAAACTTCAGAGTCTGAAGACTGGTGATCCGGGGCCCCGAGAGAGAAAAAAGTTTTTTCCTATTAGAAATCCCAAATTTAAATGTGTTGAAACTGTCTGATAGGCCCTTATTAGTTAAAAGAGACAGGGGCCCCATGAATACCCCCTCATTTCTTGAGGTAGTTAAGAAAATTCCCGGGAAAGAGTGTCATGTTTATGAAAAAAAAAAAGGAACACGTTTAAAAATATCTGTTTTGTAAATCCACTGTAGTGTTTGGGAAAAGAAAATAGTCATTGGATTACGTGCTTTTTTAAACCCCAAAATGTTAACTCTTCTAAATGGGGAAAATTTCCCCAAAACCCACTAAACCCTTAAAGCTGTAAAATCTATGGCCCCAGAAGAATCAACAAGTCCCTTTTCCCTTCCCCGGGAAAATTCCTCTGGGACATACTGCCATTGCTCTATTTTTGATAAAAAATGAAAAAAGTGATAGGACAGAGTAGCGAAATAGTTTTCTGAACTTTACGATGTATTAAATCTTTTAAAAAATATTCTTGACCTTGACAATACTTTTCGGGAAGTGTGAACTTTACATATACAAGAATAGTAACAAAAAACCACATCTACTGAAACCCTTAGTTATTATTTTACTTTTTTTTTATTTCCCATTTTTGTCTCCATTTAAGAAAAAAACGGCAACAAAAAAATTCTTCTAATTTGTAAAAAAAAATTTTTTAAAAAACGGGAAAGGAAAATTTTTTAAAGGGCTTGTATTTTTTCTAAAATAATAGTAAAGATTTTTCCATTGAAAGGGGACTACGTATTTTTGCAAGAAAAAAATTAAAACCAAGTTTTTATACCGGCTCCCTTTAGTTTGTTTTTTTTCCCGAAATTAATGGTGAAAAAACGTCAAAGTTTATTCCCCCGTGTGTGGGTTATTTTTTATATATTTGAAAAGGGATAATAGCCTCATTAACCCTAATAACATGTTCTGGGGCCAAAGGGTTTAAAACCGGTTAGGTTATTGTGTGGTTTTACATGGGGGTTACCCGGGGATCAACCCCCCCTGGGCCCCTGGTCCACAAACGAGGCCTCCCAATGAATCACTATTATAATCAAAAAAAAAAACTTTAAAACCGCAAGGTTATTCAGTGTAGCAGGGGCGGGGAAGGATGCGGGGGAAATGGGTGGCAAGGGGGGAAGGGGGTGATTTTAGGGTTTCGAGTGTAGCGGGGCAGTGGATATTTGAAAGGGTAGAGGGTAGCTAGAGAAAAAGGGTAGAAAGGACAGGGGGAGAGTGTAGAGGCAACATCGTCAGAGTTTGTGTAGAAAAAATCGGCGCTCAAAAAAATAAAGGGGAAAAGAGTCGGGTTTAAAAGGAAAGGATCCATCAGCTTTGAAGGGAGGTGAAAAAAGGGCAGCGGAGTGGGACGCTTTTGGGAGGGTTAGTGCATCTGTTGCAAGGTGGGCAGCCCAACCCAGAATGGGGGAACAAAATACGGGAAAATTTACAATTCTCACAAAAAGAACGGGGCAGTTTTCCATGAGATACCCATGAGTAAGCGAGTGGGGCCCCGTGGCCGATGCAAAAGACGGGACAGAGTAGTCCCCAAACCCTCGACACTGTGACAAAAAGAGGGCCCCCAGAAAACCTTTCTCGGTTTAACAGAATTGTTTTTTTATGGAGCGATCAGCCCAAAAACGTTGTTCCGGGGGTTTGTAAAGGGTTTGGGTACCCAATTTTGCGAAATATTTGTGAAGGGAAAACACCTCTATTTAAAACTGGGAGGTCATGTACTGGACCCCCACACCCAGTGTCTCCCCTGTTCTTTGCTTGTACTTCAACATGAACAGGGACCCAGAAAAAAAACCCAATTTTTGTGTTTGCTAGAGATACGGTGTACCCAAAGTTGGGTGAGGTGTATCATTATTTTATGGGCCTGTAACGAACAAAAGGGGTTGAAACAACCCCAGATGGTGACACGGGATAGATGCTATACGGGTAAGTGCTACTAAAAAGGCATAAAATTCAGCTGAAAAAAGCTAGCCGAGGAAAAATAAATCCCCTTGCTTGAATTCGTGGGAAACACTGCTGCAAATTCCAACCCCGTCAGAAGCTGAAAAACCATGGGTTATATCTGCGATGGCTTTGAGAATGAGAAAAGGGAAGGGGGTTTTTAAAAAAAAGGGGGGGGGGGGGGAAGGGGGCCACCTTTTGGTATTTGGGGTTTTTTGGGCCCCAGGGGAGTAGGAAAAAACAGACCGAACAGTTGGAATTTCCCAAAAGGGGTTTGAAAGAGAAAAGTGAGATACTACTGATCAAAAAAAAAGGTGGTAATAAAGAGAAGAAAAGAGTATATGGAGGCAGAGGGGAAAGGGGGGGGATTTAAGCAGGGGCGACGAAAAAATAAAAAAACGTCTACAAACATCGGCCCACCCTTTATAGGGAAAGGGGTTGTGGAGATCAATGGAAATAAAGTCACTATGTCTGATTTTTTTTGGGTAATCCTAGGTTCTCTACACCCGCTGCTTTGTTGAAAATTTTATTTAACTGTATTTGTGTTCCCCTAAATTTAAAACTTACTTACTTATTTTAAACTTACTTAAAATTTGAACTTAATAGAAAACCCAATGAGCATCACGGCGATGGGACAAGGGAGGGGAAAAATTTACTTTGCATAGGGGCCCTTTCAACAGGGGATGAACAAAAGGCACCAAGGCACAGAGGGAGCCCTTGGTGATGAATGGGATCTAACTTGATTGTGGGAGAGCCCGCAAAAATAGTTTTGTCACCATAATCCAGTTTGGGGACAAAAATAGGGTGGAATGGATATAAAGGAGAGTGCGATGACTGTCCCCCATAAATGATGCGCAAGAACTTTAAGGAGATTTAGCCGACCATAGCAAGTTGTTTTAAAGAAGAAATGTGGGGGTTTTCCAAACATCAGCGGGCCCCAAAAAACGGGGACCAAATCACATTCCAAAATTTTGCAAACCCTTTGTAAGTTAAAAGGGGAGTATCCAGAATTAGGGGGACGTCTGTGAAGGTAATAAACCCGGGTTTTTGTACTAAAAATTTTTAAAGCCATGAAAAAGGGGTTTTCAATGGGAGGGGACTGTCTATCACAACCTAAAGGGAAAGGCTGTACTATTCACAGTCAGCGCCCGGGGAAAGCTAGGGCGAAGTCATCAACATAAATTTGACGACCAAACGGGAAAAGGAAAGGAAGGGAAAGGGTGGGTTTCATTTATAGCTAAGAGGAAAAATTTGTAGTGCTGAAAAACCAACCTTAAAAGTTTATTCTCTTTTAAGGATTACAATGCTGAGTTTACAAAAATTTTTTGGTTATTTTTTGGGGTTTACATTTTGAAAAATTGTGATTCAGGTGTACCATTTGGAACGCTTAGCATGGCTACCCATTTGGGGCATATTTTGTTTTTTTTCTTAATTGAAAAAATATTAAAAAATTATAAAGGTAGTTGGTATTATGGCTAAGGGGGAAAAAAATACTAGTTGTGAGTTTAGCAATTTAAAAATGCTTTTTTTTGGCACAGAAAATTAGTTTCAGTATTGGAGTATCACAGGATTCTTTAAATTTTAAAGGGATGGGAAATTTTTTTTCCCGGGTTTAGGGTTTAAAAATGAGTGAGTAAAAGGTGAAATTTGTAAAACCCCAGGTGGAATTCGGGGTTTTTAGTTACGGGGTGTATCGGGGATAAGATGTTTTCTAATGGAAATTTTTGAAGGTGATAAATTGTGTCTGAGTTCTAGATTTCCTCAGGTGGGGTTTTCCAAAATTTTAGGGCCTTTGACATACATTAAATTTTTTGTAAGGTTTAGTGGGGGACAGGGGGAATGTCGTAGAGATTTTTTGTGTCTGGTGTTATTTCTGTGGGTTCTGTCCAATATCAAAAAAGCGCGGGAAATTGAACTAAAGTACAACTGGGTATAAATAGAAATTTAAAAATTTTTCCCCCTGGGGTTTTTTTTCTAATAGAATTTTTCTTTTCTTTTCCCAATCTTTGAAAACTCAATTTAATGCCCAATATAAAATTTGTTTGGCCTTATTCATCATACTGCTAATTTTAATTTTCCCCCAAAATCGGGCTGAAAAGGGGTTTTGGGACATGCCCCCCAAATATTATTTTCCCTTTGTATAAAAAATAAGATAAGATAAGATTTCGTTCGGTTTTTTAAACCCCCGGGGGGTTTTGCCACCCAGGAAAACCCAAAAAAGGTCAGTGCGTATCGGGATGTCAAAATTATTTCCATTGGGTCTTAATCGGGCCCCCCGGGGATGCGACCCCACCCGTCGACTAACACAGAGGAAACCTATTTGCTGCTAGGTAAAAAGGGGAAATGGGTGTAATAAAAACGTGTCGGAATTTCACCCCCCGGGTTTTCAAAACCCGGGCCCTCCGTGTGTGAAGCGGGATTTTTAGCCCGGGAACCCCCGGGGGCCCCTGTAAAATGTCAATGTACCCATGTCAAAATAATAATTATTTTGATAATGGCTTTTGTCAAGCAATAGGCCAAAATCTTTCTTTGGATATTGGGGTAAACGCCCGCCCCCAGCTGTTTACGTAAAAAAAAAAAACCGAAAAAACCCTTTCTTTTTTTGATTAAAACCCATTTCAATATAGTGATTTGTAATTTTTACCCCTGTGAAATTTAAACCGGGTTTTTTTTAAAGAGGGCCCAAAAGGGAAGAGAGGGAAAAACCCTTCATTTTTAAGTCCGGTATAGGGGTAAAACAATGATCGCGGAGGGGCCCCCCACCCCACGGTAAGTAAGTTTTTCGGGGTTTCACAAATTTCAGTTACAAAAGAATTATCTTCAAAAGCAGCATATGTGTAGAGAAACCCAGGGTAACCCAAAAAAAATCAGGGCAGAGTGGGCTTATTTCCCTTGGGGTTCCCTTTTTCCCTTTTTATTAAAATTTTAAGGTTACAAAATTTTTTATTGTTCTTTAATGAGTTTAAAATTTTTTTTATATACTAAAAAGAATGTTACTTTCACGAGGGGCAATTTTGACTACAATACGAGGGGCATTTCCAGGAATAAGGTCAAAAAATTTCAGTATGTTAGCTAAAAAAAAGAAAAAAAATTCCCCTCCCTTTTTAGCTTCTTCATCCCGAAAACTTGGGATTCTTTTTTAAAAAAGGTTTTTTGCTATGCTGGCATTTACATGGGCGGGTAGTCTGTTCCATTTCCCTTTTTTGGGTGTCAATTAAAAAAGGGGGTTTGAAAACCTTGCCAAAGAATGTGGGTTTCTTCAAAGTTGTTTCTCTCTCCCCCCTTTTACTTTTATTGCTTTGGTTCCAAACCCTTTTCAAAATTGCAGCAAGATATTTTGGGCACTGTTTGTGAGCAATTTTATAAAAAATGATTTTGCTTCAGTTGTTTTTTCTCGGGCTTCAACATTCAGCATATCCGTGTGTAATTCTTTCCCGGCCTACTTTCTCTCTTGGTCCCCGCCCCAGGATGAATTTTTACAATTTTTTTCTGGGGGGAAATTTTCAGTCTATCTTTTAAAGTTTTTTTGTCAAGGCAGGTTTCCCTGAAGAGCAAGCGTTTTTCCATATGGCATTTTTTAAAGGGTAGAATAGGGGGCCTGGAGCCTCAGTAGGTAGACCTGTGCCTTTTTCTTTAAAGGACTTCGGGCTGGCATTCGCTTTTTTTTCTACACTTTCCCGTTTAATTCTCCCGAATGCATGGGGTCAAAGGGGGGGTTCCCGATATTTTAAATTATAAAAACCCAAAATGATGGACTCCCCTTACATGAAAAATTAATATTTTTTTACCCCTTTTCAGTTATGATTTAAAATTTCCCTTCGGTTTTTTAAACCCCCGGGGGGTTAGGGCCCCCCAGGATAACCCAAGGGAAAAACAGTGCTTTATCGAGGATTCTAAAATTATTTCCTTGGGGTCCTTAATCTTGTCCCCCCGGGTGGACCCACACCCCGGGGACCTTTTTTGCTGCTAGGGGAAAAAAAAGGGCAACAGGGGGTAAGGAAAAGTGTCGAAATGTTTCCCCTCGCGGGAATTTGAACCCCGGGGCCCCCCATGTGTTTGGAAAACGGGAGCTTTAGCCCCCGGACCCGGGCCAGTTTATGTTTCGTGCCAAAGAGAATGGCTTCAGTTTTTCCCCAGGGGGTAATGGTAGTTTGTTGTCTTTTAACCCTTGCTGCCGGGGCTCCGTTCCCCGTGTTTTAAAAAAATTAGCTATATCTTGTGGTTTAAAACACCGTTTTGTTCCCGAGATTCTGGAGCACAAACAAGGAGGTGGGGTTTTATTTGTTATTTAAAACCCCCATTATTAATATGGAATATGATTATAAACGATTAAATCTTAGGGAATAGTTACCCGAAAGCATCAACAAACTATTCTTAAAATTTATATTTGTTTTATTAAATAAACAGAAAAATTTTTTTTTAAACCCCAAAAATAAAATTTTTCGATTGTTTAGAAATTTTAAAATCATATTCACAAAGAGCTTAAATTTAAAAATTTTTTCCCTTTTCTATTGCTTAATTTTTTATACAGGATTTTTTTTTCATCTTGAATACCCAAATTTTGGCTGTTAAAAGAAGGGGACAAAAAATTTGTTTTTTTTTTTAAATTTGGGGGGGGGGGAATGACGCACCAAATTTTGTTTGTAGAGTGACTGAGGGGTACAAAAGGGAGGAATTTTTCCTTTGGGCCCGGTCTCTATCCTTGATACGTATTTTCTTACCCTTTCCCCGTCCCCCTTGGAGGTTTTTTTTGTTTTTTCAGCGAGCAGAGGGAGGGAAGCGGAAAATAACTTTTCCCGATATGGTAATTTGGGATTGCTTATAAATGAAAAGGGTTTCATATTTTTATAATGCTTTGGGTGGTGGGGAGTTTGGGCGGCCTTTAGTAATTAAAGGGTGACGTAAAAAAGATGGGGGTGAGAAGGGTTTTGATATAAAGTCCCGTATAGCCCTTGTGGTTTTGCGTTTTTTTGATTATAATTTTAAATTTATGGTTTAAAAAAAATTTTAAAATTTGGGTTTTCCCCTTTTCCCTTGGGTCGAACCTAATGAAATTAATTTTTTTGATTTCACGGCCCCTACTGATTTTGCTCTCCATAAATAAAGCCCAAAAAGTTTAGCTATTTTATTATATATTTTTTAAAACCTATACTTTTATATACTATGAAAAAAGAGCCTTTCCCCTGATGAAGGGTCTTGATCCAAAAAAAATTTTGGGCCACCCCCAACCCCCCCTTTTCCTGGGTGAATCTGTCCCAAAGGGAATGGATTTTGCTCCCTGAAAAAAAAATTTCTAGTGATGTATGGGTTACCCAAAATTCCCAAACACCTAGAATAAAATTTAGTTTTGGGAGAAAAAACCCATTTTGGTAGCTCTTTTTCAGGAACAAAAGTAATTTAACGGTTACATTCAAAGGGGTTTTTTTATCCCGGCCCAAAGGCCCCTCGATCCAAGGAATTTTTAACTGCCGTCCCCTTCCTTGGATAGTCCCACCCGGGGGAACGTTTCTCGGTGAATAAAATGATGCATGAAATTTTTGTATTTAAAACCAATGGGGGTTGTGATGGGGGCAATGTGAGCCCCCCCTTTTTTTTGGTCTGGTAAATTTTTTTATTGTTTAAATTTTTTTTTTTCAGTGATATATTATTGATTTTTTTTTCTCAGTTGGTAAATCATTGTTGCAAATGATTCTTTTTAGTCTGGGAAAATATTACTGTTACACCCTTTTAAAGGGTTTTTGGGGAAAGGGGGGGGGACCTGGAGGTTTCCCGGAGGTTATTTCGGGGGAAACAACGCCCCCCCGGCCCCGGGCCCCTGACCCAAAGGGCCCCCCGGGTGGATTTAGGGCCGTTTAACTAGGCGTTTTTGCTGGCCACACGCCCGTCCCAAAGTACAGCCACAGCCCCGGGTATCCCGGGACTGACTTTAGGTATTGTCCAGCTCTCTCTTGAAGGCGCCAGGGGTTTATTGGCAATTCCCCTAATGCTTGATGGGGGGCTGTTTGGGAAAAAGGGGGTTGGTGCGTATTTTTGGACTTTAAAAGGGACTCCTCGGTTGGCAGGGAATTTTTTTTTTTTTATTTTTTTTATTTTAAAAAAATGACATTACAAAAAATAAAATGGTTTAAAAATCATTTAAGTCTATAAATTTTAAAAAAAAATCCTCCCTACAGCTAATATTTTCAAACCCCCACTTACAACTCCCTGTGGGTACACCCCCCTCCCCGCTCCCTCATCCCATAAAATTTAAACCCAAAACCTGTTGGAGTTACTTTAAAAGAATTACATTTATTTTGAACAAACCCCATTTATATAACATCCCCCGGGCACATTTATTTACACCCTCCCTCGAAAATGGTACTTAATGATTTGAATACTGACCAAAAAATGCTTTTTCACTGAAAAAATTTTACAGAAATATTAACCCCCCCCCCCCTGGTTATCCAACCACCCCAAATATTTAAAACCTAACCCTACTATAAACATTGGGAAAGTTGCCCCCCCAAACTTGTCAACCCCCCAAATTTTTTTATTATTACCCCTTTGAGCACAATACAGAGGTATTAAAAAAAAAATTTCAGATAAGAGCAAGGGATGCCAAAGCCACTTATACTTGCTAGAAATTTCGGGCTGGCTTAAAATTAAACTTAAGTTAACTAAGCAATATGAAATCAGTGATAAAAAAAATTTTAAAGTAACAGTTTTCTATAAAGGGACAAAATGGGGTATTACAAAGCAGGTCTTTTTTTTTTTTTTGGTTGCATTCTGTAAAATGAAGGATTTGTTAGGTAGTGTATTTAAAAAAATAATAAAAGTTAGATTCGGTTTTTGGTTTAACATTTATGTGATTAATTGTGAGAAACATTTAAGATATACAATTTATAAGGTTCAGTTATCAAATTTTTTTGGGGTTTTTGGGTGGTAAGTGATCTTTGGTAGAGACTTGAATTTTTTAAACAGGTAGTGTTTTTTTATATTTTTCGGTAATTTAATTCCGATTTAGGGCCTTTTTTTGTGCATTAGTTTTTTATTTGTGTGAGATGGAACGAGGAACATCAAAGGGGTGATCTGTGCCTTGTGTTATGGTTTTTATTTTTGGGGTTTTTTTTGGAGGATGGGAAGGAGATGTTTGAGGGGAGGGTTAATATCAGGTTTAAATGTTCTATTTTATGAATAGGTGCGTAATAAGGGTTTGGGTGTTTTGTATGGTGAGTAGGGGGTTTTGTGTATTGAATAATTTGGGGGGAGTGTGCTGCCTGTAAATGAGAATTTGGGTTTTTATTCTTTAAAGCAGTTTTGTTGGGTAAAATTTTGGGCTGAGATGGGTTAAATTTTTGTTGAGCCCATGCCCCAAAAACCCTAGGTGAGATGGGGGAAATAAGAGAGTGATATGGGGCCCGGGGGCTGACTGTGGAAAATAGTTCGTATCTTCGTTTGTATGCCCACAGTCTTGGAAAAATTTTTTTAGGGAAAATTTTTTGTTTATGTGTAAGAAATTTGGTTATTATCAAGGTGGATTCCAAGAATTTTCCCTCTGTTTGCTTTGGATAGGTGATCGTTTTTCATTATGTTTAAAAGGGGGGCATTGTAGCTTGTTACCAAAATGAATGGAAAATAGGTTTTGTCAAAGTTTAGTGTAAGTTTGTTAGTCTCATCCAGGTTGATTTTTCGTAATTTTGGGGAATTTTTCAGTATTGGCTAGTGTGACCCGGGGCCCGGGGGAGAGAAGACGTATGTGTGTTTATCTGCAAATAGTGTGGGTTTTTTGGGAATGCGAAGCATTTGGGAAAGGGCATTTATGTATAGGAGAAAGAGAAGGGGGGCCAAGGACAAATTTCCCCGTGGGAAACCCCAATGTAATTGGTTGCGCAGAAAGGGTTTTTCCCCCTTTGCGTAACATATTGGGTTCTGTGCTGAGTATGACTTTAAAGGGAGTTGAGGGGGTGGGCCCTTTATACCTTGTGTTTACAATTTTACGTGGGCAATCATGGTCAAATGTATCAAAAGGGTTTTCGTAAATCAATTTAAGATCCCCCGGGGCTTCTTTTTTCTCTATTGCAGTGTATAATTTTTCTAGCATGTGTATAATACATCATTAGTATTTTTTTTTAGGGGCCCGAATCCAAAAATTTGGCAGGGGTTGAGTATGTTTTGGGAGATAAGGTAGGAGTAGATTCGTTTATGAATTAATTTTTCGAAGATTTTTGAGAGAGGGTGTAAGTTGGATATTGGCCTAAGTTATTCAACTCTGTTTGGTCTCCTCCTTTGTGGATCGGGGTGACCCTTGCTATTTTGAGTACTGTAGGGAAGGTGGAGGATTCAATGAATTTGTTAAAGAGTGTTGCAATGATTGGAGATAGCACTTGTGACACTTTTTTGTATATAAAGGGTGGTAAGGTACTTAAATCTCCTGCCTGTTTTTTAGTGCATTGATAATAAGGGAGACTTCGTATGGGTTAGTCGGAGCTAGGACAGTGTGTTCGGGTAGTTGCCGGTGAGGTAGTCATTTGGTGGGGAATCTGAGCTTGGATTTTATTGGCAAGGTTTTGTCCTATAGTGGAGAAGAAATCATTGAGTCTGTTTTGCTGTTTCTGTTGGTGGGAGTTGGGGTTCATCTGATTTTGCTAATTTTATTTCGCTATTTCGTGATATCTTTTTTGTTCCCAGAATTTCTGATAGGGTTTTCCAGTCTTTTTTATATCACCTCGTAAGTTGGATAATCTGTTCTCATAATACAATTTTTTTGCCCTTCTTATCAGGCTGGTTAGGATTGACGAGTAACGTTTTGTTTGGTCTCTGGTTATGTGACCCATTCTGTACTGTTTTTCATATTGGTGTTTTGTATTTATGGATTTGAGAATGCTGGGTGTTAGCCAGGGACTGTTTCAGTCTCTTTGCTGTCATCTGTTTAGTTTTTTTAGGGCAGTGCTGTTATAGAGGTATTGGGTCTTTTTTAGAAAATTATTAATACATTCGTCAATATCTGTATAGATTTCTAGCTCAGTGTGCCAATCAATGTTTGCTACTGCTGTTGTGAAGTTATTAATGGCTGCCTCATTGTGAAGTCTGAAGGTGACTTTAGTAGTGTCTTGGGGTAGTTTACCAAGAGTTGTTATGAGGAAAGTAGGGTAGTGGTCTGTGGTATTATCTGTAATTATGCTGATTTTAAAGGGGATATGGTGTTGGTCCAGATTGTGGTCAAGTAGGGAAACACTAGTCTCTGTAACTCTTGTAGGTTTTGTTACTGTTGGTAGTAACATACAGTTACTCATTGTGTTTGTGAATTCAGTAACGTGTGGGTCCTGGTCTTGCAGGAGATTTATATTGAAGTCACCTGAGAGTAGTAAGTGATCTTTGTTCATGCGTGCATCAGTTATCATACTTCCTAGATTTTGACTAAATTGGCTAATGTTTGACTGTGGAACTCTGTAGATGTTTATCAATGTGAGAGGTTTTGTAGGTATTTGGATTTGAATTTAGCTATTATATATTCCCCATGTTCATCCCTTGTGCAAGTATTAGTGATACATTCTAGTTGGTCTGAGTAGTATATGGCTGTGCCACCCCCTTGTTGGTCTGGCCTACAGTTGTGTATGGCTTGTGTAACCAGGAATGGCATAGACATCTGTACTATCAGGCTTTAGCCAGGTTTCAGTTAGTGTAATGATGGACATATTGGCATGTAAGGAATTTAGTAATGCTATGAGGTCATCGAATGCTTGCTTAAAGATCTGATATTGTAGTTAAAGATAGTTATGTTGTTGTTGGCACTGAGAAGTGCCTTTGATTGTTCTGCAGTGTAGTAATTACAGTAACTGTTTGATTCATTTAAGTCATTAAATAAGAGGTTGGTATCAGGTATCAATGCTTGTAATCATAAGATTTGTAGTGAATCTATAGTTAGAGTTAAGTATAAAACAAAGTAAATAGTCTTAAGCTAAAAAAGAGCACATGAATTATTTAACAAATGTAAAATAACTGAGCTAAGGGACTAATACAAATAAAGTGATGATCAAAACATTAATTTATGTAATTGTCCTAATGGTTCAGTTACATAACAATATGTATTACACAACAATGGTGATATAGAAAAGTCACAAAGACATACAAAATTACTACAAAACCATACGTATAAATTAGTCTCAAAATCTAACACATGTAAGCCTCTACACATTTAAACATGCAATTCCAGTGTTAAAAACAATAACACAGCTTCAGCTATGACATTCAAGCTCTATACAGCTTATATGGACATAACATAGTGCTATTGACAACAGTTTCAAACAAAAAAATAAACCCTGAC
>NC_069423.1:38576148-38603648 GCF_026875155.1 Cherax quadricarinatus | reverse complement strand
AGAAAGAGAGCAGCGATAGGTTGCAAGGAGAGGAGGAGAGAGACTGAGATAAAGGCGATTCGAGTGTGTTGGAACAGAAGACAGGGAGAGACATCAGGAAGATAATGAAGAGGAGAGAAGGTAAAGAAAGAGAAGTGAGAGAGATGGTAGTTATTGAAATGGTAAGGAATGCGAGAGAGAGGGTGTAAATGCTCAAAAGAGAAGATGAGGCGTGCAGGTGTAGAGAAAGGGAGGGACAGATATTAGAGAGAAGAGAATTGGAAGAGATGGTAGGGATCAAAAGCGGAGAGCAATGGCAGGAAGAAAGTCTGGGAAAAAAAATGTGCGAGGAAAAAGGAAGAGTAGGAATATGCCTGAGAATAACATTCGGTAACATTCGTTGACAACTGGGACCTCTTCTATGGCAGAAATGACATGTATGCCAGGGATGGGGTTCACTTATCTAGGTGTGGGGTGGGGGCACTGGCAACTGCAGTGGAGGGAGCAGTTAGGACTTTAAACTAGTAGTTAGTGGTATGGGTTTTGGCAGGAAAACAGTGAAGTAACAGTGTAGTAATATTACGAGTTCTAGGGAAACTAGTAATAATAAGAACGAGGTAGATATTGAAAAGCCAGGGACCTTGGGTGATAAGGACAGTAATAGGTTTAGTAGAAAAATAGAAATGAGCAGGAAGGGTAAAGAGAAAGGAGAGTCTTTCAATGTTTATTATGCTAATTGCCGTAGTGCTAGGAATAAGATGGACGAGTTGAGATTAGTTGCTAGTGCAGGTAACATTGATGTATTTGCCTTAACTGAGACGTGGTTTAATTCAAAAAGTCGGGACATGCCTGCGGAATGTCATATTCAGGGTTTTAAATTGTTCCAAGAAGATAGAAGTATTGGGAGGGGGGGTGGGGTGGCATTGTATGTCCGAGATCGCTTAAACTGTTGCATAAAAACGGGTATTAAGTCTGAAGTAACACATACAGAGTCTGTTTGGATAGAATTTTCAGAGGGGCATGAAAAACTGATTTTAGGAGTGATATACCGTTCCCCAAACTTAGATAGGGACCAAGGGAAACTACTATGGGAGGAAATTGTTAAGGCCACAAGGCACGATAATGTAGTAATTCTAGGAGACTTTAACTTTAGTCATGTTGATTGGAATTTCTTGACTGGGAATTTAGAATCATACGACTTCTTAGAAGTATTTCAGGATTGTTTTTTGAAGCAGTTTGTGACAGAACCTACAAGGGGAAATAACCTGCTTGACTTAGTTATGACAAATAATGAATCCCTTGTTAATAATTTAGAAATTTCAGAGGAACTGGGTGCTAGCGACCACAAATCAATTACATTTAGCATTGAATGGAAGTACGATAGTAGCGATAACTCAGTAACAGTCCCAGATTTTCGCTTAGCAGATTACGATGGGCTTAGAGAACACTTATCATCTGTTGACTGGGGTAACGAAGAGAGCTATCAATATGACAGTTTTCTGAACAGTATACATGCTGCTCAAAGAGCGTTTGTCCCATATAAAGAAATTAGATCAAATAGAAATGACCCAAAATGGATGAATAATAGGCTCAAATATCTACTAGGGAATAAGAAAGGAATTTATAGGCGTATCAAAAGAGGTGAGGGTCATCATATTGACATTAAGAGGGACATTAAAAAGGGGATAAGAAAAGCTAAAAGGGACTATGAAATTATAGTTGCTAGGGATTCTAAAACTAACCCATACAGTTTTTTCCAGGTCTATAGAACAAAAGTTAGAGATAAGATAGGTCCCCTTAAAAATAACTATGGGCACCTTACTGACAAAGAGAATGAAATGTGCTTGATTTTAAATAATTATTTTCTCTCAGTTTTTACACAGGAAGACACTAACAATATTCCAGTAATTAATTTTTACAGTGGGCTAGAAGATAAATTATGTAACATCACAGTCACTAGTGAGATGGTTGTGAAGCAGATAGACAGACTGAAGCAAAATAAGTCGCCGGGCCCTGATGAGGTTTTTTCAAGGGTTCTTAAGGAATGCAAAATGGAACTCTGTGAACCATTAACTAATATTTTTAATTTATCTCTTCAAACAGGTGTAGTGTCTGATATGTGGAAGATGGCTAATGTAATTCCTATTTTTAAAACAGGGGACAAGTCGTTACCGTCAAATTACCGCCCAATAAGCCTGACCTCAATTGTAGGCAAATTACTAGAGTCAATTATAGCTGAGATTATAAGAAGCCATCTCGATAAGCATAGCTTGATTAATGATACTCAGCATGGATTCACAAGAGGCCGGTCTTGTCTAACTAATTTATTAACTTTCTTCAGTAAAGCTTTTGAGGCTGTTGACCACAATAAAGAATTTGATATTATTTACTTAGATTTTAATAAGGCTTTTGATAGAGTTCCACACCATAGACTGTTAAAGAAAGTGGCAGCTCATGGCATTGGGGGAAAAGTGCTCTCGTGGATCGAGTCATGGCTCACTGACAGGAAGCAGAGAGTGTCCATAAATGGGGTTAAATCCGAGTGGGGATCTGTAACAAGTGGCGTTACACAGGGATCAGTCTTGGGCCCGTTGTTGTTTATAATATATATCAATGATCTTGATGAGGGAATTACTAGTGATATGAGCAAATTCGCCGATGACACGAAGATAGGTAGGATAATTGATTCAAACGTAGATGTTATGGAACTTCAGGAGGATTTAAACAAACTCTATTCTTGGTCAGAAAAGTGGCAGATGCAGTTCAATGAAGATAAATGCAAGGTTCTGAAGCTTGGGAGTGCCCATAACCCTAATACTTATAAGTTAAATGATGTAGAACTTAGCCATACAGATTGCGAAAAGGACTTGGGGGTTATGGTGAGCAGCAACCTTAAACCAAGACAGCAATGCCTAAGCGTACGTAATAAGGCAAATAGATTACTGGGATTTATATCAAGAAGTGTAAGCAACAGAAGTCCAGAGGTCATACTGCAGCTTTATACATCATTAGCAAGGCCTCACCTAGATTATGCAGCTCAGTTCTGGTCTCCGTATTACAAAATGGACATAAATTCGTTAGAAAACATTCAGCGTAGGATGACTAAATTAATACATAGCATTAGAAATCTTCCTTATGAAGAAAGATTGAAGACTCTTAAGTTACATTCACTTGTTAGACGAAGAATGAGGGGAGACCTGATCGAAGTGTATAAGTGGAAGATAGGTATTAATAAAGGGGATATTAATAAGGTCTTGAGGATATCTCTCCAAGAGAGAACCCGCAGTAATGGATTTAAATTAGATAAGTTTAGATTTAGAAAGGACATAGGAAAGTATTGGTTTGGAAATAGGGTAGTTGATGAGTGGAACAGTCTACCTAGTTGGGTTATTGAGGCTGGGACTTTGGGTAGTTTCAAATCTAGGTTGGATAAGTACATGAGTGGGAGGGGTTGGATTTGAGTGGGACTTGCACATCAGAGCTTATTTCTTGGGTGGCATTGAAAATTGGGTTGGGCAAATGTTTTGTTATTGGGATGAATTGTAAAGGACCTGCCTAGTATGGGCCAGCAGGCCTCATGCAGCGTTCCTCCTTTCTTATGTTCTTATGTTATCAAGGTAGAGAGAGAGAGAGAGAGAGAGAGAGGGAGATTACAGCTGTATCATCCTGGTGAAAAGAAAGGCACGTTACGTTTACTTCTGAAAAAGAAAGTGGAGAAGTATTGTAAGTACGATGATGGTAATGTCTGACCAGTGATAAAAATTAAAGAGTTTTGGTATCCGCGAATGAAATGAATATCTATAATATATATTTAACCTGAAACTCTTATGGTACCTTATTATTAAATATTTTTCAAGGGACCCTGACAATTTACACCTAAAATGCTTTAAATTTCATAGTTAATTATTTAAAAAATAATTATCTAATAAATTAAAGCTACATTACACAGGATATAAGCAGGTGGAAACACACACACGTTCATCACTCGTGTTTATAAAACGCAATTCTATACTAATTTGGTATTTAACAAACCTATGTTTCTAGCAGTTCTTAAGATATTGCTCAAGAATCTTCTAGACGAGAGTTGTACTATGAGTGTACACACTGAGAGCTTACTTTTGTCCCTATATCAAAGCAATCTTAACTGGTGGAAAACATTAAGTACGTGTTGACTGTGGCTGCGCTGGCACATTCATCTCTCACTGACGCTTGCAAAATATTCAGTATTTATACTCACTTGTAAATAATTCCTTGACCGGAATCCAAGGTTGAGGGATCTTATGATCTTAGGAAGTAAACCTCTCTTTCTCTTCCTTGGATCAAATGTTCCAAATCCTCAGGCGCTGGATGACGTTTACGGGTTTAGCGTACCCCCTTGAATGTGATAGTAATAATCCTATATAGTTATAACCTAAGAACAACAACTATATTTGTAAATATCAGCGCCGCAAATATTTTCTGAAGGGCAGTAAGAAAACATTCTCGACAACTAACCCATAATTTAGAGAAATTTTTTTATCAAGCTTCGTTCCATCTTTCACCATTATCATAATTTAACATCACGTAATATATCCTCTTAAAACCGTAGTTTACTTGTGAGTCGTTCCTTTCACAGTAATGTGACTTCTTGCATTCACAGTACTGTGACTTCTTGTTATATTGACACTACTGTGACTTGCTGTTACATTCATAGTCTGTGACTTGCTGTTACATTCATAGTCTGTGACTTGCTGTTACATTCATAGTCTGTGACTTGCTGTTACATTCATAGTCTGTGACTTGCTGTTACATTCGTAGTCTGTGACTTGCTTATTCACGGAACTGACTTTCAATATTCATACAAATAACTCACTATCTCCGACAATTTTCTTTTAGACCTTGACAGGTTAGCAGCCATTGCCTGACAGCCAGAGTGCGACCTGTCACGCCCTGAAGAGTAAACAAGAATTAATTAGATATAAAAATCTTATTTATGAATACGTGAGAAACTTTTATTGCTGTTGACAACTTTTATGTCTAGTGACAGTGAGTTTTATTTTTTAATCAAATCACAGTTTTTTACCTCGCGAGTCTCGAGATTTTTGCGTAAATTGTAAATTATTTTTTTCTTACATAATTAATAATTATCCCAGGGATTCCGATACGCTAAAGCGCTGAGGAAATATTACTCTGCAAACGAACCCAGACATTTTGTTTCTGCAAGACTAATGTTTGTTTGCAATCGTGTCATTACGATTTCGTGAGTAATGTTGACGGCAGTGAGGGGACTTGAGCTAGAGTTCGTCAGGGCCACGCTAGCTGGAGATTCGTCTGTAAAAACTTGCATTTGTGGCCACAGTGGTGCCTATGCTAACCTTCCTATGGTATAGAAATATACCTAGTTGGACGAATCTTATTGTGGCTAGCTGGTCCAGTGGTTAACGCGACGGTCTGGAGTTTTGAGACACTCTGACCACGGGTTCAAATCCCGCCCGTGGTATGGTTTGTTTACAGTGTCTTTTCACTTAAGCTTTATTGGTCACGGCACAAAAATAAAACTTCAGCAGTCTGAAGACTGGTGCATCCAGGACCCGAGAGAGAGAAAAGTTCTTCCTATTAGAAATCACAATATATATATGTGTTGAACTGTCTGATAGGTCTTATTAGCTTGAAGAGCACATAGAGACCCATGAATACCACCTCATTTCTTGATGGTAGTTAAGAAAATCACCAGGAGAGTGTCATGTTTACGTAAAAAAAGAGACATGTTTACAGAATATCTGTTTTGTAAATCACTGTAGTGATGGGAAGAAAATAGTCTGTTGGATCTACAGTGCGTCTTTAAACTCACTGTTAACTCTTCTAAATGTGGAATTTCGCCCAACCACTCAACCACTGAAGCAGTAAAATCTATGGCACCAGAAGAATCAACAAGTGCCTCTTCCTTCCCGGAATTCCTCTGGGACATACTGCCATTGCATCTATTTTTGATACAAACTAAACAACGTGAATAGGACAGAGTAGCGAAATAGTATTCTGAACTTCTACGATGTATTAAATCGTTTCAAAAATATTCTTGACCTTGACGATACTATCTGAAGTGTGCACTTTACATAAACAAGAATAGTGAACAATAACAACATCTACTGCAACCCTTAGTTATTATCTTACTATTTTTTTACTACCATTATTGTCTCCATTTAAGAAAAAACGGCAACACAAATAATTCTTCTAAATTTGTAAAAACAACTTTTTAAAACTGGAAAGACAGTTTGTAAGGCTTGTATTTATCTAGAATCAATAGTAAAGATGTTCCATTGTAAGGGACTACGTATATTTTGCAAGATAAATTAACAGTATATATACCGGCTCCCTTCAGTTTGCGCTTCTGTAATTAATGGTGAAAAACGTCAAAGTTTCATTCTCCTGTGTGTGGGTTATTTGTATATATTTGTCCAAGATAATAGCATCATTAACCCTTATAACATGTGCTAGGCAAAGGTTAACGTAGGTTATTGTGCTGGTCTACCTGGAGAGTATTCCGGGGATCAACGCCCCCTCGGCCTGGTCCACGACGAGGCCTCCCAGTGAATCACTCTTATAATAAAAAAGAAGCGTTAAACCGCAAGGTTATACAGTGCAGCAGGGCAGGGAAGGATGCAGGGGAAATGGGTGGCAAGAGGGAGAAGGATGATTATTAGGGTATTGAGTGCAGCGGGGCAGTGGATAGTGCAAGGGTAGAGGGTAGCTAGAGATTTAGGTAGAAAGGACAGAGGAGAGTGCTAGAGGCAACATCGTCAGAGTTTGTGTAGTAAATCGGTCGCTCTCAAAAAATCAATGAGAGAGTCTGGATTAAAGGAGGATCCATCAGCATGAAGGGAAGGTGAATAAAGGGCAGCGGAGTGGAGACGACGTTGGAGGTAGATAATGCATGCTCGTTGACAGAGTGGGCAGTCCAACAGAATGTGGCTAACAGATACTGGAATTTGACAATTCTCACAGAGACGAACAGGGCGGCTCTCCATGAGATACCCATGAGTAAGACGAATGTGGCCGATGCGAAGACGGGACAGAGTAGTCTCCCAACCTCGACACTGATGACAAGAAGATGGCCAGAAACCTATACTCGGTTTAACAGAATGAAGTTTGTTATGGAGCAGATCAGACCAACGTTGTTGCCAACGGGTGTGAAGGTGGGTAGCAATTTCTGCGAAATAGTCTGTGAATGGAACACCTCTATATGAAACTGGGAGGTCATGTACTGCTGACCGCACAGCAGTGTCTGCCTGTTCATTGCTCTGTACGTCAACATAAACAGGGACCCAGCAAAAAACAATATCTTTGTGTTTGCTAGAGATACGGTGTAGCCAAAGTTGGATACAAAGAACTATGGGGTGAGGTGTATCATCATTTTATAGCCTGTAACGCACTAAAGGAGTCTGAAACAACACCAGATGATGACACAGGCATAGATGCTATACGGGTAAGTGCTACTAGAATTGCATACAATTCAGCTGTAAAAATGCTAGCCGAGGATAATAAATGCCCTTGCATGACACTGTCCGGAAACACTGCTGCGAATCCAACGCCGTCAGAAGACTGAGAACCATCGGTATACTCTGCGATGGCATGAGAATGAGAGAAGAAGGGGTAAAGAAAAAGGGCGGGAAGCCACCGTAGGTAGTTGAGCTTTTGCGCATGGGAGTAGGAAAGAACAAACACGAACAGCTGGAACTTCCCAAGGGTGCAGGGAAAAGTGAGATACTACATGATCATGGAAAGGTGGTAACTGAAGAGAAGACAAGAGTACATGGAGGTGGAGAGGAAAGGAGCGGAGTAAGCAGGGGCGACGAACAAATAAAGAACGTCTACTAACATCAGTGACCATCCTATATACGGAAGGGTTGTGGAGATCATGAGATCAAACATAATAGCAAAGGCAATGAGCATCACGGCGATAGGACAAGGATGGAATATTTACTTTTGCATAGAGGCTCTTAACAGGGGATGAACGAAAGGCACCAAGGCACAGAGGGAGACCTTGGTGATGAATGGGATCTAACTTAGAGTTGTGGGAGAGACCGCAGAATAGATTTTGTCACCATAATCTAGCTTGGACAAGACTAGGGTGGAATGGATATGAAGGAGAGTGCGATGATCTGCTCCCCATAAATGATGCGCGAGAACTTTAAGGAGATTTAGCCGACCATAGCAAGTTGCCTTTAAAGAAGAAATGTGTGGTTTCCACATCAGCTGGCCCAGAAACTTGACCGAATCACATTCCAAAATATGTGAGCTGTGTAAGTATAAGGGAGTATCCAGAATTAGAGGACGTCTAGTGAAGGTAATGAACCGGGTTTTTGTACTAGAAAATTTAAAGCCATGGGAGAGACTGTCTATCACAACCTGAAGGAAGGCTACTACTATTCGACAGTCAGCGCCCGAGTAAGCTATGGCGAAGTCATCAACATAAAGTGACGACCAAACATGCAAAGGAAGAATGGAAGGTAGGTCATTTATAGCTAAGAGGAAAATAGTAGTGCTGAGAACACAACCTTGTGTAACTCCCTCGGCTTGTGCAAAGTCCGAGAAAAGTGAGGCGCCAATACGGACCCGAAAATGTCTATATTGCAAGAAAGCGGCGATGAAGTTTGGTAGATTACCGCGGAGGCCTAAGGAGTGGGCTTGGGCTAGGATGTTATACCTCCAAGTGATGTCATATGCCTTCTCTAGATCAAAAAAGACGGCTAGGACAGAGGGGTTGTTAGCAAAGGCATTTCGAATATATGTATCTAAGTGAAGCAAGGGGTCTACAGTAGAACAGCCTTTGCGAAAGCCATATTGGCGAGGGGAAAGGCTATGGTGTTTCTCTAAGAACCACATCAGACGTCTATTCACCAAACGTTCCATCACCTTGCAGATTAAACTGGTCAGGGCAATGGGACGATCGTGAGAGGTGTCAAGTCCAGAGGTGCCCGGGTTGCGAAACGGTAGTACAATAGGCGATTTCTAGTGTTGAGAGAGAACCCCTCGTTTCCAAATTAGATTGCAAAGATGTAAAAGAACGGGAAGGGCCATAGAATAGAGATGTTGAAGCATACTGATGTGGATATCATCAGGTCCCGGTGCCGACGGCCGGCAAATCGAAAGTGTGGACATCTGTTCCTGAAGAGTAAAAGGTACGTTATACAGCTCCAACCCATCAAAGGAGAAATTTAAGGGCAATTGCTCTTTGGTACGTTTAGACGCAAGAAATGAGGGACAGAGGTGAAGCCCTCGGAAGATATGGACAAGATAGCTCCCGAATGCTGTGGCAACTTCTAAGGGTTCCGCGACGTCAACTCCAGCATCCCACAAAATGGGAACTGGGTCCGTAGTGTACTTACCACACAAATTTTGTACTTTTTTCCAAATCGCGCACATAGGAGAAGACAACTTAATGGTAAACACGTAGTCTCGCCAACAAGTGCGTTTAGCATCGTGGATGACGCAGTGAGCAACTGCTCTTGCCCGCTTGAAATCCAACAGACACTCCACAATACAGTTACAGTATATCGATAACGGCCCCATGCAGCACGTTTTAAATGCACTGCAAGGGCGCATGTAGGAGACCACCAAGGTACGCATGCCTGAGAATGTATACCTGAGGTTTGGGGGATAGAATGCATCGCCACAGTTAGGAATAAGGTCGAAAAGTAGTGAGCCAGTTCATCAATAGAGGACGAAAGGGGGTCCTCACAACAGGTGGTAAGATGGTAGTATAAGTCCCAATCTGCTCGAACAAATTGCCAATGAGGGCTATGAAACGGTCGGGCATACGTAGAAGTAAGAAGGATGGGAAAGTGATCACTATCGTATAAATCTGGAAGAAGAGACCACGTGAAATCAAGTGCAACAGGCGAGGAAAAGACAGAAAGATCAATGTAGGAGAGAGACTGAGTACAAGAGTCAAAATGGGTAGGAGCACCCGTGTTTAAAACATGAAGAGGATGAGAAGTGAGAAGAGTATCCAACTGATCATCATGAGAGTCACAGTGGAACCCTCCCCACAACAATATGGGCGGCAGTAGAGATGAAATTAAAAATGCAATATCAGAGATACAGAATGCATGGGAGGGAGACAGATACAGAGAGCAAATTGTAAATCATCGATGTAAATAAATACGAGCTGCAGTATAATGCAGCGGGGAATGAATAAAAGCTTGTTGATACAGTTTATTAACGCATACAAAAAGCGAGCTTTCATTAAAAGATTCGTCAGGTAAAGGATCGGAATAATGTATCAGCAAGTAGCCCGAAACAGGGCAAATGACAGCAGAACGAATTTTGGCCTCTTGCAACCCAACACTTACTGGGGACAACTGGGAGAGCAACAATTGGAGTTCTCGGTTGCCCCCTGAGGCCACGAATATTCCACGAATATTGCAAAAAAGACTTTATGTACAAAAATAAAATGGCAACAATAAGAAACGATAAAACCTATGGGCTTTTAAGATCAGTAAAGTTAACGTGTGGGGGCAATGGTAAGCATGTAAGCAAGGAAGAATTAGAATATTGTGGAGGAATAGATTGTTGTATGGCTCGTGAAATAGAAGGGGTAGATGGAGGTGCGTTGGTTTCCATCGGGGGTGTCATCTCCGCTATATACCTGGAGATAGTGTCTAATGTCTCGGTCAGAGACGTCATGTCAGAGACAGAAGAGGCAAGTAAAGGTCGGAGTAACTACAGAGGCAACCAAAGAGGTCTGAGGAGGGTGGGGAGTATGAGCCTGGAGAGATGCACTGGCTGGGGGAGATGAGTCCTGCAGTGTAACAGGAGAGGAAGGAGGTTGGAGGGCAATTATGGAAGACGGGGGGGGGGACAGGGAACTACAGTAGGGGAAATGAACCTCCACCTTTGTATGAGAGCTGTAAAGGGGGTGAAAATTAGTCTCCGAGGTAGAAGATAGATTCTGTACAGGAGATGGACGCAAAGAAAGTGTAGGTCTGCAAGGTCTAGTAGACTGAGAAATGAGCGAGCGAGAAGTAGAAGTAGAAAGTGGTGTGGAGGTAGGAGTGTCAGAGGATAAAACTGCAAAAGCATTAGAAACTGGGGTGACCTTGGGAGCTACGGACACAGAGGGATTGGGAGGAGGAAGAACTGTCGAGGTTGACGGTCTACGGGTTACTCGAGCATATGGGACACGAGGAAGGGTTCCTTGAAGGCGGAGCTGAGAGACTGCCATGGTGTAAGGCCTTCGCATTTTTTAAGGTAACGGATCTCTCGCTCATTACAATAGACCTGGCAACGGCAGGAAAAGGAAGGATGAGGTTCCCTGCAATTGAGACAAGGGGGGGGGGAAACTACAAGACGTATTGAAATGATCCGCTGCACTGCAGATCTGGCATTCCACTGCAGATCTGCAGTATTTAGTGGGGTGCCCAAAACGCCAGCAGTTACGACACTGTTGGGGAGTGGGAACTACCTGATGGGCCTCTAAACGATGGTCCGCAATATAGACAGAGGACGGAAGTTCACGGCAGTCAAAGGTTGAACGAGCGATGTTACTAGGAAAGCGCCTCTGCCCACGAACAGGCAGGATGTATCTACCTTAAGAATAGGGAGGTTTTGAAGGACTAATTGTTCCAAAATACCGCCGTAAGACAAAAAATTACTCTGTACAATGGTATGCGGTAAGACCACAGAACCACTGCAAGAATTAAGAGTAGCGTGCTTACGGACGGTGACTGGTATGCTATCAATAAAAGTGATGTGGGAGAGAGCTTGCACTTGCTCTGAATTCTGTAGTTATGACACGCGCACTGCTTCAAAGAGTGTGGAAAGATATATTTTGGCCAACATGCCTTAAAAGAATTTTACCAATTCCATGATCAGACAGATAATCCGTTTGAGACATCGTTTGTAAAGAAAAGAATTTTGTTCATTGCGCACTCGTTAGGCCGGTATGCATAGGTAGTGTCGTGTAGGTCATTTTGAGCAATCGACGAACAATTATCAGTAGGTTGCCTTGGACGCTGAGTAGTAGTACCGCGGGCGGTCTGACCTGAGGGAAGCGGGTGATCCGAAAACTGTCACACCGTATTCGGGGAAGCCGGAAGCATTGTGAAAGGTATACTAGAAGTAGTGGCATGGACCGAAATGGGTGATGCCGCAGCAACGAAGCATGTAACGAAGCATCACCAGCAGAAGGTACAGGGGCACGAGAAGAGTCGAGAGAATGGACCGGCAACACATACAGGTCAGAACAGGGTGCAGGATCAGAAAGAGGTCTGGGTGGAGGAAGGGTTTCGTTAGGTGAAGACTCCATAATAAAAGTGATTCTTCCATGATATCTCCATTCTTGTTATTTTTAGAAAAAAAAATGAAGGAAAGAATAAAAAAGAGGGACGGTGGAGGGACAGTCACTTGGAGGCATAAAAGGGCCGGAAGTTCACCCCGTCATCTGAGAGGACCTCTAGCCCACGGGCATTGAAGATGCAGCGTGGAACCCGTGCCATGCCATACCCTACCCTTCACACCAGTAAACCAGAGCTATGGGACAGTAGCCTCATATCTACTGAGCCACCTCTGTGAACGCGATTAATTGGTGTTTCTGGTAGCGGGCGAGTGAACGATACGTCTTCGGAGACTTCTTTACTTTATTGACAAGTCGTAGCGGGTACACAGGCTTGTGTGTTGTGCCCATGGTCCGGGTAGGGCCATGCCCACGAGAGAAGAGAGCTAGTAGGCCTGTCTTGCTGCTTGGCCACTGAGTGAGTGAGTGCGGGCCCATCATCCCACAGACCTGGGCAGGCCCAGAGGGCAGCACCTGAGTGGCACGAAATATGAACTAAGCTGGCAGACAGCATAGGCTGTTTGTGCAGACAGTACAGGCTTTCTGCACCTCGGTGGACAAAAGAAATGGTGGTCGGAAACCCGCCACAAAACATACCTCCTTCGGCTGCCTCCTCCCAGAACCGACAGGCAGCTTCCCGAGATACACCCATTATCCAAAGGACACCCTGCTCACTTCTCGTAAATCCAGGGAGGGAGCAGGGCACCTTCAGACAATTCAGATTCCACGGCAAACGACACCACCCCCGAGGGATCTCATGGAGTGAGATGAACCCTGGCGCACTTTCCCCAGCCTAGAAACATTAATGCCCGAGGGGAGGACCCCACAGACTACAAACGGAACGGGAAACACAGGAAGGGTGGGGAGAGGGGAGGAAAGGGAAAAAAAGGGGGGGCATGGGGAGGGTGGGATAGGGAAGGGGGGATTGGGGGGTAATTAGGTTCGGTATGAGGAAGGAGACCAAAAGGTTTAATTCCTCAGACCATGAGCCTCTTCTCAGCGCCAAGGAGCTCCCCTTGAAGAGGTCCCGGTAGATCAGGGCCTGATCAACGAGGCTGTTACTGCTGGCCGCACGTAGTCCAACGTACGAACCACAGCCCGGCTGATCCGGCACCGACTTTAAGTATCTGTCCAGCTTCCTCTTGAAGGCAGCGTGTTATGCAGATGATGGGTCATCCCTAAATTGACAGTGAAAACTCGCCTAACGTACCAACCTGCCATACAGTTGTCAGTCATGCGGGATAAACTGTCAGATATCACTAATTAAATGTCTTTCAAACTTGGGATAGTTTCAGAAATGGGTTGGATAAGTGCGACTGTGTGAGGGGGTTGGGTATGGGTAGTTTCCTGGCGTGGGTCACCTTCTCAACGTTCATCCATATTTATGTTCCGCCCAGTAATCAAAAATTTGTCTTGACAGCAGTTCCCGTCTGATAGTTCCTCTCATCGGTTTTAACTTACAGTGTATTAGATATAGTCATTCTTATTACTTACATGATTTATATAATGAATAATCTATACTGTCATTACTTTGTTTAGAAAATAACAGGTAACTAATGATTTCACATGTAAAGTGAAAGAACATCTAACTCGATTTTGGAGGGAAGGAGAGAGAGAGAGAGAGAGAGAGAGAGAGAGAGAGAGAGAGAGAGAGAGAGAGAGAGTGTGTGTGTGTGTGTGTGTGTTTTTACCCAGACACCTAGGTGGTGCTCCTGCTGTCACCTGAGGGGGCACCCCACTAGCAGCTGCCTTCTAGATATCGGGTACAATTACTGACACAAGAGAGGACATCAGGAAGACCACTGTCGGAAAAAAAAGGAACTTGACATATACGATAACCACTTCTTTAAAAATTTATTTCCAGAACAAACCAGCAGTATTCTAGAACTGGTGAACACACTCACACGTCACCCATTCAGTTTCTTCTATCTCAGCTCAGCAGGTCTTTTCGTGCCTTATACAAGACCATAGTGCTACTTCGCAGCAGCTGCCCCCGTGTCCTACATGTGTCCTACACCCATCAATTCAAGCTGAACACAGTCATGAGGAGTCAATCAGCATCCTGCCGGCCAGCATTAGAGGTATCATTACGAATAACGGGGAGCTCACATACCATTTTGTGAACACTCAACTACTCGTCATGATATCTCCCCTCAAGGAAGGTTCCTTGATGTTGGTGAGGGGCTCTTGATTTAGGGAATTGGATCTGTGCTCCAGTTCCCCTAATTAAGCCTGAATGCCTTCCACATCCCCCCCCCCCAGGCGCTGTATAATCCTCCGGGTTTAGCGCTTCCCCCTTGATTATAATAATAATAATAATAATAATAATAATCGTCATGATCTCAGTTGTTGAGACATTTTTGGACGACAGGACTCCGTAAAGTTTTGCTAGAATTACTGCCTACACCTCATGAATGAGAAGAGACAGACAAGGAGGAGGCGTTGCCATATCCTTTTCTAAAGCGTAAATGCCCAGTTTATTGATGTCATCCTTAATCACCTTAAAATGATGTTTTTCGAGCTATACATAAACACTAGTACCTCTATAGTAGCATGTGCAATGTACACAAGCAGACCTTATCAGCTTTTTGATGGAAAGTGGGCTACCTTCTGCTTCAACTTGTAAGTATATTATAATTGTGGGTAACCTTAACCATCATCTTATACAGAGGGATACTGATGAACTTGTTGTAGTACTGACATGAGAAATTTCGTTCACTTGTATACTCACATGTCTTGTTCTTCCTTCTACCCAGTAGTGAGTGATCTATCTAAAGGCATAGTCAATTTTCAACTCCTTGGCTATGCTGGATCATCCGACCACAAGGCTGTCTTTAGACATTGAAGATTTCAACAGAACGAGGTGAAGAATCTACAAGCATAACCTGGCTGCGGGAAAAAAGAAACTGGCTTGTCCTTTCCTCTGGGCTCGCCGTCTCCGATTGGAATGCTCTTCTCCAAGGTTACGTCAGGAACAAAGTGAATGTCTTCACTAAACTCATCTTTAAACTCTAACAAAACACATTCCTCACCGGCAGTATGTAACGAAGCCTCCAGATCAGACTTGATTCGTCTTCCGTTGGAAAAGGTACAAGAGGCATCCCCCTATCTATAACAGGAATCTGAACCGGCAGTCCTGATGGCAAATGGAAGAAGACCAAAAGTGGTTTATCTCTAGATGGGAGGGTGACACACAAAGAAGGTGGAGTCAGGTAGAGTGAGCGCCAAATCCTGGTGGTCCTTTGTCTATAACCGACAAATATTTTTCACCTGATGAAATTATTCCATTTCTAAATCGTCAGGATGGAACCAGTTCTGCTAGCAGTCAGGAGAAACTTGGCCTCTTTGCTGCCAACATGCAACTTCCTGATCCAGGAAGATTTTACTCAAAGTTGTCAGTGGTGACAATAAGGCATTAAATCTCTGGATTAAGAAAAGACTTTGCGCCCAGATAAGTTGAACCCAAGATTGATGAATTGATGTGCAGACCTGCTAGCATCACCTCTAACTCGCATTTATCAGCACTGCCTAGCTCAGTGTAAATGGCCTTCTCTGTGGAAATAGGTAAATGTAGTCCCTGTTCACAAAGAAAGAAGAGCTGAGCGAAAATCAGCAACGACAGACAAGCATAACTTCTGTTAATTATTGGCAAAATTCTTGAGACAATAATCTTACGGCAGATGATAGCGTTCTTCGACTACCACTCGCTTCTCTGTAATCGTCAATATGGCTTCACAAAGGGTCACGCTGCTGCTGATCTGCTGCTAAACCTCTCCACTAGGGGGCATCAGTCACTGGATAAGTTCACGATCAAACCCCTAAGTCTTGGTTCTGTACTATGCCTCCTAAGTGATTACCTTCAATGTAGATCTCTTAGAGTAGTTCTCGATGGGACAGAATCAACAAGATACTCTATTGATGCAAGTGCTCCACAAGGAAGTGTGATTGGGTCAGTCACACTTCCTCTTTCAACTCATCCCAGAATCCCATGCATATACAGACGACTGCATTTACTTATCCAAAAGAGGAAGTGCCATTTGGTAAGTTACATCAATCACCAGCTTACAGTTATATCAGCCTGGAGAAAATAATGACTGGTTTCATTTGCTCCTGAGAAAACACAAATGATAATGGTCTGTAGGCACCATACTGGTAATGAGGGAGCAGTGATAAGAATGAATGGGAGAGTGTTGGTACCAGGGGATGAAGTTGATATCCGTGGAGTGAAATTTGAATCCAAACTGACCATTAAGAACCACATTGTAATTCTTGGAAACAAAGTGGCCAGGAAGCGTACAGCACTTAGACGTATTTTGCATCTGCTTGACAGCAGAGGTTGCAACATTTTCTATAAAGCACAAGTATGCTCACACCTTGAGTATGTTCCACTTTCTTGGTTCCCTGCCACCCGTCTCATTTGCGACTTCTTGGCAGAATAGATAATAGATCAAGGCGACTTATCTCTCGCTTGGACCCAGCCAGGACAGATCTGTCATTTCAGCAGAGGCTTCAACATAGGAGGGATGTGGGTGGCCTTATTGTTATGTACAAGGCTAAGATTGTTAGCGTTCCACACTTAGTACTATTCTGAGGACAGCGATGAGTTTCTACACAAAAGACGGGCAGCAAACAGCAACTACACTCTGATTGTATGTACTCTTCTTCAGGATATCGCTTCACCTGAGATCATTTATTCCTGGGATGGCAAATGTTCGGACAGCATAATGACATCAACGAAATAAAGTCAGATGACTAAATGAAATCTCTGGCTCCAACTTCATTTTGTTCCCTGTATGTAGGTAACAGCTTCTTGTAAAACCCTGTGTAAAGAGAGAGAGAGAGAGAGAGAGAGAGAGAGAGAGAGAGAGAGAGAGAGAGAGAGAGAGAGAGAGAGAGAGAGAGAGAGAGAGAGAGAGAGAGAGATAGAGAGAGAGAGAGAGAGAGAGAGAGAGGAGAGAGAGAGAGAGAGAGAGAGAGAGAGAGAGAGAGAGAGAGAGAGAGAGATGGATGACTCGAGTATGGAACACATTCGTACAGCATAATGATGTCAACGAGATAACGTCAGTTGATCAAATGAAAATGCTGGCCCACAGATGGCTCCAACTTCATCCTGTTCCCTACTTGTATGTCTCATAACAATAAAAATGCTTTCAAATGAGCTGATGTAGGTAACAGCTCTTAGCTTGCTAGGGATCCTTAACCTTGTCAAACCCTGTGTAAAAAAAAAAAAAAAAAAAAAAAAAAAAAAAAAAAAAAAAAAAAAAAAAAAAAAAAAAAAAAAAAAGAGAGAGAGAGAAAGGATATCAACTTCTTCTCCAGGTGCCAACTCCCTCCCATTCATCCTTCCTACTGCACCAACATTACCATCATGGTGCCTAGAGACGATCATCAAACGCAAATGATGATCGTCTCTAGGCACCATGATGGTAATGCTGGTGCAGTAGTAAGGATGAATGGGAGGGTGTTGGCACCTGGATAAGAAGTTGGTATCCCTGGGGGGAAATCTGACTCCAAACTAACCATGAAAACCATGTAAATCTAGCAAACAAGGCAGCCAGGAAGCTTACAGCACTTCGCCGTATCTCGCATCAGCTTGACAGTAGGGGCTGCAAGATTCTGTACGAGGCACAAGTACGCTCACACATTGAGTATGCCCCACTTTCTTGGTTTGCCTGCCCCCCCCCCCCCCCCCTCTCATCTGCGACTGCTTGACAGAGTGGAGAACAGAGCAAGACGCCTCATCTCTCGCCTCGACTCATCCTGGATAGATCTGTCATTTCAGCTGAGCCTTCAACATAGGAGGGATGTGGGTGGCCTTACTGTTATGTACAAGGCCAATATTGTCAAAATACCACACTTGGATCCACTTCGAGGACAGCGTGAAACAAGCTTTCATGCCACAAGATGGGCAGAAAGCAGCAACTTCACTCTGGCTGTACCCTTCTCCAGAACATCACTCCATCTGAGATCATATATACCCAGGATGACTCGAGTATGGAACACATTCGTACAGCATAATGATGTCAACGAGATAACGTCAGTTGATCAAATGAAACTGCTGGCCCACAGATGGCTCCAACTTCGTCCTGTTCCCTACGTGTATGTCTCATAACAATAAAAATGCTTTGAAATGAGCTGATGTAGGTAACAGCTCTTAGCTTGCCAATAAAGTTTGGTATCCTTAACCTGTAAATAGCTTGTCAATAAAACTAGGGATCCTTAAGCTTGTCAAACCCTGTGTAAAAGAGAGAGAGAGAGAGAGAGAGAGAGAGAGAGAGAGAGAGAGAGAGAGAGAGAGAGAGAGAGAGAGAGAGAGAGAGAGAGAGAGAGAGAGAGAGAGAAATAGGACAGTATGGCCAACTGTACCTCTGAGAAAAATACAGGAATGCCTGAGCGCTTCCAAGCGCTTACTTACACATTTTCAGGGAAATTGGAAAAAGAGTCAAATGAAGCACATTTTACATGTTCTTTAGTGAGGTAGCAGACTAAAATTTTACGCTTTAAGACTAAGGAACTCTGAGCACTACATCAAGTCTTAAGTCACATTGGTAGTAAATCATAAAATTATTTTTTTAAATCTAACACTTAAATTTAGAAAAATAGTGTATAGACTTAATATCTGCTGATAGATTTACGTTGCCATACTGTCATGCAGCAGTGAGACAATGGTTGTACCTTATGCTACTTACCTATATATTCCTAGCCTAGCCTGTCTAGTCTTAGGCTATTTTACAGTTTAAACAGTAATAGCAGATAATAACTTATAAATACCTTGAAAAACTCTACTGCTTAGCCTGCAATAGTGGTTACAAGAAATCTATTAAACGTAAATAAGCTATACAGACGCACAGTTATAAGAAAGTTGCTCGTAATATGTATTTGAAACCTGTAATAAGGATTGATAAGTTGCACTGATGTTCTAGCTACCATTATAAATTCTCATCATAAGACTGTTTTACTCGCGACAAAAAATTATTTCCTGGGTATATAATTATTTTTTTAATTTCATAAGCTTTTTCATCGGAGTAACATGAAAGCCCAACAAAATTAAATGATTTTTTGTAATTAATGCAGTTTTCAAAGGGCATTTTTTTTTTGTCACATGTAGACTAAATATTTTTTTATAAAAAAACACGATTTCCCGATAAATGCAAAAGTTAATCTTAATTTAAAGAGGACAACATTACATCAGATAATATTTGGATAATAACTGATTTGTGAAATGTAAACAATAAACTTGCTAAATATTAAACTGGTTATAAACTCGATTAAACTGCTGGATGAAGTTCTACGACATTCTTAATTTCGTATTTTGTTATATTTTAGTTTTAACAAATGTCCCATATATTTAAAAATATGATGCACATATGCAAAATCTGCCCAAACACACTTTTCGCAGTTTATTCCCTCGAGTCACATACTAAACACACACAGTTACTCACAGTAAGCACACTTCACTTGAGGCACAGTACATACAGTGGAAGCAATTGGTACTTATTTCAGATGACGTTATTGAAGTATATAAAAGGAGAATGAGAACATGGAACTATACAACGTCTTAGACAGACTACATGTGTTGTTCATGAAGTCTTTGTTAGTGTATAACCGCAAATTGGCAAAATAATGGAGGAGGAAGAACGGTAATGACGATTTCGCAGAGACTGGCAAATTTTAAAAAAAGAATATCTGCCTTCAGGAAACTAAAGGAAATACTTTAAGATACATAATACAGTTTATGTAAGATCAATCCTGGAGAGTGCATCATCGCTTGGAATCTGTAATATGAGAAACACTGGTAGAAAGTGGTGCAGTTTGTCCGTAGATTTCTTCCCGATTCTTTGCCCTGATGTCATATTCATTTACGTAAGCTTTATGTAAACCGTAATTCATATACTTAATTTAAAGAGAGACTTGGAAGAAATCTACGGATAACCTGGAAGGTATTCAAGTATCACTCTCAGGTGAGCCAAAGGCACGTTAGAAAGCATGTTTATTGAATGTGGCTTGATAATAAATTTAACGTACTAAGTGAAAAAGTTGTTAAACTCAACATAATAGGATTCTAAGGAATATATGTTACGAGACAAATAAAATAGTCATTGGCACAATATGGAGCCAGTGTGTAGGCAGCATTATCTCCCGTAGAATATCCTTTCGATACTTTGTAATTGTCAATTTGCGCTAGTTTCGGTAGGCTGATAAAATTTCGGAAACCTGATGGAGATTCGGTAGCCTGATCCCACTTTGCCTATTAATATCTTGGCTCCGAATTCTCTGCATGTTATTCACACCACACACTGCTCTCAAACATGGCCTCTATGTTCCTCCTAGCCTTCTCGCAGCAACATTGAAAACCCACGTCTGACCCACTTTAAAACTGTTATCAATGGTACACTTACTAAAGTGAACTACTCTTTTTTCCTATACAGATAAACTACCTTTCAACAGATACTTCAACATACCACCTCCCTTCATCCCATTATATATTCAATAGTTTACTTTATCTTTTGTATACGCATCTGTATACATTTACTTCCATCATAATTCCTCTCACCCAATTGATATACCGTCTTTCATCGCCTACACTTTTTGCTGCTCTCATCACCTTGCTCTTTTCTATGTTTACTTTCGATTTTCCATATTTTAATTTTTCTCCCAAATATGTCAACCAACGTTTTAAAAGTTGTCTCAAGGATTCATTGTGTTTTTAAAATGATATACCATATATCTCTAGTAGTTTATTATACCAATATGTAAAAATATTGAGGAACGACTACAGCCTAATATTGAGCTTTGAAGTCCAGTCTGGTGAAACATGACACTGATTCGGTAATGGTGTTGTGGTTCAGATGATAAGCAAGTTGTAGAAATGTGGGTGTGAAAGAGCTTGGTTACTGTTGTTGGAATGGCGATATAATGTTGGATCCACCACTGGTATGTGGAAGGAAACGTGTTGTTGCCTCCAGCATTATAAAGAAAAAAATATGTTGGGGCCACCAGCAGCTTGAGGGAAATATGTTGGAGCCACCAAGAATATCATGAAGAAAACGTGTTCAGGTACCATCATTAAAAGGAAGGAAACGTGTTGGGGCCATCAGTATTATGAAAATAAACCGTGCTGGGGCAATCTCCCTTATAATGAAAGAAACAAGTTTCTGCCATCATCATAATTAGAAATGGAAGGCGTTGCGGCCACCAACAAAATAATGAAGAACTGTGAAGGGACCTAAAGCATTGTAAGAAGCGAAACACGTTGGTCCACCTCCATTATAAAAAAGAAAACTAGCTGAGTCTCGAGAATTATAAGAAGGGAATCATTCTGGGGTCACAAGCATTATTTAAAAGGGAAAAGTGCTGGGGGTCACCAACAGTGAAATTAACAAAACATACTAAGACATTTAAAAGACGAAAATATTATTGGAAGCCACCAGCATTATAAGAAAGGATATATGTTTTGGCCACCAGCAGTGAAAAACAAAGAAATTTGTTGAGGCAATTAGCATTACAATGAAGGAAACATGGCCACCAGGGTCAAAACAAAGGAAGACGTGATTGCAGGATGGATGAAGGATGGGAAACTAGTCGGTGACGGCACCATTGTAAGGAAGGTGACGTGATGGGGCCATCAGCATTATAAGGAAGGTGACGTGATAGGGCCATCAACATTATAAGGAAGGTGATGTGATGGGGCCATCAACATTATAAGGAAGGTGACGTGATGGGACCATCAACATTATAAAGGTGACGTGATGGGGCCATCAACATTATAAAGAAGGTGACGTGATGGGGCCATCAACATTATAAGGAAGGTGACGTGATGGGACCATCAACATTATAAAGGTGACGTGATGGGGCCATCAACATTATAAAGGTGACGTGATGGGGCCATCAACATTATAAAGAAGGTGAGGTGATGGGACCATCAACATTATAAGGAAGGTGACTTGATGGGGCCATCAGCATTATAAGGAAGGTGACGTGATGGGGCCATCAACATTATAAGGAAGGTGACGTGATGGGACCATCAACATTATAAGGAAGGTGGCGTGATGGGACCGTCAGCATTATAAGGAAGGTGATGTGACGGGGCCATCAGCATTATAAGGAAGGTGACGTGATGGGGCCATCAACATTATAAGAAAGGCGACGTGATGGGGCCATCAACATTATAAGGAAGGTGACGTGATGGGACCATCAACATTATAAGGAAGGTGACGTGACGGGGTCATCAGCATTATAAGGAAGGTGACGTGATGGGGCCATCAACATTATAAGGTAGGTGACGTGATGGGGCCATCAGCATTATAAGGAAGGTGACGTGATGGGGCCATCAGCATTATAAGGAAGGTGACGTGATGGGGCCATCAGCATTATAAGGAAGGTGACGTGATGGGGCCATCAACATTATAAGGAAGGTGACGTGATGGGGCCACAAGCATTATAAGGAAGGATGCGGTACGGGTACTCCGCCAATATGAATGTGATCAGCATTATAAAAAAAACTGGAAATATGTTAGGGCCACCAGCTTTATGTGGATGAAAACGGTTTGAGGGCACTTGCATAATAAAGAGGAAAACATTTTAGTATCCCCTATCAGTATAAGTAAAGAAACATATTGGTGCTTAGTATGAGATATGCTGGTAAACAACATGGGGCCACCTGCATTAAGAGGAAAAAAATTGTGTGGGGGAGCTCCTACATTATGAGAAAGAGAATGTGTTGCAGCCACCAGCATTATAAAGTCCGTTTCTCAATTACAGATATATCACTTTTGGTTGACTGTTGACGGCGCCTTGAACAGTTGAAATATGACTGTTTTACTGCAGCCTCGCGCACTCTCTCCCCATTTTCTCTTCGCGCCTCCGACTTTTTCTTTAATCACCTTGTATCGCATACTTATAACTACCACAACGTAAAAAAAAAAAAAATATTATTCTGTCATGGATATTGAACAGCCTAACCCAACCTGTCTGAAAAAACGACATTTTTTAGGATGTAAACGGAACAGGCCTACCAGAGTATTAAGGAAGGATATATTGGACACCTGTTGGGGCCAAGGCTATTATAAAACGTGAAATTTGTTGAGTATGGTAAAGAAAAACATTTTGGGACCTCTAGTATTATAGGTAAGGCAATTTGTCAAGATCACAGTATTGCAGAGAAGGAAACATGTTGAAGCCACCAGCACCATAAGGACGGAAAAGTTTTAGGGCGATCAGCTTTATACGGTTAGTAGGGAAACTTTTCAAGGTTACAGCAGTATTAGTAGGTAAACGTGTTGAGGCCACTTTCATTATATGGAAGGAATCGTGCTGGGGCCACTAGCATTTAATGGAAAAAAAACCTTGCTGGGGCCACTAGCATTTAATGGAAAAAAGCCTTGCGTGGGCCACTAGCAGCGAAACACAAAAATCTTATACGGACCAAGAACTTTATGAAGATGGATTTTTGTTGTAGCCACCAGCATTGTAAGGATAGGAAAGTATTGGAGCTACCAGCAACTTAGAAGGCGAAACGCTTTGTAGCTTCCAGAATGATTAGAAAAGTGGACACCAGCATTAGTAGAGGAAAACGTGTTGGGACAACGACTATAAAATAGGAAGAAAATATGTTTTGGCCAACAACGGTAACTGAAGGTGTAAGTTGATGTGGTCATCATTATAAAGAAGAACAATCAACACTTACTGAAGGGAAAACATATTGGACGACCAACATTATTTGAAAGGGAACGTATTTGGGATCAAGAAACCCTGAAGAGAGAACAGTGTTAACATTGTAGGGCCGCCAGTGTTACAGGAAGAGAAATTTGCTGAAGTCGCCAATATCAGAGGGAAGAATATCAGTTATGCACATCAGCATTTTGAGG
The DNA here is from genome assembly GCF_026875155.1 of Cherax quadricarinatus. Classification (NCBI taxonomy): domain Eukaryota; kingdom Metazoa; phylum Arthropoda; class Malacostraca; order Decapoda; family Parastacidae; genus Cherax; species Cherax quadricarinatus. Next base: position 38,579,489 of record NC_069423.1, on the reverse strand, counting down.
AGGAAAAAGTATTACAGCTACCGATATTACGAGGAAGAAAATGTTTTAGTTGCATCAGCATTGCAACGGAAATATTAGCAAATCAGTATTTGCTCAAGATATAAGTGTCGCCTGAGTCCTAGGTGATTGTTCGTATGTTCAAGCACTGAGTTCAGGCCGGGACCTAAACTCAATAGTGACGGTGTTTCTGCTATCATGATTTCTCTTTTAAAATGGAATGAAGCATTCATGAGCCACCAACATTATAAGCAGGAAAATCTGTTGTAGTCACCAATATTACAAAGAAGGAATAATGGTATAAAGCATGAAATGAATTGGGGCTACCAGTATTGTAATAAGGAAAATTACTGGGCTCACTAGTAGATTTTTAGGCCGCCAGCGTTATAAGACAACGTCTGGGTCCTACCGGCTGATGCAGTGTTGATCCTCAGAACAATTATGATTTTAAAGTGGGTCGTACCAGTAACAGCCCTACTGATATCAGAACCATTCTGACTGCAACGAAATTCATACTTAGCAGCAGTCTTGATCATCATCACCGCTGTATGGTGGGTTCTACAAGGGACAGCATTATTGATCCTGATCATCAATTCTGTGTGGTGAGCCCTCCAATTGTTGATACTGAGGGTCAAGCTGACTGTGTGACTGGTCCTGCCAGTAGCAGCGGTGTTGATCCTCAGGACCATGCTGTGTTACACAAATAACCCGCACATGGAAGAGAGGAGCTTACGACTACGTTTCGGTCCGACTTGGACCATTTACAAATTGTAATAAAGTTGGTAGAATTACCGACAATTTATAAAGCAAAAGGACACAAGTGCAACTAATGTGACATTTTGTTGTGGCAACGTTTCGCTCTCCAGGAGTTTTATCAAGCCGTAACGGCTTGATAAAGCTCCTGGAGAGCGAAACGTTACCACAATAAAATGTCACATTAGTTGCACTTGTGTCCTTTTACTTTACATTTACAAAGTCACAGCTTCTCTATGTGCGGGTTATTTGTGTATCGTTCCAGTCACGGTATTGTGCCTTTTTTGTTATCCTTGGTGTGTGGTGGGTCTTGTCAGTGACAACAGTGATCCTCAGGACCATGCTGTGTGGTGGGTCTTGTCAGTGACAACAGTGATCCTCAGGACCATGCTGTGTGGTGGGTCTTGTCAGTGACAACAGTGATCCTCAGGACCATGCTGTGTGGTGGGTCTTGTCAGTGACAACAGTGATCCTCAGGACCATGCTGTGTGGTGGGTCTTGTCAGTGGTAGCAGTGATCCTCAGGACCATGCTGTGGAGAAATTTTCTCGAGGAGGGGGGTATCAGCCCCCTTCAGCCCCTTCAGCCCCTTTCAGCCCTGAGGGGCCCAACCCTCTCAGAAGGGGCAACCGTCTTGTTTACTGCTACAGCGAGTAATTGATCCCAGATGCAGTACCAGTATGCGACGTGGCTCGACGCTCCTTGCGGTCCTGTGTTGCAAAGTGTAGCTTAATAAAAGACAATTCATCTCTTACCTTAGCATGACAATTAAGGAAAATCCTGCTCCTACTTTATTACCATGGTAAAGATAGTGTACATTGTTGTCTATGCTTAAGACAGCAAGAATCAAACATTCTGCTTTGCTTCATGGAGGAAGTGGCAAGGAAAGAAAAAGTACTAGGTCAGCTTTTCCTTTATGCTGGGGGCAGTGAGGGCGTAGGAGGCTGTGGAGTCTTCAGATTACTTTTGACTCTACTGAGAGTGACACTGATGCCAGGATAACCCGCATAGAACAATCTGTGCGTTAGTGTGAACAAAGTGTCTCATAAAACACAATGAACAAATAAGAGAAATGTGATCAGCTTCTTTAGTGATAAGATTGTGAACAATAAAGACAAATCTTGTGGAACATAGTGTGCCAGTGTGCGTATTCCTAAACTATGGAAGACGTGGACATCCAAGGACACTTCAGCTTCTATCAAGTCACCGATACGTGTCGAAGGTGTGAAGAACACCATAGCTCATGCTACAAGAGCAAGGTAGGTTACGAATTTCTTGTAGTACGGGGGACTGCGCAGTTCTTGAGTCGCAATGAGTTTGTAATCAACCTATAGTCGGCAATTAGGTGCGGACTTTTGAGTCCACACAAGTAAGTTTGTCAGACATCAGTGAATGAAATATGCTGACATAACACTCCATAGGGGTAATTTAATCTTACAAATTATGATCTATTTCAGCCAGTTGAGGAATGACTTCGTCAGCTTCTCAAGACCTCGTCTGCAGGGGCGGCTGTGCAGGCGATGAGTTGTCTTTATAAGTTAAGTTTTCCCTATATTTAAACTTAGCTGATAACCCATTTCTCAACATTTTGGTCCTTCGAACCGGATAAAGGCCACACTGTGGTCCAAATATGTTGTACTACAGTGTACAAATAACCTACGAGCCAAGGTCCTTCGAAAAAGCTGTAAAACTAATGTTTTACAATATAAATCAGTATAAATGAGTCCCTCCACACTCAATCACAGAGAATGGGCAGCCAAAAGAAAACGGGCGCCCATGCAGCATTCACCCAAAGAAAACGGGAGCTGGGTGACTCACCCAACAAGAAAATGGGGATGGCACCCGGCATCCACTGCTCCAATCTCGAAAATTGCTGACTACGACAACAACAACCCAACTGATGTTCAGTTTGTCTGAGTGTATATACACATAGTGTTTATAGGGTTTATAAACAGAAATTAAGAGACAATATTGTGTTAAAGTTTGTTTCTTATAGATATACCTGTTATATTAAAGGAAACTATATATAAAGTGTAAGCTTTCAAATACATATTAACAGTGACATTTATATATGTGTAAGTAATATTCACGTGTGATTTACAGTTATACAGTGACATTTCTAGTGTATAGTGAATGAAGTGTATAACATTGTTATTTATGATTAAACATTGTGGTCAGGCTGAAACAGCAAACTCAAGCCCTAAACACGAGCCATATGTACTCTGTACTATTCATGGTCATTGACCCTGAGGTTAAGCTTAGTGGGTCAGTAGTGTCTGACTCGATTATTGCTGACTTAAGCATAACAAAAACTCAGCTGTTTATAGCAGTACAGTGTTTTTTAAACTAAGTGTGGAAACACAATTTTCAGTATTCCATTAAAATGGCTTGTTTGAAAACTCAGTTTCAGTCTTTACAGACTAAGATTACACAATTAGAAAATCTGATTTCAGTCTGCATAGGATTAACTCAAGACATAAACATAGATTTTGATGATCTTGAGGTCAAATTTGAATTACACAACGTCTGAAAATAATTAATTCAGACTATACAGATTTTGAAAAGGAATTTCATGAATTTAGATCATCTGAG
>NC_069423.1:38484023-38575648 GCF_026875155.1 Cherax quadricarinatus | reverse complement strand
CACGAAAAAACGCGGGAAAAATTTTTGCCCAAGGGACCCCATAGTAGGGAAAAAGTGTAGTCAAGATAAGATAAAACCAATATTGCAAACTAGAAATACCCCCAGGAAATAGCAAACAAGAGGACTCAATAGCATAGTGAGGATAAATTATCAAAAACAACTGGTGGGAGCTCCATTGTTGGTGCTAGGGAGGATAGAAGAAGACAGGGAAACATGCACCAACAGGGAATACAGCAACAGAAACCCAACGCAAGCGGAAACCAAGCCTGTGCACAAAATATGCACTTGGTACGCTGGCAATGGGAAATCTGGAAAAACGGATGGACATGCAACTATGACCACCCTAGAAAATGCCATGCCCATATGACAACAGGAAAATGCAAACTCCCCCTTCCTGTAAGCTTTTCAACCCGAAATGTGTACCTCTCAGTACAGGAAAGACTGTGCTATAACTTAAATTGCCAGGAAATACCATCAAAAAGGGGAAACAAAAAGATACAAAACATCCAGGCCATGGGAAAACCTGGTAGCCACAGCCACTCAAGAGGGAGAGGTTTTTTTAGTGCCGGGAAAGGGAAAAAAAAAAACTGGCAGGAAATGGCAGAAATCGTACACCAAATCCAGTCATTCCTGGAGTGGAACCACAGTCGATGGCCTTCACTCCAAACCAACAGATACAGATACTAATGCCGAAAAAAAAAAAAAACCCCCCCCCCAGTACCAACAATACCACCAGTCCGATAACATTCTTCTTTACAAATATACAGGGTCTAAAGCCCAGCAACAAAAACAAAAATACCTTTCATTCCGTGGACTGCTTGCAGAGGCAAAGGCAAATGTTCACGGCTTTCACAGAACCCCACATAAAGGATCACTGGACAACGAAATATGGATCCAGGTTACAACCTATACAGATGTGACAGAGTTGAACAGGCAGAAGGGGGGGGGGGGGGTTGGCCTGTACATTGAAGAGTCACTTGTTTGCACAGAACGCTAAATGCCTCAAAAAGATGTAGTGGAAGTTTTTGCAGTAAAGGTCGAGAACCCCAAAACCCAGTCATTGTGGTAGTCTAAGCCCGGGTCAACATCCCAGCAAATTCCAGGAACAGCTGTTAAAAATTGCCCCCCTGTCTGGAAAAACTTCCCGCTCCTGCACCCAACATTTGCTCCTGGGGGATTTTAACTTAAAGGCCCCCAAAAAGGAGGAAAATAGCAAATAAATTGTTGCATAATAACACCAGGGGGCAGCTTGAGAAAATCACCCTCACACGGCTTTTAAACTTGCACAAAATTCAATTTAAACCACAAAAAGAACCACAGACTGGAGAAAACACTAGACCTCATCTTCATAACAATGATGATCTGAAAAAATGTCACCCTACAAAAACAAAACTAGATCACAAAAATAATTGAGGTTAGAAAGTATGCGGGGACCCCCAGACCGACAAAATGAGACAGTCACGAGGGGCATTCACCAAACAACTTAATAACAAAAACAAAATGGGACCAAGTAAACCAAGCCTAACCGATATAACGGAAGATATACTAAGCAACACAGCCCCCAATTTATCCCTAAAAACAGTTTAAACTCGGGGGCACTCATTATGCACAAGGTTTTATTCCCAAGAAAAAGGAGGAGTAGATCTAAAAAAAAGGACAGGCGCCCCTTTTCAAGCACGGAAAAAAATAACAAGCGCTAAAAGAGGTCAAAATATCTGAAAAGCGAGGGAGACACTGGCAAGAAAAAGCAAGCACGAACTTAAGCTAAAAGAATCCTTTAGGAGTCAGGAAGAACAAAAGCCATAAAAGAAAAACAAAGAAACCCCAAAATATTTTTTCTCCTAGCCCAAAACAAAACGAGAACAACGTCCAGTATTGGGGCCCCCACTTAAACAAATGGGACCCACACAGATGACAGCAAGGAAATGAGTGAGCTACCAATCCCCAAAAACCATTTTTAGCAAACCCCTAACCGAAGAGTCGAAGATCAAAAATTTAATTTTTTTTTTGAAGACCACAAAATTTGATTAACACAAACCTATCCGATGTTTTCCTACCCAAATGCTTGAACAGGGGATAAATGACATCCCATTCACTCTGCCCCCGGGCCCAAATCAGGAAAATCTGTGTTCATCAAGAACTGCAAGAAGCCCCTATCACGAGCCTTTTCCATCCTATGGAGAGGGAGCATGGACACGGGGGTCGTCCCTCAGTTACTAAAAACAACAGACATAGCCCCACTCCACAAAGGGGGCAGTAAAGCAACAGCAAAGAACTACAGACCAATAGCACTAACATCCCATATCATAAAAATCTTTGAAAGGGTCCTAAGAAGCAAGATCACCACCCATCTAGAAACCCATCAGTTACACAACCCAGGGCAACATGGGTTTAGAACAGGTCGCTCCTGTCTATCTCAACTATTGGATCACTACGACAAGGTCCTAAATGCACTAGAAGACAAAAAGAATGCAGATGTAATATATACAGACTTTGCAAAGCCTTCGACAAGTGTGACCATGGCGTAATAGCGCACAAAATGCGTACTAAAGGAATAACAGGAAAAGTCGGTCGATGGATCTATAATTTCCTCACTAACAGAACACAGAGAGTAGTCGTCAACAGAGTAAAGTCCGAGGCAGCTAACGGTGAAAAGCTCTGTTCCACAAGGCACAGTACTAGCTCCCATCTTGTTCCTCATCTTCATATCCGACATAGACAAGGATGTCAGCCACAGCACCGTGTCTTCCTTTGCAGATGACACCCGAATCTGCATGACAGTGTCTATCCATTGCAGACACTGCAAGGCTCCAGCGGACATCAACCAATCTTTCAGTGGGCTGCAGAAAACAATATGAAGTTCAACTATGAGAAATTTCAATTACTCAGATATGGTAAACATGAGGAAATTAAATTCTCACCAAGTACAAAACAAATTCTGGCCACAAAATAGAGCGAAACACCAACGTCAAAAACCTGGGAGTGATTATGTCGAGGATCTCACCTTCAAGAACCATAACATTGTATCAATCGCATCTGCTAGAAAAATGACAGGATGGATAATGAGAACCTTCAAAACGAGGGAGGCCAAGCCCATGATGACACTCTTCAGGTCACTTGTTCTATCTGGGCTGGAATATTGCTGCACTCTAACAGCACCTTTCAAGGAAAGGTGAAATTGCCGACCTAGAAAATGAACAGAAACTTTCACGGCGCACAATAACGGAGATAAAACACCTCAATTACTGGGAGTGCTTGAGGGTTTCTAAACCTGTATTCCCGGGAAACGCAGGAGGAGAGATACATATTATATACACCTGGAAAATTTCTAGAGGGACAGTACCGAACTTGCACACGAAAAAATCACTCCTACAAAGCAAAAGACTTGGCAGACACCCCATCCCCCCAATTGAAAAGCAGGGGTGTCACTACACATTAAGAACCATACCATAAGTGTCCAGGGCCCGAGACTTTTCAACTGCCTCCCAGCACACATAAGGGGGATTACCAACAGACCCCTGGCAGTCTTCAAGCTGGCACTGGACAAGCACCTAAAGTCAGTTCCTGATCAGCCGGGCTGTGGCTCGTACGTTGGTTTGCGTGCAGCCAGCAGCAACAGCCTGGTTGATCAGGCGCTGATCCACCAGGAGGCCTGGTCACAGACCGGGCTGCGGGGGCGTTGACCCCCGAAACTCTCTCCAGGTAAACTACAGGTTATCCGAAATCATCAACCTCGGACAGGATCTCCTAGCTGCAAATTTTCGAAACAGCTGTATAAACTGTTCTGCAGACAAGTTTTGTGCCACTTCTAAATGAACTGCCCTAGTAGCAGTACAGGTGAAGAATCAAACATACATTTTCAGTGGAACACCATTTGACGTACCTGTTAAAATTATTGGACCACCATAGTCTACACCTGTTACATCAAATGGTTTCACTAATTGTACACGCTCCTTTGGCAATGGTGAAGGACCTGGGTACATATTGGATCTGGCATCCACACGGCGACATATTACACAAGATTTAATCACCCTTTTTACACTTTGCCGTCCTTGTCGAATCCAGAAATTTTCCCTAATACAATTTAAGGTATCTTGTACCCCACCATGCATTACATTTTTTTTGGCATTTAAAAACAATCAAATTTGTTTGATGATGAGTTTTGGGCAGTAAGATAGGGTGTTAGCAAATCACAAAATTTCAGCATTTTGTAACTTACCTCTGCACCTAATTATATTGTTCTCTAAATACAGCCCCAATTTTCTCATTATGGAACCTTTCATAATTTTTTTCATCATCAATTTAATCTCATTTCCGTAGATTTCTTCCTGTACCCTCTTTATCCAATATTCAAGGGGATGTGAAAACTTAAATGAAATATTCATCTTGTTTAGAAATTTAAACACCAACTTAGTTACATTGATTAGTTTGGGTAAAGAAGAATACCTATTTATATCAGTGGCTAAGGAAGGACAAACTATTGGAGCGGTGGTCACAGTAATTTCAACAGGAGCAATATACACCTTTTGTACAGGCCAATTAGCTTTATTTACCAACCAACTCAGTCCTTTTACAAATTTAGCATAAGGTAAACCTCGAGACAAGAAATCGGCTGGATTCTCCTCACCACGTATATGATTATATGTTAACATATGCTGACCCAAACTATTATACTTCTCTTGCATCTGATTAATTTCAGCGACTCTGTTTTGTGCGTACACAATTTTACTGTTTCCATTACGAATCCATTGTAAGGATACCTCATTATCAAACCAAATTACAGTGTCGCTAATATTTATCTCCTGCAACTTATTTCTTATATAATTAGGTAATTTGACACCTACATAAATGGCTGTTAATTCCAACTGAGGCAAGGTACGTGATTTAATTGGAGACACTTTAGCCTTAGACATAAGAGAAATAACACAATTACATTGAAGGTAAGCAACTGCTCCATAGCCAATTTTGAAGCATCACAAAAATGTGGAGTACTTTTTTTTTCCCATTTGGATTGGCCACCTGCGTGGGAACTCCAACATTGGAATTTTTTCATAATCACCAATTAATTCATCCCACCTGTCAATGAATTCCCATGGTATATTTAAATCCCAAGCACATTTAATTTCCATGCTTCCTGTATTAATAATTTCCCTCTTATAGTAAGGGGACACTAAACCTAGTGGATCAAACGTTTGGAAACTTCAGCAAGCAAAACTCTCTTAGTTAATTTATTGGGCATACTGTAATTTTTAAATTTTTTTAACTTTAACAAATCTCTCTCAGTACCCAAGTTAATCCTAATACATTACTACATTTTGGCATTTCATCTCCGGGGAAAAATCTTTACTTATTTTGTCCTTTAATTTGGACAAATTTACTATTCCATTCCCTCAGAGGCATATTTGCACTTGCATTATTTCATTAGCCTCTCCATAAGTCATTAACAGTTCCTCTTCATTTGACATCACACCCAGGAAATTGTCCACATAAAATTGTTTTGCTCATTACTTTACCCAATGGACTTCCCGTACTTTTAAAAGGTGTGCATTTATCGTCGCTTGAAGTGGGAACGGATTTGATGTAGCACCAAATAATCACCTCCTAAAGCAAAAGGGTTTTCCAGAGGGCTAAGTGGGTCAATAGGATTCTCAGGCCATAAGAAGCGGGTACAATCCCGGTCAGCCTCTTGTAAACCCACTCTTAGGTAAGCTTTACTTATGTCAGCCGTAAAGGCATAGTGTTTCACTCTGAAATTTAATAAGATATCTCCTAATTTTTCCATCAATGGGCAGACCTGTTTATCAAACAGTTATTTAAACAAAGGGACATTTTTGTTACTCCTGGCACTACAATTTTAAAAACAATCCTCAAAGGAGTGGTCTTAGAATCCTTCTTCACTCCGTGATGTGGCAAATAGTGACCAAAAATTTTGGCTTGTTCAGGATGTACCTCTTCTATAAATTTATTAATTAACTGCTCAGCAATTATATCATTATAGGCAGTTAACAATTCTGGTGTCTTACTCAGTTCGCGGAGCTGAGCCTTTAATTGTCCATATCCCTTCTGTAATTAGTGGGGAATTCTGGATGGGTTCAGTCTCCACGGAAGTCGTACCCAGTATTGTCCAGATTCAAATTTTACATCTCTCAGGTATTGCTCCTGAGTAAATGAATAGTCTGGACTTTCTTCATTTACATTTATTCCAATGCTGTCTAATTCCCACAATTTATGCACTGGCTCAACACCATCCTCTATGGAAGAATTATACTGGGTACGATTTCATGAGTAAGACACACAGTTATGTTATTTGTAGTTTCCTCTAGTCATGAATTATTATTACGAGGAATCCTATCATACATTACATGGCCTCCTGCAGTCTTCAAAAGGGTGACACCACATTTCTTTACCATACCCTTTACAAAATATTTATTGGGCCTACAGAATCATCACTTACCCCAGAAGGTGCTAAATTTACATTATGTGAAAGTCTTTCTGTAGCTTTACTAAGCCCTACTGTAGATATTTTCTCTAGAAGTCTATCTACAATTACTGCATTAACACGTTTTTTCTCATTGACCAACCTGACAGTTACATAAACAGTGTCATACAATTGAGCCCTTTTATCCGAAAGAAAACCAGATAATTTTAAAGTTGTGGGATCTCTCATCTGTACTTTCATACCATCAAGACATTTACGTTTTATGAAAGTACGCTGGGATCCCTGGTCCAATAATGCATTTACATTTTTTGATTTATGCCTTTTATCATCAATTTTTACCTGTAACACAGGTAAGGCTACTTCAGCAAAACCATCATTATTAACATTAGCAGCAATTTTTACATTAGCTACTGTTGTGTCAGGATTGTCAACATTATCATTATTAACAACATTATCATATAGACTCTACACATGACTATATGGTGTCTCCTTTGTGACATTGAAAAACAGTTGTTTAATTTGGCATGACAATCCTTTGCATTGTGATTAGCTAAACACCTGATACATCAGTCATGTTCCTCCAATCTTTCAACTTTATCATTCCATGAATTGTATGCATTGCAATTCTTAGAAAAATGAGTACCCTTGTAGAAAAGACAATCTCTCTTTTCTTTGACTGGTTTATTATTAACTGGGCTACCCTTAGGAGGGTACTTATTCTTCTTACCTTGCGGAGAATCATTATTTCCGATTCCTGCTACTTGATATGCACCTATTCAACTCTTTTTAGGAAATGAATTTTGATTATTAATATTGGGATATTTTTTCCCTTTGTGAAACTTGACAGATACCTCAGAGTTATCATGTGTTGCATCTTTAAAATGAGTTGGTTGGCTGGTCTGCAACTGAACAATTAATTCTTATAGACCTAGTCTTATTTCCTTCAGACCAAAATAACCCTTGTGACATTTGTTCGAGAGTCATTCAAGTGTTTTATATTGTAATTTATTCTGTATTATGGCATTCAATAACCAGTCTGATGCCTTCAGATTATATTTATTACTTAAAGTTTTGAGAGTGCTCTCCAGTTTAACTCTAAACTGCTGTAAACCTTTGTGTGATCTGGAGATTTTTAAATTTTAACAATGATATTCACTAGATCCCCAACCTACTTTGTTCTATAATAAACCCTAAGTGACTTTTTAACAAGTCAACTGATTCCTTGTAAGAGTCATCTACATTGGGAAAGGCTTGTAAAGAGTAAAGTGAGCATCTCCTCTTTCCTTCCTTTGAGGTAAAATAATTTATTACATAGCTAGTTCACTCCTGTCATCACACTGCTTTAAAAATTTACCAGAATTCCCCCCCAGTTTTTTTACCAGGATTAAATACAGGTAAACATATTCTGGGGGTTTTTGGCAAAGACATATTATTTGTTGGAGCAGACTGATTAACTGCCTGGTTTACTCATTTTAATTTATTCAAAGCCTGACCTTTACAAGAAAGAATCTTTTCCTCTAATTCATAATACTGATTAATCATGAGATCTACTTCAGTCTCATCTACACAGTTTACTAACAAATCTCCTTCATATTTGTTGTAATATAATTTGTATGAATCATATCTATTACCTAAAGCATCTAAATACAATTTTAAATCATCAGTATTCACAGTTTCTTGATTAATTAATTCCAAACATTCATTGTATGTTTTTGTTACATGCCTTTTTCCAGCTTGCAGTGATGCTTTTTTTTGCTCTATATTCCATATGTTTGTCTTCTATATTAATTTCCTCATTTTCAGCCATGATGCAGTGTATTAAATTCATCTTAATTAATAACACTGACTACAACTTACAACACTGATACAACTTACCTTTGAATAAATCCTAGCTACTTGAGCTCAGCAATTACATGCAAAAAAATTACAATATAAATTTTAAATGTACATTAATACAAACAAACCTTTAGCCAGACTTGGCTTATCAAAATTATTATACAAATTAATATAAATCATTGCCAAAATTTGGCATAGCAAATTAATATTATACACATTAATATAATTAGTTACACTTGGCTTTTCAATTACACATACACTGATATAAATCATGGCCAGAATTGTCTTATCAAATTAATATTATGCAAATATAAATCCTTGCCAGAATTTGGCACAGCAAAATTAATATTATGCACAATATAATCTTTAGCCACACCGGTCTTATCCAAATTAATATAGTAATAATTATAATCCACTACATATTAAGTAAATTTGTGAACTTAACATCACACCTCCTTATGTCAATTCACATATAATTATTAAGTAATTAACTAATTAATGACTTCACTAATTACCTCCGGTTCAAGAAGGACCAACGGGCAAATTAAATGTGGAAAATTGCATTTATCTGAATGTATCATTATGTACATAACAGTAAATGAACAAAGATAATTATTATTTATCAGTTAGATAAGTAGGAATTTGGGACACCTAGGTCGCAAAAAATGTCCCCCTTCAATACCTACCACTGTCATATCCACAAGTTGCTCTGGACCTATTAATTATAAATGAAATATACATACACCAGGAATTCTGGTAAATATATAAATTTGTGGACTGTATATTAAATTAATAAAGGATTATATATATACACATTTACATGACAGAAGGAGAATATCTTAATATCACTCACCAATTTGACTGGAGATTAATGTGTATCATACTCAGAAAACCCTCACTGTCTATCTATGAAAATAACACTGGCCAGGTTACTACATAAGACTTATCTGAGGTTCCTGGAGCTGTCTTGTCCAGTCGCCTGATATCTCAAGTTATGCAGGAATGCACATCCAACAATTTTGCCTCCTATTTGAGAGGTGTCAGCCCAAATTTAACCTCTAGACCACGAAAAATTCTTCCCATTACTAATGTCTGTTACTCAATTCAAAACAAACAATGGCGAGTGTCTTCTGCACAGACGCAGGCTTTCCGTTTTCTATGACATAAATATTATTAAATACAGTATGACCATCTATTTACATATAACTACTGTATTTCTGGAAAACATATACAGTATTTTCCACAGGTAATATTAAAACTTATAAAAGGCAGTACAAAGTATTGGTATGTAAAGAACTAGTCTAAAGGAATATTGATTATATTGAAATGATTTTCAGACAGTATAAAAGTCTTTGAATTTCTAATGTACAGACATTTGGAATATTTTTTTCTTGGGGGGGAGGGGGTAAAAGGCAGATATTTTAGTAAATGTCAAAGGCATACCAAATGTATTTTTTTTTTTGGCTTGAAGACAAGGTATATTACATTAAAGTATTTTATTAGTTGTTCGAGTAAGGCTTTTTCTATCATTCGGGAGTGCCCACTGAGTCACTGGCAATGCCACTAGGAAGTTTAGTGCTGCCAAGTGCCATACTCGGTAAATATTTTATCTAGTTTGTTGGCCGATCTTACTGAAACTGTCAAAAATTAACTAAAAAAATGCTTATACACATACACGAAATAGAAACAACATCAGACGAAATATATATGTACATATTTTTTTTTTTTTTTGAAGAACCTGTCCCTTAGGCGCAGGGCCCAATTGGGAGCAATCGGTCCAGTTGGCTTAGGGCTGGCCCTGTATACAGGTCTAGCTGACATCAATGACATACTACTATACAGAAAGCCACTTCTTATGCTCAACAGGGACAGCAGGTGTCTTATGGAAACACGTCCCTAATGTTTTCCAGCCGTAGCGGAGATTCGAACTCCGGACCTCAGTGTGTAAGCTGAATACACTAGCGATCGAGCTATGGGACACATTAAAGCCTAGCTGTAACATACAATAGATTACAACCTTAATGAATATAACAGCTAACCAACTCAACTATGCAAAAATCAGTCACTAGTTTTGAAGGCTTACTCAGCCCTGTAACAATTTCAGTCAGTATTACTAAGGCTGGCTCCTCCTCAGGAAAATTAATGAATAGAAAAAGAAATAATAACAGACAAACATAAACACTTTATTATATAGAAAATAGAAAATATAAAACACTTAAATATGAAATATTAATCCTACATTAAAGAAAATGAAAAATGAAAAATATAAATGATAACTGAATTCAACGCTAATATAAAACTTGGGTGTCTGGTGTTGGCGACACTGCTTGTTGAAATCGTAGCCGTTGCCGATAATTGGGGGGGGGGGTCGCAGGTGTTGATGACAACCCACCGGCTCATTCTTCACAGATTTTCTAGCCGTCAATAATCCGTCCAGATGACAGGAAAGCAGGTTTTTTCCACTGCAATGATGAGGGGTTATATCCTGCTACTTGCATACAAAACCATGTAAGTGGATCAGAAATTGGGACATCTCAGAACGTTAGTCCATCTCCTTCAATTCTACTGGTTGATTGGCAGGTGACCCTCTCTGTCATCCAAGCTGGAAAGATAGACAGGTTACCCACTGCTTATGAAATCACTCTCCATGATAAGCACAATACCTAAAAGATGTGATTTTTACAACAGTCAACTTAGAGCAAGACTGAAAGAAATAAGTTTATTATTGGTCAAAAATGAAGCTTTCAACCAATAAATCCACTAGAATACAAGGCAGGCATGTACTTACAGTAGTGCTGGGAGCTGTGAGTCTAGTGATTACTGTTTGGACCGGAGCCCCACACGTCACCTTTTTTTGGGGGGGGGGGAAGAAGGAGGGGAAGGGATAGCGGGAGCTAGACTGACCCTACTTTAACAAGCAGCCGGCAATCAAACTATCACTTTCGGGGTGGGGGGAAAAAGGCGGGAATAGCGGGAGCTAGACTTAGCTTACCTTAACAAGTAGCCTGCAAGCAAACTATCACTGTCCCTGAGGGGGAAAAAAGGGGAGAGGGGGAATAGCGGGAGCTGGACTTACCCTACCTTAACAAGTAGCCAGCAATGAAACTGTTACTATATACTCCATCGCTACTCCTATCTATTGAACTTTTCCCTCACACTAGTTGTTTCCTTTCTGTCAGATAAGCCTTGATTCACTGTAGTGTTTTTCCTTTTCTTCACGTCTGCTTCTCTAGCATTTTTACAATTCTAATATGCGCTACAATGCCAAAAGTCTTCTCGCAACCCTTGAAAACGGAATCTACTCATTTCTCGCTCTCTCTCTCTCTCTCGCTCTCTCTCCCCTGTTTAACTTCTCTTACCTTATTGTAGAACTTCAGAAGGTTTGTGGTTGCCTTGTATGAACCTACTCCTTTCTAGATGATCCATCTATCATTTGCTGGCAATTCTGTCCTCTTCAAGGGGGGCTCGTTAGAGCGGTGAAGAGGCTCTTGGTCTGAGGAATTAGATCTTTTGGTGTCTTTCCTCAGACCGAGCCTAATTACCCTCCAATCCCCCCTTGCCTATCCCATCCTCCCCATCCATCTTTTTCCCTTCCCTCCCCCTCTTCCAACCCTCCCTTTTCCCCACCCCATCTGTAGCCTCTAGGGTCCTCCCCTCTGGCATTTCGGTTTCTAGATATGGGAAAGTATGCTGGGGTTCATCCCACTCCGTGGGGTCCCTCAGGAGTAGTGTAGTTTGCCGTAGAATCTGGGTCATCTTGAGGTGCCCTGCTTCATTCCTGGATTTTCAGGATGCAGGGCAGGGTGTCCTACAGGTGACGAGTGTATCTCCTGAGGCTGCCTGTCGGTTCTAGGAGCCAGCATCCAAGAGATGTATGCTTTGTGTCAGGTGTCCAACCACCCTCTCTTTTGTCTGCTGAGCTGACTCTGTGTATGTGAGGCTGCTATCCAGGAGTGCTGATTTACTGGTGTGAAGGGCAGGGTATGGCACTTATGGCCCTTCCATGAATTCTAGTATCTGTCCCTGTGCTGTCCTTTTTTTTTTCTTTCCATCTTTTTCTTTCCTAAAATAATACAAAAGTGCCGCCATCATGGAGTCTTCATTCCATGACTCCCCTCCTCCTCCTCCAAGGCCCCTTTTCGTTACCTCAGCCTGTTCTCACCCGGTTTTATTATTGGATCATACTCCAGACATTTCCCATACCCCTGTACCTTCTGCTGGTGATACTTCGTCACCTGCTCCAGGTGCTGAGGCTCCTCCCATTTCTTCTAGTTAAAGGCGTGCAGCCTTTAACTATTCGTTCAACTTTCCCAAATACGGTATGACAGTTTTCGGATTGCCCACCTGCCTCAAGTCGGGCTGCCACAGTACTACTTTTAAACGCTACAGACCATTTGCTGACTTCCTGTACACACTGTGTTTACAAGTAAACAGTGGACCAAATTCTTTTCCCTACACCCGACATCTCCAACTGATTATGTTTCAGACCATACTATTGGCAAAGCTCTTTTACTACAGCGGCGTGCAAATCGCTACAGTTTAGAATGCAGAAATAGCTCATGATCTTTCTCATCTTAGTTCCATTGATAGTAAGTTTATTCAGGTATACACAAATACAGTCACATAGATTATCATACATAGCAGCATATGTGTAGAGAACCTAGGATAACCCAAAAATGTTATTATTTCTATTGGGGTCCTTTTATCTTGTCAGTAACGTTCCTATCATAGTTCACAAGCATACTACTCTCAGTTCTTGCAGTGTTACTGTGATTTTACCACATACCATTGTATAGTGTGATTTTGTCTTGCTGTGACGATATTTTGGAGCAATTAGCCCTTCAGGAGCCTTCCGATTCTCAAAGTCGATACATATCTCCTGCCCACTCGTGGACAGAGATATTTTCTCAGTAACATCACCTGCTTAACCTCTGACTGCCATGAACTCCCGTCCTCTGTTCATATCGCGTGCCATCGCCTAAAGCTCCATAAAGTAGTCCCTGTATCCCAATAGTGTCAAAATTGCTGGCGCTTCGGACATCCCGCTAAATGGTGCAGGTCTGCAGTGAAGTTCCTTTTCTGTGGTCCCACAGATCATGCCGATAAACCTTGCAGTCTTCCCCCACTTGTCTAAATTGCAATTAAACTCATCCTTCTTTTTTCCGCCGATGTCAGGTGCATCTTAATGAACGAGTGTTACAAAAAACGCGATATCTAATAAGCATAGAGATCTCCAGTGAATACTAGAAAGGACTTTCCTTCTAGCATTCAGCCTGTTACTGGGTTTTTGTAACAAGTAGTCAGTATCCTGGTCCAATTATCCATTAGAATTCAAAAATAATTATTAGTGCTTCAGGATTACAACTGGTAGGTTACTAACTAAAGAAATTAAAATTTAATAAATTTATTAACAATCAAGATGTCTAGGAGTATATTATCAAATTAAAATAAATTAATCAATTTAAATTAATAATAATCACTTCTCTCGTGTACAGTAGTATTGTGTTCATGGCACATATCACATTTGTACGTCTTAAGTACCGTCTGGTACATTAACATTTAATAATATACAAATAAGTTTGTGTGTATGTGTGTAAGTGCTCTAAGTATGTCTCACGACTCTACTAGACTTAAACCAGTGACTGGCAAAGTCATCACATAAACTAACTTGACCACCTGGCAATCAGAACAGCTTGCTTAAGCAATAAACAACTGCTAAGCTCAATAGCAATATAACAAGCAACTGCAACACAGAATCAGGACCAAGGGGATAATATAACGTCACTAAGTAGGGACCATTTGCAGATCCTCCACAAAAGTCACAAAACTCCTATACTACTGAATATAAGTTCAGCATAAGAAAATCCCCAACTGTGACAGTACACAGATACCAGTACAAATTAGGTCAGAAGCTACAGCTCAGGACCTGAGTTGCTCAGAGTGTCTATGCGACACACAACCTCAGTACAACATCGAAAATCACTAAGTCTAGACAATGTTCTGTGAACAGAGTTCCACAGAAGATACAACAATAAAGCAACAGAGACAATCTTCCAACAAGGGCCAATAAGGGAGAGTTAGGCACGTCTTGTCAGGAATATGTCCAACCACCAAGAGAGTCTAGCCCAGACTGACTACTCCAAGCGAGGTGTGAACACCCCCCCTCGATCATGTGATAGCTCCGTGGACTGTTGCTGCCCAGCAACACCGAGAAGCCGGCAGAGTAACGAGCCACGAGCAAAAATTACAGTAGTTAGACAATCAAGACTTGAACTATGAGCACATAATAATATATGAATGTTACATACTACCTAACAACAGGTAACTAAGTCAAATAATAATATAAAGCAATATATTTACGATTTAGCTATTATCGCAAATATAAGCAATATAAAATTGTATGAAAAGGTAATATACATTATATACATTGTGACCCATTCAGGGTTTGCAACAACGAGAAATCCGTTGTCTTAAGGAGGGCGAAGTAGCTAGCAGACTCCAACCTTGGTCCCCCTGCCTACCAGCTCATCTGGTGCCTTGTCTTTTGTGGTTTAATGAATAGAAAAAGAATAAAAACTGACAAACATAAACACTTTATTATTTAGAAAATATAAAATATAAAACACTTAAATATGAAATATTAATCCTACATTAAAGAAAATGAAAAATGAAAAATATAAATGATAACTGAATTCAATGCTAATATAAAACTTGGGTGTCTGGTGTTGGTGACACTGCTTGTTGAAATCGTAGCCGTTGCTGATGATGGGGGGGGGGGTCGCAGGTGTTGATGACAACCCACCGGCTCGTTCTTCACAGATTTTCTAGCCGTCAATAATCTGTCCAGATGACAGGAAAGCAGGTTTTTTCCCACTGCAATGATGAGGGGTTATATCCTGCTACTTCATACAGGTGCACAGGTAATTAAATCCAAAAAGGGGAAGTCTCAGGACGTTAGTCCGTCTCCATCAATTCTACTCGTTGATTGGCAGGTGACCCTCTCTGTTATCCAAGCTGGAAAGATAGACAGGTTACCCACTGCTTAAGAAATCACTCTCCATGATAAGTACAATACCTAAAAGATGTGGTGATTATTACAACAGTCAACCTAGAGCAAGACTGAAAGGACTAAGTTTATTATTGGTCAAAAGTGAAGCTTTCAACCAATAAATCCACTAGAATACAAGGCAGGCATGTACTTACAGTAGTGCTGGGAGCTGTGAGTCTAGTGATTACTGTTTGGACCGGAGCCCCACACGTCACCTTTCGGGGGGGGGGGAGAAGGAGGGGAAGGGATAGTGGGAGCTAGACTGACCCTACCTCAACAAGCAGCCGGCAATCAAACTATCACTTTAGGGGTGGGGGAGAAAAGGCGAGAATAGCAGGAGCTAGACTTACCTTAACAAGTAGCCGGCAATGAAACTATCACTTTCCGGGAAAGGGAAAAAGGGGAGGGGGAAGGGAATAGCGGGAGCTAGACTTACCCTACCTTAACAAGTAGCCAGCAATGAAACTATTGTTACTATATACTCCATCGCTACTCCTATCTATTGAACTTTTCCCTCACGATGCAGTTAAGCCACCATGTATAACACAGGTGAACATTCCGGAAAGCAACTGGCATTGACGACTTTCGTCCAATTTTAAATATTCAAGAGCAGAAACAAAGAGACAGAACCGAAGTGTACATGTATAAACGGGAGGCTCAACAGCAAATTGAATTTGACATAGCACTGAAAGTGAAATCTGACCTTAAGTTATATAGGCACATCAGTAGGAAGACAAATGTCAAGGGCCAGGTAAACAGGCTAAAGAAAGAAACTGGAGAGCTCACTAGGATTGATCAGGAAATCTGTGATGAGTTCAACTTGAGATTTAGGGAGGCTTTCTCAGTTTAGACAGAAAGGTTACCAGCAAACCGAAGCAGTAAAGTCCACCAGCAAGAGAGAGAAGAAGCAAAAACACTGTGGTCTGCAACTAGCAGTAATTATTAACAAGTCTATCGATACAGGGCAATTGCCGGAGGTGTGAAAAACACCAAATGAAGTCCCAGTTTTTAAGGACACAAACAGGCAACGGTAAACTATATTCTAGTGACACTGATATGTATAGTATGGACAAAATTACCATTATTATTATAATCAAATAAAGCGCTAAACCGACATGGGTCAAGCAGCGCTGTGGGGCAGAAAATAGTGCTAGGGCTATAAACAGCTAGGTGGAGAGGGGATCAGAGGTGAAGGGAGAAAAGTTCGTTCAGTAAAGCAGTTGCCGACAAAAAGTAAAAAAGTGAATGTAAGTCAAAGGCAGGACCGTCTGCAAGAAGGGAAGATAAGGTAAGAGCAGTAGGGCGGCGGCGTCGATGGAGGTAAATCCTGCGAGTGAGCAGGTAAACAGAACAATCCACAAAAAGTGAAGAACCGAAATAAGGCCCCGTTAAACCTCATAGAGGAATAGGGTGTCGTTGCATGAGGTACCCATGGGTAAGGTGGGTATGGCCGTTGCAGAGACAGGAAAGCGAAGTCTACCGAGTGCGGCAACGGTGGTAAGATGACCACAAGCCTAAAAAGCAGTTTAATTTTCCTGAGGAGCCAGCCTTGGTAATACTGTCTGAAGTTGTTACAGGGCTGAATAAGCCTTCACATTCAGTGCTACGTCAAATTCAATTTGCCGTTGAGCCTCCCGTTTATACACGTACACTTCGGTTCTGTCTCTTCGTTTCAGCTCTTGAAGATTTAAAATTGAACTAAAGTCGTCAATGCCAGTTGCTTTCTGCAATGTTCACCTGTGTTATACATGGTGGCTTAACTGCATCGTCTCTGAGAGACCTTTTTCTGGATGACTCCGTTGTCCAAGAATTTGTCAATGCTAATAGTCACTAGTCCTGCACTGAAAGACATATTGTTACCTCTAAAAATTTATTTAAAATTAATGTATTTTTTTTTAAATATATCAAGAAATAGACAAAGTTTCGAAAAAATTAAAAAAAAAATTGTGATTCTCTTTCAAAGTTAAAGGAGCTTTACCGGGGAATAAATGATCAAAAACGTAATAGGATATAGGATTTCAAATATTTGCCAAGGATATAAAATTTAGCTACGTATTCGTATCAAATATTAATGTGACAAATATTTATGAAACTATAAGTTGTTCATTTCAGTATTTTGAATAACATCAGCAATTCGAAAGTGCGTTCGAAAGTCTTGAAATAAATATTATGTGGCAAATAATTATATTCATCGGGTTATTATTATTTTTGATTTTCTATCTTATAAACGTAGTTTCTCAACAGAAAACTTTATCATGTATTTTTGCAGTAATCTTAGGAGCACAGCTGATATGAAATAGATTTCAACTGATGTCCTTGATAGTTTCCAACATCTCACCTGACCACTCTATATGATATTCTCTGATTTTTTTCACAAATAATTACTGCATCACAATATACGAATAATTTTAGAAAACATATGATCGAATTTATTGATTTTTATGCAGTTCCTAAAATAAACATAACGACTAACTTAAAGCAATTTGAATTATAAGAAACATAAGCAAATTATAGTTTTCAATTTGAAAAAAATAAAATATCAAATCCACTAATTTTATGCAGAGAGTTTACCCCATAATTCATTGTGAACTCGTCAATTATAAAATATTTGCTTATTTCATCTATCATCTCTTTGCTGTTACGCTGTGGTTGTATACGTTAAGTTGTTTAGCTTAGCCAACGGCTTAAGGAATTAATTCAGAGAGATACACCTACACATAACCTCTGATTTATAGACATGTTTACATCCAAGGTGTTTAATCAGGCGTTTCATCATCTGGAGTCATGGCTGGATTTCCAGCTCGCCTGGAAGCCAGGCTCCTGCCAGCCTAGCTTACAGATATGGCACTGTTTTGCCAAAGAAGCTTACCGCAACTTTATCGTTGCATTAACTCCTTTAAAAGAAAAGCATAATGAAAACTCTAATTTTAGACGGACCTAACTGAGGTTTGGTGATTGTTAAATCATATTACGCTAATTCTAGCAAGGGTTTGCTAAGGTTCCTAAGTAAGCTTAAGTAAAAAAAATAGGTAAAAGAACACATGCAGAACTAATGATCCATTTTATTGTTGCAATGTTTCGTTTTACTATAGAGAAACGTTGCCACATTAAAATGTCACATTAGTTGCACCTGTCATTTTACCTAACATATTGTTGGTAATTCTACCAACATCATTACATTGTATAACATTTCATTCACACCGGAGACGGATTACAGGCTCGGGGAAAAAAAGGCTGCAAATCGCACTCAAGGAAAAGAGGTACATATCAGATGAACAAATTCCGCAGCAAATATACGTCTGATAATTGCAACATTAGGTTTCAGTCACCTCAGCAAGGATTCATTGACGGAACAATATAGGGTACAGCTGACCAAACTTATAATATGAAGCACCAGAATGGAACCCACATATGATCGAGCATTTCAAGAAGCTGAATAATGTGCAGAGAGACTAGTCTCAGAGACGAAGATGACTGACTTGTGAGGAGAGAAATGCACATATCACAAACAAAAGTGGTGAACTAAAGGAAACAGTATCAAAGGAGCATCCAGATATTACAGTTATCACAGAGAAAACATTCTGGAATGTTATTCTGTGCAATATTCCAAAAGGAATATATCACATTGAGAAGAGAGGAAGAGAGAGAGATCAGAAGAGGTGGGGTGACGCTATTGGTAAAGTATCAGTCTAGTTCTAAGGAGATTGGTAACATGGACAACTGTAACTTCAAAGACTATATACTATGAGAAATAATGATAGGAGACTCAAGGTAATAGCAGTGATTTATAACCCCTCCCCCCCCCCCTCCACCATAAAGCAGATCGAGACACGAGTGTGAGGAGAAAACCAAAAATGCAAATTTTAGAAAGAGTTGCACAGAAAAGCTACTTATTGTAGACGATTTCAATAAAAAAATATTTTTTTTTATCCTCATCACCTTATTCTTTCCTATATTCACTTTTTATTTTCTTCTTTTACATACCCTACCAAATTCGTCCACCAACCTCTGCAACTTTTCTTCAGAATCTCCCAAAAGCACAGTGTCATCAGCAAAGAGCAACTGTGACAACTCCCGCTTAGTGTTAGATTCTTATAACCCCACACCTTTTTGCCAAACCCCATCTATAAATATATTCAACATCCACGGTGACATCACACATCCCTGTGTAAGGCCTACTTTAATTGGGAAATAATCTCCCTCTCTCCAACATTTATTTAACCTGAGCCTCACTATACCTCTTTACCCTTTTCTGTATACTGTTCACATATGTTTCACTGGAAACGCTTGTTTTACACACCTACCTTTCTTACATCCTCCTTATTCATCTGCTATCCTACTCTCCGTCTTACTCTTAATTCTTTCAATCATAACTCTACCATACACTTTACCAGGTATACTCAATAGACTTATTTCCCTGCACTCTCTTTTGTCTCCTATGCCTTTATACAAACGAACTATGCATGCTCTCTGCCAATCCCTAGGTATCTTACCCTCTTCCATACATTTATTGAATGAAAGCACCAACCACTCCAAAACTATACCCCACCTGCTTTTAACATTTCTATCTTTATCCCATCAATCGCAGCTCCCTTATCTCCCTTTCATTCTACTAACTGCCTCATGAACTTTCCCCGCACTTACAACTGGCTCTTTCTCACTCCTACAAGTTGTTATTCTTCCTCGACCTATACCCGAAATCACAGCTTCTATCAACAACAACATTTAATAATACCTCTAAATATTCCCTCCATCTTCCTGATACCACTAACTCTCCCTTTAGTAATTCTCCTCTCCCATTTGTAGCAATCAAATCCATTCGTTCCCTAAGGAATTAACTTACTGATCTCACTCCAAGCCTTTCTTATTTTCAATAAAAGTTCTTGATTACATCTCACTCACCCTTTCATTGCTTCACCACTCTCTTAACCTCTCTTTTACTCACCATAACCTCTTCCCTCCATGCATCACTTCTACTTTGTAAAAACCTCTCACATGCTAACTTTTTCTCATTTACTGCGCTTTACATCGTCATTCCACCAGTCGCTCTTCTTCCCTCCCGTACTCGCATTCCTGTAACCACAAACTTCTGCTGAACACACTACATTCTTAATAAATCTTCGACCCCATTGCCTATACTCTCACTAACCTATCTGTCCTCCAATAGTTGTTTATATCTTACCCTAACTGCTTCCTCCTCTAGTTTATAAACCTTCACCTCTTTCTTGCTTCTTCTATTTTCCTTGTATCCCATCTACCTTTTACTCTCACTGTAGCTACAACAAAAAAATGATCTAATACATCTGTAGCCCCTCTATAACCATGTACATCCTGAAGTCTACTCAACAGTCTTTTATCTACCAGTGTGTAGTCCAACGAACTACTGTCATTGCGCCTTACATCATATCTTGTATACTTATCCTCCTTTTCTTGAAACATTTATTATCTATAACCAAACCTGTTTCTATACAAAGTTCAATCAAAAGCTACCCATTATCATTTACACCTGACGTCCCAAACTTACCTACCACGCCGTCTCCAAATGTTTCTCCTACTTAAGCATTTAGGTCCCTAACCACAATTACACTCTTGGCTCAAAAGTTCCTTCACACTCGCTTAACATCTCCCAAAATCTGTCTCCTCTACATTCCTCTCTTCTCCAGGTGCATATACACTTACTGTGTCCCACTTTTCACATCTGACCCTTATTTTAATCCACATAATCCTTAAATTTATACATTTATATTCCCTCTTGTCCTTCCATAACTGATCCTTCAGCATTATTGCTACCCTTCCTTAGCTCTAACTCTGTCTCTCTGTTTCTCTCTCTCTCTTATATATATATATATTATATATATATATATATATATATATATATATATATATATATATAATATATATATATATATATATATATATATATATAATTATGTATATGTCGTGCCGAATATTTAAAACTGGTCAATTAGCAAGAACTCATTTAAAATTAAGTCCTTTCTAAAATTTTTTCTTATACGTTTGAAGATATATTTTTTTCATTAATGATAATGTAAAAATTTTTAATTTTGCTACAAAGGAATCTTAGAAAACTTACCTAACCTTATTATAACAAGAACAATTTATTTTAGCCTAACCCAACTAAATATATTTTAGATTTGTTTACAATAATCTAATACTAAACAAACACAGTGAAATATTTTTTTTTTCATTAGGCTAAGATGATTTTGGCGAATTTATTGCATACACAAATTTTCACTTATCCTATATGGCAAGATGAGCGTTGCTATTTAAGCCAAGATCGCAAGTTCTGCCTATTCGGCACGACATTATATATATATATATATATATATATATATTATATATATATATATATATATATATATATATATATATATATATATATATATATATATATATATATATAACTGCTAGGAAAATGATAGAATGGATAATGAAACCTTCAAAAGTAGAGATGCCAAGCCTATGATGATTCTCTTCATATACCTTGTTCTCTCAACACCGGAATATTGCTGTACACTAACGGATCCTTTCAAGGAAGGCAAAATTACAGACACTTATTGGGTCTGGTAGGTACAGGGGATTTCCGTCTCTTACAGAAAGTGGGGAGCAGAATAAAAGGGAATGTAATAGCAAGCGCTAAGCTACATCTAATCACCCCATCAGAGATTACGTGGCTCTGGTGGATAATACACATTCACCTAATTAACATATCACTACAAACTGGCATAGTGATTGATAAGTGGAAAATGGCAAATGTAATTCCTATTTACAAGGCAGGTGACAGGTCCTTGGCTTCAAACTATAGACCAATAAGCCTTACCTCCATAGTGGGAAAATTTATGGAATCAATAATTGCCGAAGCAATTCGTAGCCATCTTGATAGGCACAGATAGATTAATAAATCGCAACACGGTTTTACAAACGGGCGTTCCTGTCTTACGAATTTACTAACTTTTTTCACTAAGGTGTTTGAGGAGGTAGATCATGGTAATGAATATGATATTGTGTATATGGGCTTTCGATAGAGTTCCACACCAGAGGCTATTGAGGAAACTTAAGGCACACGGAATAGGAGGAGAAATTTTTTCCTGGGTAGAGGCATGGCTGACAAATAAACAGCAAAGAGTTTGCATAAATGGGGAGAAATCAGAATGGGGGCATGCCACAAGTGGTGTTCCTCAGGGGTCACTGTTGGGCGCATTGTTGTTCACAATTTACATAAACGACAGAGATAAGGGAATAAATAGCGACATAAGCATATTTGCTGATGACACCAAAATAGGCCGTCCAATTCATTCTAATGAGGACACTAGAGCACTCCAGGATGATTTGAATAGACTGATGCAATGGTCGGAGAAGTGGCAGATGCAGTTTAATATTGACAAATGCAAAGTTCTAAATGTTAGACAGTTAAATAACCATGCCAACAGTGCATTAGTGTTCGAAATAAAGCTAACAGAATTCTTGGCTTCATAACTAGAAGTGTAAATAATAGAAGTCCTCAGGTTGTTCTTCAACTCTATATATCCTTGGTTAGGCCTCATTTAGACTATGCTGCTCAGTTCTGGTCACCGTATTACAGAATGGATATAAATGCTCTGGAAAACGTAGAGAGGAGGATGACAAAGATGATCCCATGTATCAGAAATTTTCCCTATGAGGATAGACTGAGGGCCCTGAATCTGCACTCTCTCGAAAGGCGTAGAATTAGGGGGATATGATAGAGGTGTATAAATGGAAAACAGGAATAAATAAAGGGGATGTAAATAGTGTGCTGAAAATTTCCAGCCAAGACAGGACTCGCAGCAATGGTTTCAAGTTGGAAAAATTCAGATTCAGGAAGGATATAGGAAAGCACTGGTTTGGTAATAGAGTTGTGGATGAGGGGAACAAACTCCCGAGTACAGTTATTCAGGCTAAAACGTTGTGTAGTTTTAAAAACAGGTTAGATAAATACATGAGTGGGTGTGGGTGGGTGTGAGTTGGACCTGACTAGCTTGTGCTGCTGGGTCTGGTGCAGTGCTCCATCCTTGAGTTTAGGTGACCAGACTGGGTGGGTCATTGGGCTAATCCGGGGTGGGTGGGTCACTGGTCTTCTCCGGGGGGGGGGGACATGTACCTGCTCCGCATGGGTCAGTAGGCCTGTTGCAGTGTTCCTTCTTTCTTATGTTCTTATGTTCTTACGACTGGGACCTGCAACTCAATGTTAAGCCTCCGAAGCAATCTACCATCATTCCTTAAAAACTTTTTAACTGACAGACATTTCCGTGTTCAGGTTAATAATGTGCTCTCCCCGGACTTTGTCCAAGCTGAGGGTGTCCCCCAGGGATATGTTCTGAGCAAAACACGTTTTTCTCCTTGCTATAATTGATTTGGCTTCTAGTCTTCCATCCAATATTTGGTCATCACTCTATGCTGATGACTGCTATAGCTTGTGCAGGCGCTGACTGTCACCTTATTACAATTTCTCTCCAGCATGCAGTCGACCTTGTTTCCAATTGGGCCACCACACATGGGTTTAAATTTTCAAGTACCAAAACTCACCAAATTACTTTCACTAGACGCTCTGTCATCTCCGATCATCCTTTGTACCTCTATGGCTCCCGTATCCCTGAACGTAGGCCTCTTTGACCATAGGTTATCCTGGAAACCTCAAATTACCTCTCTGAAGTCAACTTGTCACAGCCGGCTGAACCTTCTTAAAACCCTTGCTCATCTTTCATGGGGAGCTGATCGTCGAACTTTCCTTCGCCTACATTCAGCCCTCATTTTATCGAAACTCGATTACGGTGATCAGATCTATTCAGCGGCCTTTCCTACTACTCTCTCGAGCCTTAATCCCATCCATCACCAGGGATTACGTTTATGCCTTGGTACTTTTCGCTCCTTCCCTGTTGAGAGCCTCTATACAGAAGCGAATATCCCATCCTTGTCCAATCGACCGTGATGCCCATTGCATTCGCTACTATGTTCGTTCTCATGATCTCCGCAATCCTTCCATATATGGAATAGTCACCGATGTTAGTATACATTATTTGTTCATCGCCGCTGTTTGCTGTAGTCTTCGACTACATTCCCTCTTGTCTTCCCTACAACTACCACCTTTCTATGTTCATGTAGCATCTCACTTTCCCCTACACCCCTGGGAAGTTCCAGCTGTTCGAGTCTGTTCTTTCTCACTCCCTTGCGCGAAAGCCTAGCTGGCTATTGGTAGCTTCCCGCTCTCTTTTTCATGACCACTTCCACACTCATTCTCATGCCATCGTAGTGTACACAGATGGCTCTAATTCTTCTGATGGCGTCGGATTCGCAGCAGTGTTTCCGGACAGTGTCGTGCGAGGACATTTACCATCTTCGGCTAGCATTTTTACAGCTGAATTGTATGCCATTATTGCAGCACTTCTCCGTACGGCATCTATGCCTGTGTCATCATTTGTGGTTGTCTCAGACTCCCTTAGTGCTCTACAGGCTATACGAAAATTTGATACACCTGAGCCCCTAGTCCTCCGTATCCAACTTTGGCTATGCCGTATCTCTACCAAGCATAAAGATTTTTTTTTTTTTGGGGGGGGGCCCTGGTCATGTTGACGTACAGAGCAATGAACAGGCAGACTGCTGCGCGGTCAGCAGTACATGACCTACCAGTTTCATACAGAGGTATTCCATTTACGGACTATTTTACTGTAATAGCTACCCACCTTCACACCCGTTGCCAACAACGTTGGCCTAATCTACTCGGTAACAAGCTTCATTCTATCAAACCGAGTATAAGTTATTGGCCGTCTTCTTGTCATCATTGTCGAGGTTGGGAGACTACTCTCTCCTGTCTTCGCATTGGCCACACTCGTCTTACTCATGGGTATCTCATGGAAAGGCACCCTGTTCCTCTCTGTGAGACATGTCAAGTTCCAGTATCGGTTAGCCACATTCTGTTAGACTGCCTCTCTATCAATGAGCACGCAGAATTTACCTCCAACGTCGTCTCCGCTCTACTACTCTCTCTTTACCTTCTCTTCTTGTTGATGGACCCTCCTTTAATCTTGACTCATTCACTTCTTGACAACAACTGACTTACTCCACAATCTGTGATGACGATACCTTTCACACTCCCCTCAGCCCTTTCTACCTCAATCTCTTGCTGCCCTCTGCCCCTGCACTATCCACTACCCCGTTGTTCTCTGTAACCTACTAATTATCCCTCTCCCTTTTGCCACCTGATACCCGTGCTTCCTTTCTGCCCTGCAGCGCTGTATAGCCCTTGTGGTTTAGCGCTTCTTTTTTATTATAATAATTCACCAAGAAACTCCTCAGTCACCATCGAACATGAGAGCGTAACTTTACTCGCCCTCCTCAACTGGAAAACTCACACTACACACCAATATACTACCCAATCGAATCTTAGACAAAATACTTCTCTAAGTCTACAGGACATACATTCATAGCCAAGTTAACTACGGCAAACCTTCAAAAACTGGATGCATTTCAGAGCACTGCTATGTTAATGATGTGAACGGCCTTACTTTCCTTAACTATATCAGGCGAGGAGGAACACTGCTGGCAAAACTAGACACAACAAGAGACAATGTATGTGAATTCCCTTACCCTCTGAATGTGTGTAGCGATACCTGGAGAGAGTTTCAAGGGTAAACACCGCCGTGGCCCGGTCTGAGACCAGGCCTCGTGGTGGATCAGTGTCTGATCAACCAGACTGTTACTGCTGGCCGCATGTAAACTGACGTACGAACCACAGCCCGGCTGATCAGGTACTGACTTTAGGTACCTTCTTGAAGACAGCCAGGGGTCTATCGGTAATCACCCGCCCCCCCCATGTATACTGGGAGGCATTTGAACAGTTTAGATCCATTGACACTTATTGTGTTGTCTCTTAGTGTACTCGTGGCACCCCTGGTTTTCACTGGGGGAATATTGCATCTCCTGCGATGTCTTTTGCTTTCCTAGGGAGTGATTTTCATGTGCAATTTTGGTACTAATCCCTCGTCTGCTTTACAGCGAATACAAATCAAGGGACTTCTACCGTTCCCAGTAATTTAGGTGCTTTATCGTACTTATGTGTGCCGTGAAAGTTGTCTTTACATTCTCCAGGTCAGCAATTTTACCAGCCTTGAAGGGGGTAGTTAGTGTACAGTAGTATTCCTGCCCAGATGGAACAAGCGATTTGAATAGAGTCATCATGGACTTGGCTTCTCTTGTTTTGAAGGTTCTCGTTATGCATCCTATCATTTTTTCTAGCAGATGAGGTAGATACATTGGTGGGATCCTTGAAGGTGAGATCCTCTGACATCATCACTCTTTGGTCCTTTGTATGGGTAATCAGTAGGAAAGCAATTGGTCAAAACCCTTGAAGAGGTTACAGAACTCTTTAAGGTCAGTCATGTTTGTAATCGTTTTCGTAGGGGAGTCGGTGGTGAATCCTTGAGTGAAGTAGACAGATGTTTTCCTCAGCATTCTGATATACTGTCTAGTTCTGGTTTTCCCAGTTCTTCCTCTACCCATGGACGATAGAGGAATAAACACATGGTGTATTTGGAATGATGCAGCTTGAATGGAAACGAGGTTTTGGATCTTGGGTGGATAGGTTAGAGCAGCGCCCTTGTACTGGTGATTTATGGAAGAGTTTGGTAAAGCTATTACAATTATTAGGTTAGTATGGATACCCACGTGCTCTCATGATGAAAGAATAGTACTTAAATAATTATAGAGGAGTAATGAACCTAAAAAATTCTAAATTAATGAGAAGCAAAACACGTTGTTCTGTCCATCGCAAGATTCCGTTGAAAACACCTTTCTGCTGGGACAGGTAACGCAGATGATCACAGGTGAACACATAGTATACAACACTGACCCATGTGACGTTACCAGTACCCACAAAATGCCAACTTATATTCAGAAAGAAATAATCTTTTACCTTGCCATCTTTGTCATTTCTAGACAAACAGAAAAATGTCTTCAGAGAGTTATGATGCTGCTATTTTCCTGGATTTTCCAGTGACTTCTCTTTTTCTCTTCGGCTTGGTTGGGATATTAATCTCTCCGCTGACCATCATATAGTAGGTAGCTCGACAAGCAGCCGCCAAATATCAGATGAATGGTATTAGTAGTGGTAGCTTATACGAGTGGCTAAGGGCAAATCTCACCAAGTGTAGCCTTGTTGTGTTTCGTAATGTAAACAAGTAGTGGGGCAAGAGGAGCATGAGTGTTGTATTCATTTCACATTGATGAGAACAAGACTGGGAGGAGCGTCCTAGGATGTTTGAGCTGTCTTGGGTCAGTCTCCACATGCAGGGAGAGTAGACATAAAATCAGGGTGAGATGGGTCACCAAGAGGTGGCAGGTCATTCGCTGAAAGCAAGGCAATGAAAATAGTGACTCGCATGTGCGAGCCACAAAGAATAAATTGGTTTAACATTACTAACACAATAAAAATCGTTACCTTAATTTGTGTCGTTACTAATACTTTTTTTCGTTATTATTGCTGTATTGATGTTCCTAGTACGGTATTGGTAAGTGGTCTCATTTTCTTGGTTGTTCCTTTATGTGGGTAGTTACTAACACCATGTTGGCCGTTACTGAATACATGCGAGTCATTAATTACATCGCAGAAAGCTCTATTGACATTATGTAAGTACTTAGTGTGAATCGTTACTTGCATCGTATAGACCATATGGATCGTATGGATCTTGACTAATAGAGTGGAAGTGGGGGGACATTACTATTACCATGTGGGGCATTACCATCACAGCGTGGGTTGTTACTCTCACCTGATGTTGGTGAGGGGCTCTTGATTTAGGGAATTGGATCTGTGCTCCAGTTCCCCGAATTAAGCCTGAATGCCTTCCACATCCCCCCCCAGGCGCTGTATAATCCTCCGGGTTTAGCGCTTCCCCCTTGATTATAATAATAATGTTACTCTCACCATGTGGGTCATTACTGTTATTATGCAGGTAGATATACTGTGAGGGTTGTCACTCCATGAGACACGTTATTATCACAGTCTTGTTTGTTACTGAGGAGTTCATTACTACGTACATTATTTAAATCATTACTGACATAGTCATCATTACTCAGTGACACGTTTACCAACATGTTCATCATTTCCCACGCTATGAGGCTTGTTTTTCCAACCACGAAGTATTTCCCAGCATAACAATGAAGTGAAATTCTAGCCTCAATTATACTTGAACGTACATAGAGCCTCGAAAACAAGTGTTTTTACAGTGAATTTATAATATAATTTCCACAGAGATATAACACAAGATATGTGGGCGTTCTTTTATATGACTGGTCCATTTGCTCACAGGAAACCAATTAGTAATTCCTGTATTCAGGAACCAGAGATAAAAAACAATATTTGCATGAATTGTGCCAACAATACGAACAAGGTAACACAATACGTTGTTTATTGTCATACTAAAAAGTTTTTAATTATAAAAAAATGTATTTTAGTTATTACGACAGACAATGCTCTGAGTTAGTTACTTCCAACACTATGGTATAAATTTCTCTTCAGTGTGGAATAGGATTCTCTAATATATCTGTTTTATAATTAACTTCTGTCATCAATACTTGATTCTAAGGCTTCACATCTTTCTTGGTACTTCCTGATAGTAACTGGATTAAAAGTGTAAGATGCAGGAAATGTTTTAGTGTAATTAACGTGGAGAAAGAGAAAGCTGTTGCCAGAAGCAACATAGAACAACATTTACAGTCACGCAAACTTGTAAGTAAAGGCTGAGAGAAGGTAATGTGAACAAATGTTTAAAAGAAGAGAAAGAAGAAAAGGAAAGAGAAAAGGTGACAGGTGCTGATTATATTGCAGGGTTATTTGGTAGGGTAATTAAAAAATGTATATAATAAAAATGATATAAGAGTGAAAGAGGGAGATAGAAAAGTGAGGAAATATTATGAGTGAAAGTAAGATGATAAAGACGGAAAAAAGGTAGAGAGGGAGATAGCGCAGTACGGGGTAATAAATGAGAAAAGGGTGATATGAAATGTGTAATTCAATGAGAATAACAGGAAGACGACGAAAGAAAGATGATTATATATAAAAAATGAAAAGGGACAGTGCAAGAGAGATTATATTACCAGTGAGAAAGAAAGTAATGATATAAAGCAGATGATAAATTAAGGAATAGGAAATCTGAGATAACGATAGGAATTTGAGAAATAATTATAAAAACATATTTCTCACAATTGCCCAGTAACTTCGAAAATAATATTTTTGACTATGTGACTTGGAAAAAATAATATTACTGAAATATGCTGAAAGATCTATGGAAGTTGGTATAAAATTTTAAATATGAATTATAAAAAAATCTACTTTTTCGGTATAACAAAACAAAATTATATTTCGCAAATATTAACATCACATAAACAGTTAAATCTGTCAGGTATAATGTACACTGACTGAGGGAAACTTCGATATTTCAGTATTTGCGTCGAAATCATAAAATAAAAATAAATGATTTATAGAAAACATCTTAAAATATCAGCTATAACATACGATTACTTGTGAGTAAGCAATTAGAGGTTAATCTTAAAAAAAAAAAAAATTGACCTACCTTAAGGGGTGATGCTCTTCGTAACTTACAAATGTTTCCCAGATAGGATAAAAAAAAATTGGAACATGGTTATACCTGGAGTATACGTGGAGAGAGTTCCAGGGGTCAACGCCGCCGCAGCTCGGCTATGTTATCAAGCAAAACCTCTTTTTTTAAGAATTTCAGAGGAAACATTCATGATACCTTTGACAACTTTTCTCTTTACTTGGCGTATCAGAATTTAAAAAAAAAATTGCTTTACAGTTGAGTTAATTAACTAAACCATCTGATCTAAATTGATTAATTCATAAGCACAAATACCCATATTATAAAGTTCAATAGTACAATAGCCTTATAATCGTGTTCATTAGTACCATAGACTGACTTTCAATTTATGATAACCATTCAAAATTTCCTAAATATTTAAAAATATCTTTTTTTCTTCCCTCCGTTCAAATTCTAAGACCCTATGGCGATACTCATTGATGCTGCCAGGAGAATGTACTGAGTAATGGAGTAGAGGCAGTCCGTATTAGGATTCAAGTATAAATATAAGGAATTGGAACATCTTAAAGAGAGATTACATGGAAGCAAAAGATGGGAGCAGAATCGAGGAATGAATACATTAAGGGAAGAAATCAGTAATGAAAATGGGAAGAAATATGAAACGAAAGTGTGAATGGAAGGAGTGGAAGAAAGGATAAACGGTGACATCATGGAAGAGGAGGAGGCTGGTGATAGCAACAGGTGACGTTCATGTAAGAGGCAGAACCGACCGGTCACAATTAGCAGCAGTACTTGACAATGGACTACCTGTGTTGACACACCTCTCGAGGGGATCTTCAGAAGGTGGGTCGAGTGGTGGTACTAACTAGTCTACAGCTGTTGTAGGAAGGGACAAGCACCGGCCAGACGAAGAGCACTACGAGAATTGGTAGAAGATCAGAAGAGTAGGATGAAAGTAAAAATAAAATGAAGGGATTTAGGAGATAAATCAATATTTAGAGAGAAGGAAGATCAGTTGAGAGGGAAAATGATCAAGATTGGAAGATAATTAGGAAATAAAGAAATGGATAGAGTAGGATGGATGGTAGTAGGTGAGGAAGATTATAAGAAAAACAGGAAAAGATTATAAGATGAGATAAGAATATGTGGAGAAAGTATATGTAATGGAAGGAGAGGAACATACTATTAGGAGATAAAGCATAAAATAAGGATAGGAGGGAGAGGCTTGAAAGACCAGGAGAGTACGAGGACTATGCGAAGATGAGAAATATCCAATGTGAAAAAGAATCAGTAGAAAAAAAAAAACAGAATAGAGAGGTTTAGGAGAGGAAGAATTCCATTACTGAATAATAACAGATGAATAAATAACAGATGATAAATGAAAATTGAAGAATTGAAAGAGGATAGATAAATCGTGAGAAATTCTTCCCTGGTAACCTTGTTCTTCCCTTCTTCGCAAACTCCTCCCCTAACCGAGTGTGCACCGGAGAACACGACTTACCCTTATTGTGTGCATCGAAAGCAATTAATAAGTAATTACTGCAGAGAAAATGGTCAAAAACTCAGTTAGTATTGTAGTTGAAGGAATATATATTAATTTATAGATGCAGTGTTTATTCTGCTGATTAAAATGAAGACACTTGACAGATATTCTGGATGTCCCTCACAAGACAAATGTAGCGAGTCTATTATATAGTAGCAATGCTGCGTGATAGTAAGTTTATTCAGGTACACAAATACAGTTATAGAGATTATCATACATAGCAGCATATGTGTAGAGAACCTAGGATAACCCCAAAAAAAGTCAGTGACTTATTTCCACTGGGGACCTTTATTGATGTCGACACCTAATCGCTTATTATGTAATAAATGCAATGAAACAACCTATTGATAATTATTGCTAGTTGTCGAATTATGAAACTACATGTCTAATAATTAATGTCATTTCCACTACTCACACAGAGAAAATATATTATTAATATCTCTTATGAATAAATATGATAATGGTGAAATAAACAGGAGAGAAGCAGATGAAACGATTAGCAAATTCGAAATATATCTGTTTAATAGCTGTCAGTAAAATAACTTTATTATTAAGGTAGACTGGTTATAAATGACCATAATTTTTAAAGGGGTGGACTGGTAAGCCAGCGGAAGGCCTCGGTCAGATGACCAAAAGCTCCAAAGGCGGGTCATCATCTGACTAAGACCCGCGTCAGGAAACATTTGTCCTGTTTCCTGACGAACCTTACCTAACCTAACCTAATCATTCACTGATAATATCATGAAGCTTGATGTAATGTGAGTATTAACATCATAATAATTGAATAATTGGATAACTGGATAATTGGGATGAAGCGGTAATCTTCATCTTTATTTGGAGGGAATCAAAGAAGTGTTGCCATATACAATCAACCTATTGCTGTTGTATTATGCTCCATAAACACGTGAAAGAATAGTTAAATAGGTACACAGAGAAGGTGGAAGGTCTAACAAGTAGGTCAGAAATAGCAAAAAATGGTAAAGTGTAGAGGAAGGGAGATACACCAGCCAATAAAGAGAACAAGAATGTATTCAGATCCATTTCTATCGCCTGTATCAATGTACGCGAAAGGAAGAGTGCAGAGTGGAACCTATGTTTCTAATAAAATTCAGTATTAAAACAGAAGGTTTGAAGCAAATCGGAAATGCCATTCACAAGTTACCTCATTGAAACTAATTCTGAATTTCTTCGATAATAATGACAAAATAGTATATTCGCATCCCAAAATTAATTCAAATCTTCAAGAAACGCCAACTTTGAAGCAAAGTTGATGAATTCTTGTTATCCTAGACAGAGTAATACCTTAAAATACCTCAGTAAAAGCATCTCAAAGTTTGTATCAAGGTATCCTTTGTGGCTTAGCGCTTCTTTTTTGATTATAATAATAATAATAATCAAGGTATCCTTAAATAGTAAAGTCAGTCAGACGAGACGCTACGTAATTATTACATTAAAACATGTATATTTAATTTTTCACTTCATAGTTTTCGCTAGTAGAATGGTCGTTTCAAATTAAATAATTATTTTTTTTATTTAATCTGTAGATACATAATTCATTTTTTATTTGCAATGGTCTTAAGGGCGAACAGATGTTATGTGAACCTCAAAGAATATTAGGTATATTTCCCATAAATTAACCCAAAAAAAGTCAAACACATTCTTGATGAGAAGATATATTTTGCAGGTACTAAACAAAATTAAATTTGATTTATGAAGAAGGCACAATGAAATTTACACAACCCTAAGTATATATGACGATTCTTATGAGGATAATACGTCATCACTTCGGCACTGAATCCACGCAGAAGAGGCATTCCCAGTTATTGTAAAGAATCCAATAGAAACTGCTTGTATGCAGACTGAACTCTCTAAAAGCTTTATTTATCAGAAGATTCATCCGCTAAAGATTTGTTATAATGAGTCGAAAGTGCTAAGCAACCAGGAGTCATTTAGCGCCTGTCTAATAGGACTCATTCCGATTGTATCCAGGTAAGAGGATGATAAGTACAGATGCTTGGATCCATTGGTAATCATCAGTATCCAGGCTAAATACAGTAATGATATACTGCAATACGTATTTATATATCCTGCCGAATAGTAAAATTTGCGACATTGGTTTGAATAGCAATGATCTTCTTGCCGAATAAGGCAAGCGAAAATTTGTGTATGCAATAATTTCACAAATATCATTCTGAACCTAACGAAAAATATATATTTCATTGTGTTAGTTTATTATTAAATTATTTTAAACTTGTCTAAAACATTTAGCTGCATAAGTCTAAATTAAATTTCACTTGTTATAATAAGTTTAGGTAAGTTGTCTAAGCATCTTTTGGTATAAAATTATTAATTTTTACATAAACATAATTAAAAAAATATATCTTTGAACGTATAAGAGAAAATTTTAAAAGGATTTCATTTGCTAATTGACAAGTTTTACCTATTTGGCACGATATATATATATATATATATATATATATATATATATATATATATATATATATATATATATATATGCGTATATATATTAGATGAATACTTGGCACAACATCGATCTTTCATTTGTGGTCAGCGAGTTGTTATCGTCAATAGAGTTCATGTTTTGGCGAACGAATGTCGGCAGCTGGAATAGAATCCCGTTTCGTTTGATTTACAGTGTTGGTAGTTAATTATCTGTTTAAAATACAGCCGCATAAATAAATGCTGTCGCCCGTTTGTAGAATTCATCAGGGTAATTCCGGTATCTGTTGCGAAATTTAGTTGAAAGAATGTTGCACATTGGCAGATGTTTATATTCATCGTGCACAGGAGAATGTATATTAATACTGATTTACAGTATAGGGACAAAATTCGTCGGTCATGTGTATATATGCTCGTGTGTTTATTGATCTGGTCACATCCATTATTTTAAAATATATCAGTGTATTCTACTATTTTACTTCTCTTGCTTTGAGAAATTCTCACTTTGATGTTCGGAATCAATCGAGCCCTTATCTCTTTTTTCCTGTCATTTTCAGTCTCTCAGCTTTTGATCCCAGCTCCAGAATTAGCCTGTCTGTACAACTTGAATTTGCCGAGTGTCTGTGATAGACGAAGTGTAGTCTATTTAACGTTGCCAGTGTTAGTTACCTGTTGTTAAATTGTTTGTTGTGGTTGTGTAAGGGTGTGTGGGCTAGCCTAATTGTATTTACCTAATTGTGGTTGCAGGGATCGATTCATAGCTCCTGGTCCCGCCTCTTCACTGGTCGCCACTAGGTCCACTCTCTCCCTGCTCCATAAGCTTTATCATACCTCTTCTTGAAGCTGTTTGGGACCTGCATCCACTTCCTCACTTTCCAGACTATTCTACTTCCTGACAAATCTATGGCTGAAGAAATACTTCCTAACATCCCTGTGACTTATCTGCATCTTCAACATACAATTGTGATCATTGAAAATTTAGACACATGTGCAACATCTGGGTATCTTTGTTCTAGACGTTTCGCCATCCGGTGGCTTTATGAATACAAATTCAGTGACATGAATGGAAGACAAAAGAACTATATACAAATGATGAGATGATCAGTCCCTCAACCTTCTTGTCTGTGCTCCAGAATTTTCACGACTACGGTGCTCCTCACACCGTCTCCGAGGCTGAGGGACCGATTACTTCATCTTTTGTATATAGTTCTTTTGTCTTCCATTCATGTCCTTGAATTAGTATTGGTAAAGCCACTGGATGGCGAAACATCTGCAATTAAGATACCCAGATGTTGCATATGTCTAAGTTTCCATCATTTTATAAGCCGTTATCATATCTCCCCTGTCCTTCAGTGTCTTCAGGTCAAGTTCTTTTAACCTATCTTCGTAGGACATGCCCCTCAGCTCCGAGACTAGTCTCCTTGTAAACCTCTGCACCTTTCCTGACGAACTTGGACAGGTGAGAGTTCCAAACTGGAGCTTCATACTCCAGTATGGGCCTGACGTATACGGTGTACAGGTTCCAGAACGGCTCCGTAATGAGATGTCGGAATGCTATTCTTAGGTACTCTAGTAGCCCATATGCTGCAATGTGTTGTGCTATGCATATTCATTTCTTGCTCTTCGAATACTCTCCTTATTCTCCTGGGTCTTTTGCCTTGTATACTTAGTCCATTCCCTAGCGCACTTGGTTTTTGCCTCTATACACCTTTGGGTGAACCAAGGGCTCGTCCTGGCCTTCTCATTATGTCTGTTGCCCTTCAGCGCAAACCTCTCCTCTGCTTCCTTACATATAGTTGGCGCATATTCCACCATCTCATTTATTGATTTCCCAGTCAGTTCTCTGTCCTACTTAAACTCGTGCAGAAAGGTACGAACCACAGCCTGGCTGATCAGGTACTGACTTTAGGTGCCTGTCCAGCGCCTTGAAGATAGCCAGGGGTCTATTGGCAATCCCAATCATGTATGCTGGGAGGCAGTTGAACAGTCTTGGGACCCTGACACTTATTGCGTTGTCTCTTAACATACTCGTGGCACTCCTGCTTTACATTGGGAGGAAATTGCATCGCCTGCCGAGTCTCTTGTTGTCGTAGGGAGTGATATTTCGTGTGCAGACTTGGGACTAGTCCCTCTAGGATTTTCCAAGTATATAATATCATGTATCTTACTCACCTACGTTCTAGAGAGTACAAATCTAGGGACTTCAACCGTTTCTAGTAATTTAGGTGTTTTATCGTAATTATACTCATCGTACTTATTCTCATGGGCTGCAATTTCGCCTGCCTTGAAGGGGGCCGTTTGTATAAAGCAGTATTCCAGCCTAGAGAGAAGAGATTTGAATAGAACCATCATGGGATTGGCATCTGAAGTTTTGAAGGTTCTCATTATCCAGCCCCTTTCACTAGTGTATTTATCCAACCTAAATTTGAAAATACCTAAAGTTTTAGCTTCAATAACCCTGCTAGGCAGATTGTTCCACTCATCAGCAACCCTATTTCCAAATCAATATTTTCTTATATCATAGCAGAGTAATTAAAATTTATCTACATTGAACTTCAGATCGTTTTCTGTAGCCCATTTAAAGATTTGCATGATGTCTGCTTGACGATATGCAGTGTTATCGATGGTTGACAATGTCATGTGAATTCAGGTGTCATCAGCAAAGGACACCTTGCTATGACTTACATTTTTGTCAATGTCAGATATGAGAATGAGGAACAAAATGGGAACAAATAGTGTACCTTGTGCAACAGAGCTTTTCACTGTAGCCGCCTCTGACTTTACTCTGTTCGATTTCTTAGGAAGTTATAGATCCATCTACCAACTTTGCTTGATATTCCTCTATCACGCATTTTGTGCTATTACACCATGATCGCACTTGTCGAGAGCTTTCGCAAACTGTGTATACTACATCTGCATTTTTTCTTCCAGAGCATCCAAGACCATGTCATAGTGGTCCAGTAGGTGGGATAGAGCGGAGCGACCTGCTCCAAACCCGTGTTGTCCTGGATTATGCAACTGATGGGTAAGTGGTTGGCGATCTTGTTCCTTAGAACCCTTTTAAAGATTTTTCTTCATGTGGGACGTTGGTGCTGTTGGTCAGTAATTCTTTGCAGTTGCTTTACTGCCACTTTTATGGAGTGGGGTTATGTCTGTTGCTTTCAGTAAGTGTGGAATGACCCGTGTGTCCATGCTCCCTCTCCATAAAATATACTTAAGTGACGTGAAAGGGGTTTCTTGCAGTTCTTGATGAACACAGAGTTCCGAGTCTGGACTTGTAAGAGTGTTTGTGTAATTTTGTGTGTGTGTGTGTGTGTGTGTGTGTGTGTGTGTGTGTGTGTAAGCCGCCTCTAGCATCAGGCAGTATAGTATGTCAAGGTTCAATAAACTCGCACAAGTTAATAATCCTATATTTCTCTTTTCTGTATTTATTTTCTCTTTAAATTTACTTTCATTTCTTAGAAAATTATGTAATTTTTTTTATATATTTCACAAATTCTCACATTCGCAGCGCAAATTTGATTCTCCGTAACACAAGTATTTGAAGTAGACGGGAAGAGTCATTCTCTCATTATTAAACTGACCTTAATGTATTTAATAAAATGGGCAATGTATAATTTACATAGTTCAAAGTAAAATCCAAACTGTCATTTAATAAAATCCCTACATAATAAAGTTTGAAGTCTATAAGAATAATCATTCTCCAGTAACTGATTGCCCTGAGTTCAACCCTTACAATTTTTTTTATTACCAGTTATTTTTAAAATCTCTAATTTGCGTATACACATTTAGCATTAATATTTTTAAGCCGATATACGAGGAATCATTCTTCAGTTACTGAAAAGCTTAAGCCGGTGGGAGAATTGGACCTGCCTCGCATAGGCCAGTAGGCCTGTTGCATTGTTCCTTCTTTATGTTCTTAATTGTCAAACTGGGACATAAGCCGAGTAACAATGCGAACATTATCTCTGTAAAACATACCAGGGATGTAAATTTAAGGTGATATAACTGGAACATAAAGTTCACATTATTTTACATATGTGTACATACACACTACATATTTCATTCTCCACCGTCGTCGAATTAAGAAGCTCCTTGTTTTTGATGGCGTGATGCCACAGGGTTCTGAAAGGTATCGGAGCCATTACACGAACCTGGGAATGGATTCGGCAACTTTTGTACACTCTTATACACCGCCGATCAGGTAAGGTTTTCTTGTGTTATGAGCAAAATTAAAATGAGAAATGCGAGGTAGATTAAAAAATAAATCTGGTGAGGGACCCTCGTAAAACATTATGAAAGTGCTATTGATTTTATGCATATCAATTTGTGCTTCAAACACTTGTAACACAAAAGTGTATTAGAAATACATAAGCCATAGCAGTGTGCTCCTGTCACGTACCAAGTGTGTTTCACATAACATGAACCGTAGCAGTGGTCCACACATTGGTAATATTTGTGCTACACTACTATGCTCCAAACTCTGTAACCACAGTATTGTTTTCAAGACACATGTTCCATAACAGTGTTTTCAACACTCCTGCAGTAGTGTATTCTTGTACCACTACTGAATATTGATGAAACATATCACAGCAGAGTATTACAGTCACCGGCACAACAACAATGTGATCAGACATTAGAACCACAGCAGTGTGTTCTAGACACAGGTGCCATACGTGTTTGGAGCATTCTAAAAGAGAGTGCTTCAATCACGTTTCACATTTCATTCCAGGCACACGTTAAACAGAACTGTGTTCCAAAATATAGACCAAAGTTTGATCCACACACAGGTACCACAGCAATGTGCCACAGACGCACCTACCACAGCAGTGAGCTCGAGTCACTTATATCACATCTGTGTATTGCAAACAATTACCTCACTATTGTGCTCCAGAGACATGATGTGGTAAGGCAGTGTGTTCTAAACACTCGTGCCACAGCAGTATGTGCAGACACCAACATTACAGCAGTGTGTTCCAGACCTAGGTACACTACAGTGTTTTCCAGACAATTCACATCAGTGCATTCCAGTTGCAGGACTTTATCTTATCTTCACATACTCTCCACTTCTCAAAGATTAACATTTCCATGCTAACATTGTAGTAAATTTTGATTTTTTTTAACAACATTTTTCTTACGAGTAATTATGAAGAGCACACATGCAGTTTACTACGTCAATCTGGCTTGTAAATTTTCTAAACTTTATGCAGCTCTAAGGAAATTTCATGTGTATAAACTTTGCACATAGGGTTTATGTTATGCGAAAATTTAGCATACAAAGCTAAACAAAGTATGGTGGAGGACATTCCACTATAAATATAGTGTTATCAGCACGAGGGAGTCGGCCAGCCAGGGCAGTATACCCCTGATAAGAATTTCTAAAACCTGAGGTTGGCGAACTGTCAGGAATATCTGCCTGGTGGCACATTAACGCTGTTATCACGCTCACCCAAACCAAGACTGAAGCATCTCCTTTTTTTACTTTGAATGAAATAGACACTTATTACTGGTGACCTCGACAGCAGGAGTCTACTCCATAAGCAAGGAAAAACATGAAGCTTATAGAAACAGCCAGCAGGATGAGTAAAATAATGATAAAGGATTTATGCTGATCTTCCTGTATGGCCCTTACTGGCTAACTCTTAATTTAATTATAAAAGCCACTAAGATAATAAAAAAGTATTGAAAAATAATTTAAAATACATTTTCTTCTATCATTCACACACAGTATTGATCTTTAATCAAACTCACGTAAAAAAACAAATCTTCGCTGCACATATAATGTTTCGCACTGAACCAGCGTTATCACGTTAACATGAGATTTTAATTATTAATATAAGTTCAGTTTATTTATAGAAAAAGCTTTGAGGAGGTAGCCGTAATATTATATTCTTGAAAAAAATGGCTCTTGACACGGGTTATATTCAATGATCAATCTCTGAATGAAGCTTTGCTTTCGTTATTAGTTAGCTTAACCAACAGTATATATTACGGTCTCTGTGTAACTCCAGCAGCAAGAAGAGGCTCAGTAATTGTGCTTCAGCTCACACAAGAGGCCAAGTAATAATGCTTCAAAAGCTTAGAGAGGCTCACCACCTTCAGGATGCACTGAAACTCTAGCACAACATCCCCTGCCTTTCTTTTTAACAACTGGATAACAATCCTTTGAAACATTGTAAAAATTATTTTGAAATGAATATGACTTAGTGAAAATATAAGCTAAAGGAGTTGTAACTCAGCAACATCATGTCTGATCTATGGGCTTCAACTATACTCTTCAAGACCATCTAAAATTTGAGATCATAACATTGTTATAATATCCTCGTGAGAGAAACGTAGTATCATGAACTTGCCATCCTCAGGTGCTCAGAAATTGGAAGTCATCTCTATCACACCTCGCAAAATATTAAAGAGCCATCAGACAAATTTATGTAAAGATATTTTCAACAGAGCAGAAGCTGTCAAGAGAGTAATAAGGGTGAAAAAGTTACCATATGAGAG
Source organism: Cherax quadricarinatus (assembly GCF_026875155.1). NCBI lineage: Eukaryota > Metazoa > Arthropoda > Malacostraca > Decapoda > Parastacidae > Cherax > Cherax quadricarinatus. The sequence continues at coordinate 38,535,233 of NC_069423.1, read as the reverse complement.
GTTTTTACAAAGTAGTGATGCAAGGAGGAAGGAGTATATTGAGAGAAAGGTTAAAAGAGTGGTGAAGCAGTGTATAAAGAGAGCAAATGAGAGAGTGGGTGAGATGTTTTAGAGTGAAATTAATAAGTTGAGGAAGCCTAGGGAACAAATGGATTTGTTAGTTAAAAATAGGAGAGAAGAGTTATTAAATGGATAGTTAGGAGTATCGGGAAGATGGAGGGAATATTTTGAGGAATTGTTAAATGTTGATGAAGATAGGGAGACTGAGGAAGGAGTGAGAAAGAGCCAGTTGTGAGTGTGGGGGAATTTCGTGAGGCAGTGGGTAGAATGAAAGGGGGTAAGGCAAATAGTATACATGGGATAAAGACAGAAATGTTAAAAGCAGGTGGGGATATAGTAGTGGTTGATGCTTTTATTTATGTATGGGAGAGGGTAAGGTACCTAGGGATTGGCAGAGAGCATACATAGTTCCTTTGAATGAAGTCAAAGGGGACTAAAGAGAGTGCAAAAAGTAAGTCTGTTGAGTATACCTGGTAAAGTGTGTGGCAGTTATTATTGAAAGAATTAAGAGTAAGACGGAGAGTATGATAGCAGATGAACAAGGAGGTTTTAGGAAGGGTAGGGGATGTGTAGACCAAGTGTTTACAATGAAACATAGAAGAACAGTATTTAGATAAGGTTAAAGATGTTTTTGTAGCATTTATGTACTTGAAAAATTCGTATGACATGATGGATAAGGGGCAGTGTGGCAGATGTTGTAAATGTATGGAATAGGAGGTAGGCTACCGAAAGCAGAGAAGAGTTTTTGCGAGGATAGTTAGGATCAGGTTAGAGGATGTAGGAGATTATTTCCCAGTAAAAGTTGGCCTTCGACAAAGATGTGTGATGTCACCGTGGTTGTTCAATATACTTATTGTTACGGTTCAAATCTTAATTTTTAGCCAGGTTAGTGCATTCCGTAACAACACACTTCATAGAATGAAAGGATATGTTTCCAAACTTAGAAATGTAAGGCACAAATAATAGTTACTCAGTCTTTTCAAGTTTCTTTTTATTTAAAAGCTTAAATACTTTAGATATTCATAAATATCTATTAAATATCACTGTCAGAAACTTTCCTTCACACAAGAAAACTCTTAAATAGAATGTACATGTCAATATGGTCACTACACTTGACAATGATCAGAGGAATATTATCGCTTCCTCAATAGTAACATTACTTGTGTGCAAGTACATATATAGTGAGAATTAAGACTTTCACTGAGTAACTCCCTGGCATAAGGAATATATCACAAAGTTCTAAGCTTGACACTGGTCGTCACATCGTAACCTGAAGATAACAGTATATGATTGTCAGCAGACTTCACAATAAACCACAAGCTGGATCAGGAGTTTCTATAACACAATTCTCTATCCAAGTGAGAATAAGGCGGAGTACTAGGAGGGTAGCTCAGTCAATGCACACTGAGTCAGCAGAGAGAGTGAACTGCCATATACAGTAAATTACTTCATGACATCAACTCGTCAAAAAGGGGGAGAGGGTAGAGCGGTGCAAACTACCCACCAATGGAGATACCTTGTTATAAACCTTAGCCAGGAGTACCTACCTAACATTACTCAAGATATATATATATACATCATACCCGGGTATATTCCTAAATCAGATAATATTATAAACTAGTGGAATCTTTAATTTAGCTAATATTAAAGAAACCCAGAGTATAATATTAAGTGGATAATACATATAAATTAATCACATTATGACCTTGGTCATAACACTTATCGATGGGATTGTAAAAGAAAAAGTGAATGTTCGGGTGTTGGCAAGAGTTATAGGGTTAAAGGATAAAGAATCTAACACAAAATGGGAGTTGTCAGAGTTGCTCTTTGCTGATGACACTGTGCTTTTGGAAATTTTGAAGAGATGTTGCAGAGGTTGGTGGATGAGTTTGAATCCTGGTGATGGAAAGTACAGTGTCTGCACTCTGAAGGAGGGGTGTTACTGTTGCAGTTTTATAACTGCAGCGAAACCGCGCTTCTGGCAAGACAGTAATGGAGTGAATGATGAAAGTTTTTCTTTTTCGGCCCATCCTGCCTTGGTGGGAGACGGCCGATATGTTAATAATTAAAATAAAATAATTTTTAAGAGCTCAAAAACTGTAATTTAAGGCACCAAAAAGGCCAGGAGCTGAACTTATTCCTCTTAGCCACAGAAGAAATTGGAAAATATCTTCACTATGTACAGATATCCTCAGCATTCTTCCTATAGATGTTGAACTACATCTCATGGGCCTTTGGAGAGTGCTGAGCTATAGCTCCTGATCCTCACCAAAATTACGAAAACGGTGGTTATTTTACCTGCTGGGATTTAAGAGGACACAAATATAACAATGAATAAACCCGTTCAATTTGAGTGCGCATCAGTTGTGAAATTGATTAGATACTGATGACTCTCACTTTGTGTGGTAGTCGCCTAAATACTTGTTCATTAATGAGCTTGCTCTAATTTCGAATGATTAATACACTGTCCATTGATACCTTGTATTGAAGGCCAGTGGTAGGAATGGGTGAGCTGCATACCTTTGTTGATAAAGTTACCGGAACAACTCTTGTAATCTAATTAGTGTTAGTATTAAGAGAACCTTATCATCAACTACTACTTTTAGATCATCATTCAATCACCACCCAGTAATTTCCAGTTACATTAACCCCCTCACTATCACACATGCTATGTAGTCGCAGCGAGTCCATCGCCTCTCTTTGTGTACCCGGAAAAAATAAAAAAAAAAAAAAATCTCTGCCTGTTATATTGTCAAGGCAATTTATTACGAATATTTCGAACATTTCAATTTGCTTTATGTGAGTGGGTAAACTTTGCTCCGCCGTTTGTTGTGGAGAAGGATCAGTGACGGTAAAATATAGTGTAAAATAGTGTTAACCAATCATCCCCTGGTGTAATAAATTGTGGTATTCCCCTAACAATTGCTGCTTCACAAATAGCGTGCATAGTCAGCATGTCTCTCAGGATCAGCACTGCTGCCACTGACAAGACCCACCACACAGCATGGTCCTGAGGATCACTGATGCCACTGACAAGACCCACCACACAGCATGGTCCTGAGGATCACTGCTACCACTGACAAGACCTACCACACAGCATGTGTTGAGAAATGGGTTATAAGCTAAGTTTAAATATAGGGAAAACTTAACTTATAAAGACAACTCATCGCCTGCACAGCCACCCCTGCAGACGAGGTCTTGAGGAGCTGTCGAAGTCATTCCTCAACGGGCTGAAATAGATCATAATTTGTAAGATTAAAGAACATAAGAACATAAGAAAGGAGGAACACTGCAGCAGGCCTGTTGGCCCATACTAGGGAGGTCCTTTACAATTCATCCCACTAACAAACATTTGACTAACCCAATTTTCAATGCCTCCCAAGAAACAAGCTCCGATGTGCAAGTCCCTCTCAAATCCAACCCCTCCCACTCATGTACTTATCCAACCTAAATTTGAAACTACCCAAAGTCCTAGCCTCAATAACCCAACTAGGTAGACTGTTCCACTCATCAACTACCCTATTTCCAAACCAATACTTTCCTATGTCCTTTCTAAATCTAAACTTATCTAATTTAAAGCCATTACTACGGGTTCTCTCTTGGAGAGATATCCTCAAGACCTTGTTAATATCCTCTTTATTAATACCTATCTTCCACTTATACACTTCGATCAGGTCTCCCCTCATTCTTCGTCTAACAAGTGAATGTAACTTAAGAGTCTTCAATCTTTCTTCATAAGGAAGATTTCTAATGCTATGTATTAATTTAGTCATCCTACGCTGAATGTTTTCTAACGAATTTATGTCCATTCTGTAATATGGAGACCAGAATTGAGCTGCATAATCTAGGTGAGGCCTTACTAATGATGTATAAAGCTGCAGTAATGACCTCTGGACTTCTGTTGCTTACACTTCTTGATATAAATCCCAGTAATCTATTTGCCTTATTACGTACGCTTAGGCATTGCTGTCTTGGTTTAAGGTTGCTGCTTACCATAACCCCCAAGTCCTTTTCGCAATCTGTATGGCTAAGTTCTACATTATTTAACTTATAAGTGCTAGGGTTATGGACACTCCCGAGCTTCAGAACCTTGCATTTATCTACATTGAACTGCATCTGCCACTTTTCTGACCAAGAGTAGAGTTTGTCTAAATCCTCCTGAAGTTCCCTAACATCTACGTTTGAATCAATTATCCTACCTATCTTCGTGCCATCGGCGAATTTGCTCATATCACTAGTAATTCCTTCATCAAGATCATTGATATATATTATAAACAACAACGGGCCCAAGACTGATCCCTGTGGAACGCCACTTGTTACTGATCCCCACTCGGATTTAACCCCATTTATGGACACTCTCTGCTTCCTGTCTGTGAGCCATGACTCGATCCACGAGAGCACCCTTCCCCCAATGCCATGAGCTGCTACTTTCTTCAACAGTCTTTGGTGCGGAACTCTATCAAATGCCTTACTAAAATCTAAGTAAACAATATCAAATTCTTTATCGTGGTCAACAGCCTCAAAAGCTTTACTGAAGAAAGTTAATAAATTAGTTAGACAAGACCGGCCTCTTGTGAATCCATGCTGAGTATCATTAATCAAGCTATGCTTATCGAGATGGCTTCTTATAATCTCAGCTATAATTGACTCTAGTAATTTGCCTACAATTGAGGTCAGGCTTATTGGGCGGTAATTTGACGGTAACGACTTGTCCCCTGTTTTAAAATTACCCCTAGGGGGTGTTATGTCAGCATATTTCATTCACTGATGGCTGACAAACTTACTTGTGTGGACTCAAAAGTCCGCACCTAACTGCCGACTATAGGTTGATTACAAACTCCTTGCGACTCAAGAACTGCGCAGTCCCCCATACTACAAGAAATTCGTAACCTACCTTGCTCTTGTAGCGTGAGCTATGGTGTTCTTCACACCTTCGACAGGTATTGGTGACTTGATAGAAGCTGAAGTGTCCTTGGATGTCCACGTCTTCCATAGTCTAGGAATACGCACACTGGTACACTATGTTCCACAAGATTTGTCTTTATTGTTCACAATCTTATCACTAAAGAAGCTGATCACACTTCTCTTAAGTGTTTATTGTGTTTTATGAGACACTTTGTTCACACTAACGCACAGATCGTTCTTTGTTGGTTATCCTGGCGTCAGTGTCACTCTCAGTAGAGTCAAAAGTAATCTGAAGACGCCACAGTGCCCCACGCCGTCACTGCCCCCAGAATAAAGGAAAAGCTGACCTAGTACTTTTTCTTTCCTTGCCACTTCCTCCATGAAGCAAAGCAGAATGTTTAAATCTTGCTGTCTTAAGCATAAACAACAATGTCCACTATCTTTACTATGGTAATAAAGTGGGAGCAGAATTTTCCTTAATTGTCAGCCATCAGTTTGTCAGCCATCAGTTTGTCAGCCATCAGTGAATGAAATATGCTGACATAACACCCCCTAGGGATAAATTATTGTTTACATATGATCTATTCCAGCCCATTGAGAGATGATCATGACAACAATTCAAGACCTCGTCTGCAGAGGTGGCTGTGTAGACGATTTGCTGTCTTTTATCAGCTAAGTGTTCCCTATATTTAAATTTATAAATAATAAGCTTAGCTGGTAAAACCATTTCTCAACATTTTGGTCGTGCTCAAACCGGATAAAGGCCACACTGTGGTCCAAATACGTTGTACTACAGTGTAGAAATAACCTACGAGCCAAGGTCCTTCGAAAAAAGCTGTGAAACTAGTGTTTTACAATATAAATCAGTATATATGAGTCTCTCCACACTCAATCACAGAGAATGGGCAGCCAAAAGAAAACGGGCGCTCACCCAGCGTTCACCCAAAGAAAACGGGAGCTGAGTGACTCACCCAACAAGAAAACGGGGGATGGCACCCAGCATCCACTGCTCCAAGCTCGAAGAAGTGCTGACTAAGACAACAACAACCCAACTGATGTTCAGTTTGTCTGAGTGTATATACACATAGTGTTTATAATGTTTATAAACAGAAATTAAGAGACAAGATTGTGTTAAAGTTTGTTTCTTATAGATATACCTGTTATATTTAAGGAACTTATATATAAAGTGTAAGCTTTCAAATATATATTAACAGTGACATTTATATATGTGTAAGTAATATTCATGTGTGATTTACAGTTATACAGTGACATTTATAGTGTATGGTGAATGAAGTGTATAACGTTATTTACGATTAATCATCGTGGTCAGGCTGACACAGCAAACTCAAGCCATAAACACCAGCTATATGTACCCTGTACCCTTCATGGTCCTTGACCCTGAGTTTTTTTTTTTTTTTTTTTTTTTAACCAATACAGTTTAACATAAAAATAAAGAAACAGTATGGACCTCAATCAAATTAACTGACAAACGGATTGCACCTACATGCTCGCAAGATATTGCTGCCAAACATACAACAAGAACTTACGGCAAGAACATAGCTACAAAAAATTACATGTCACAGGGCCATGAATTGACATACACATTCATTGATGCAAAACCTTACATATATATAAATTGTACATATAACATGACCTCTGACAAAGGCTCAATACACTTCAACTTAAAATATACAGAGAAGTTACATCAGTTAAATTCCATCCTTCGCATTAATCAAAAACCCAAAATCTAGCATCATAATCTTACTAGAACATCTACAAACGCATCCCTAACAATACAGCTTTACATATACCAACATACGAATATACAGAACAAAATCAGTTTTGAAAACAATCACTGAACGCTATACTGTTACAATAAACCCATAAAAATCCTTGACAAAAATGGACTACGCACTAACGCAGATAGTCTGTATACCTAAGACTAAAACTTAACATCAAAACTTAGCATTGCCCCAACCGGTATCAGGGTACAGACCATAATTATAAATTTTAAAAAAGAACGAACATACATATATAAAGTATTACAAAACTTTGACCCATACAAAGGGCTCAAACAATAGAAAGGGATAAATATTATAATATAATATAATATATATATATTATAATTTATAATATAAAAATAATATAAAATATATATAATATATTAAAAAATATAACAATATATAAATATATATATATATATATAAAATATATATATATATATATAAAAAATATATAAATTAATATATATATATATAAAAAAAATATGCAATAAACACAGTAAACAGGTGTTTTCCCAAAATACAAAACAACCACCGAAAGAATAGAAAAATTTCCCAACGCTTTCGTGACTACTCAATTATCTCCCTTTTGTTTATATTGCCAAGCCTTGGTTTTCCCTTTTTCTTTCAGAGGGGTGTTTTGCAATAAATATATTTTAAATATATATTATAAATAATATATATATATATATATATAAAAATATATCACAAACACCCACTACACACGTACCCACAAAATTTTCAAAAAATCACAAACAGATGCCTGTATGCACAAACTAAACAGAAATAAATATTCATAAAGCAAAAACCCCACTAACAAAAAAAAACTAAAACCCCACTTCTTTCGCAAATAACTTATTACTCAAAACGTGTCTAAAAGACTGATACACACAAAATTATACAAAAAAATCTACTTTTTTAACCTACTTCTAAAAAGGGTTTTATACAACATAACGAGACCTTTTGAGCTCTACACCACACGGGCTCCATAAAGTCCTTTAAAAAAAAGGGAAAACCACCAAACCCACATTCACAACACCTCACGCCCCCCTCCCAAAGGAGCGAGCCCGCTGTGACCCCCTTACTCCCCCCAACCTAAAAAACCCCTTCACCACCCCTTTATCATCACAGATTTACGAGAATCCCTAACGTTAGCATTCTAACCCCTCTAGAAAGCCTAAACCCCCCTCCCCCCATACAAATCCCCTGTTACAGCACTCGTCGATAGAACTTACCGCAAGAACCTTTCTTCTCTCTTCACATCCCCTCCCCCCCTCATCACCCACGACATATTAATAAAATTTCCCATGAATAACTAAACTCTTATAAAACCCTCGAAAAAAAACCCCCCCATATCAGATTTAAAAAGCACGAAAACCGACACCCCAAAACGGCCCCCCACCCTCTGTCCCAAACCTACTTAAACCACACCTAACCTCCTCTAGCCCTTCACAAAGTAAACACTAACGCTGTCTCACCCCTCCAAAAACCCACCCCCCCACCCCTACAACCTGTCTTTTCGTAACTTTCCCCCCAGACGGAAGGATCCCATCAGAAAACGAAACACCCTCACGCGCCCGAGGTTTAACTTCATTTTAATAAATTTAACCAAATACCCCTCCACCAAAACAGGGGGGAACAAACCCTGAACGGGGACAACGCCCTACCTACAAAACCTACAAAAACCCCTTTTAAAACGAACCTTTCTCAGTCTCAAACCCAACTCAAACCCTCAAAACTATTTCACATTCCCTCAATCCTTTCCCTCGATACCACATACCCACCCGCCCGGTACCCTTTCCAAAACCCCCGCGTTCACACCCTCACGCAACTTCCCATTTAATAAACACACATTTACCCTCCGCCCAAAAATCCACAACCCTAACCCCCCCGGCCTTACAGGTACATTAAAACTTCCCTCCAAAAACCAACACAACGTGAACCCCACAAAAATTTGTAAAAACCCGTCAAACCCCGCAATCGCTGTCCCGTAAGGGGGGAACACAGCTGCAACAGCCAAACCTACAAAACAATAAAATGTTCAAACTACCCAACTCGCTGTACAGTTTTAGGTCTGGGGTCTCAAACCCTAGCCCCCCCCAACGATCCTTTTCCAAAACCTACCCGGGTTTTTCCCCCCGCGCCACAACCAGCACCCTTTTAAAGACACTGCCCATTCTTTAACAACATTAATTTCCCCCCCCCCCAACCCCCCACCCAAAAACCCCCAACCCCATCACCTTGACTTCGCACATTACCTGCAACCCGGGGCATTTCCAAAAAAATTGCACCCCCCGTCCAACACTCCCATTGATACCCTTCACGAATGACACATGGTGTCGCAACAATCCAATTAAACCCGGCCAGCCCTCCCCCCCCCACATTTCCCCTCACAGGCGTACAAAGCTACGGCAACCTTTCTATAAAAGGGGTCCGGGAAACACGCAAACAATATTTGGGACATGGGGCTCCCTGTCTAAGGCCTCTACCCATTGCAATTTTCCATCCCCTACATCCATTAATCGTATCCTCATTTTCCCCCTTTTGTACAACAATTTCCCCTACCGACTATTTCCCCCAAAAAACCCTGTCCCAAAGTATAACCTGCAAAGCCCCCTTTCCTCTATCATAGCTCCCCCCAATCTAGAGCCAACAAAGCCGCCCCTCCACCCCCACCCTTAGCTTCCACAAAACTCTCAGTACCCATGCCTTCAAACTCGCCCCTTTCCCGGAAAAAACCCAAACTGAGATTTTGACACCACCCCCCCCACAAAAAATTTGAACCTATAACCTAAAATTTTTGAAAACACCTTTAGCCTGCACACACATGAATGGGGTCGGGGACCCCGAAAGGGGGCTGCCCCTTAAACCCTTCGGGGCCAACATACAACTGCTGTTACCTGCTTTCTCCCCCCAAATTTCCCCCTTTTCCCTTTATATATTAAATAACCAATATAAATTCCTTTACAACGTCCCAATGTTGTAAAAAAAATTCTACCGGGGGACCCTCATACTGGGAGCTTTCCCCCCTTTCCCCATTCCCCCCTTAACGCATTCTCATTTCCCTGCCCTAATAGTCCCCACCCAAAACCTTTTTTTCACTATTTCCTAAATTACACGTCACATACGTACCCCACCTTTTTTCCAACGCCACGTCACCCAACCCCCCCCACTTTCCATACTTTTCGTACCAAGCCTCCGCATACCACACATCCCCTTGTGGTTCGTACTCCTGCCCTGCCTATAATTCCAAACCCCTCCGTTTCCCAAACATGGTAAGCTGTCACCGCCTGCCTTGGGTTTGATGCCGCAAAACACACCTGACGGCTTGTCCCCCAAAACACTTCCTCCACCCCTGCCGCACCCTTACAGCTTGAAACCCTTTCATTTGCAACACCCTCAACCTTCCCTTTATTTCAGCATTTCATCCTAGGAAAATTTTCCCAACCACCCCCTCCCATAGCAAACCTCTTTAAACCATTTTTCAAATAGTTAAAACCAGTCCAATTTAAATTATTAATACGTTTAAACCCCTTTTTTTTAATGAAACTTTCTAAACCTTTCCTTTTGACACTATCCCACCATGCACAATGTCATCCACTCCCTGTTCTTCCCCACTAAGCTCCCTCCATAGGACTGAAAACCCCCCAACCCCTCCTCACACCTAAAAACACTTAATTTAATTTCCAATAACTTCTAATAGTCCCGAGCTTCCCCCCCCCCCCCAACCTCCACCACCACTGCCCTATGATCTACATTTTTAGCCTCAAAAGTATGAAAGATTTTTACATCCACTCCCTAGAAAGGTACACCTATCATCTCGCAGCATATCTACTCCCAACAAAAGTAATTTCAGTCTCCCACAAAACCCCCCCCCCAAAGGCATCACTAACCAACATCCCTTAATAACTCCCTAAGAGCCCCAGACAATATCCAGCCCCCTTTGGTCCCCCACCATCCTGATACAAATGTTCCAGTCCCCCCCAACTATCTCCACCTCTGGAATTTCACTTAAAAAAAACCAAACCTCACACCAAAACATTCTTTAACCTTTATGTTATTTTCAGCCGGCGCATACACACCACAAAAGTCACACGCTTATCCATCCACCACCCATCCCACGCAAAACCCCCCCCCCCCCTCCTCCCCGCTTTTCCCCTTTCAAAACAAACGGGCTCGTCTCCCTTTTAAAAATTCCCACCCACCTTTTTAGAGGGAGATGGCAGGGAAAATACTCGAAAAACCTGCCCCTCCAACACCCCTACCCTCTTTAAAATTGTGCTCCTGCGGAACACAACATCCACCTAGATTTTTTCAGAAAATTACAAACCAAACTCTCTTCATACCGCTACATAACCCCTTAACTTTACAACATACCCCAAAGGCCTATTAAAGTTTCCACCCCTGCCCTTTCATCACTCTTTACAACTCCAGGCTTGAATGTAATTTTACACCTTCAGAGTGCTCCTTTTCCCCCCCCTTCTTGCGGTTCCTCCTATCGGCTACCACCACCTACACCCCTAAAACCTTTGCACTTCACCTCAGTCTGTTTCCCCGGCCTTTTTGCAGGCTAAAGACGTCATCAGAACTGATGTAGCCGCCCTCTTTCTCGTGACAGTCAGTTGCACATGTCTTGGGCAGTGTTACCTCTATGAAACCCCCACCCCCCACCTAGAATGGTTTAATGAATCAAAAGGACGACTCCAAACCACCTCACGTCCCCCAAATTTTCATGTGCAGACTTTCTGGAAACGACATTCTCCATACACCACCTCAGATTAACGTCCCTCTCGGCGGTGACAAAGTCTTCAAAAACCTCCACCAATTCCCCTCAATCTCAAAACCTTCTCCTTTTTGCTCTTTCCTTTTTATCCCCGGGGAAAACCCCCTATCAGGCAGCTGGGGAGGGGTCCAATCACCGCCAGTCCTGTGTGCCCGACCACTATCCGCTCCCAAAAACAAAACCCCGCCCTATATCCGATTTTTGTTCCCCCACCTGCCACCTTTTAAGCAGGGGGTGCGACGCCACCACAGGGCCCAGGCACATTCTTTGCTTACACAGGGCGCCACTATTTTATCATACCACCACATAGGCGGGGACGTACATCGTTTCCAGGTACATTACCATTACCCGCCTGAAATCTTTTAGATACACAAGGACGGGATTGGGTGCCTCAAATCTTTTTGAGGTTAAAAACCCTGTGGAAAAACCCGCATAGGGTCCTGCCACCCACAACCATGTTGAGCAAATGCACCGTCCCATAATTCACAAAAACCCTTTTCCCTTTAACCCCCTCGTCCCCCTCAAAGGGAACGTTGCGTACTTGATCCACGTATAAAGCCGTGAAACATCTTTCTTCTTACATGACCTGGGGTGACGTTAAGACTCACGTCCTGAAACCCGGAAAAACGATTCAAAAACCGTTGCTGATAGCAGTTTGAGAAAAAAATTTTTTCCTCCTTTTAAAGCACAACCAAACCAATCCCATCTTGTACCCATATGTTCCCGATGACTTTGGCAAATAAGACTTGCGCAGAACGGGGGTATTTTTTTTAATAGCTCAATCCTACAGTATTTATCCGCGTCCAGACTAACCGCCATTTGAACAAACACAGTGCACCTATGTTGTTAGCCGAGTGTGACAGCCACCACTTCACACCATGCAGCCAGGTAACTGACAAGGAGCTCGCCTACAAACAGCAGAGGGGTGCAGAGCACAACCGCACTCTATCTCCTCTAAACCGGGTCAGGCAGCGAATGTCCCTAGGTTAAGTCTTAGTGGTGTCAGTAGTGTCTGGACTCATTATTGCTGACTTAATCATAACAAAAACAGCTGTTTATAGCATACAAGTGTTTCTTTTAAACACTAAGTGGTGGTACTAGAATTTTTTCAGTATAACATAAAATGGCTTGCTTGTAAAACTCAGTTTTTCAGTCTTTACAGACTAAGATTACACATTATAAAATCTAATTTCAGTCTGTATAGGATTAACTCAAGATACAAATGTAGATTTTGATGATCTTGAGGTAAAATTTGAATTACTTACACGACTTCTAAAAATAATTAATTCAGACTATACACATTATGAAAAGAATTTTCATGAATCAGATCCAACTGAGAATGAAATTAAAAATGTTTTGGATACTTTTAGTAATCAACAATTAAGGTGGACATGAGTACAGGCCAATCTGGCGCAAAAAACCCTGTCACAGAGAACCTACTGAACTAGTGGTCAAACACCTGTTGCACCTGTAACAACAAGTGTCCCATTACCAAGTTTACCTACCTTGTCATTACCTATTTTCCAAGGTCATAATTATGAAGAATTCATTAGTGGTTTTCAATCCATAGTAAATTCACGAAACTGACATAATGAGATTTGCTAAGTTCAATTATTTAAATGTCTTGTGAAGGGAGAACCCTATGAACTGATCAAGTCATTTCTCCGGTGTTAAAAGGAAATATCCATAGCCTACGTTACGGTCTTAGCAGACAATTACTTTGATGCTGACATGCTAGGTTAGACATGCAGTCTTAATATCAAGCTTGCAAGCCACCCAAACATTGTTTTTTCAGACTTACAGGCATTAGAATTACTTAGACAATATTCTCAGATCTCTAGGTGCCTAAATAATGACCTAAAGGCAATGTGATTGGCTTATCAGTGTATTGTACAAGATAAGTTGTCACCACAAACTATTGAACGATTAAATATTATGTTCAATAAAAGATATTTCACTTGTGAAGAAATTAGCAATGGTCTACAAATAGTTTCATGCATGCAAGCAACGAGACATGATGAAAAATCAACAAATCCCTGAAACAAACCTTCAACTCCATATAAAAAAGTATAACACTCACACTAAAACACAGAAGGGAAATCTCATATAGGCATTTATCAAGCTGGGAATACAACAGACAGTAAACAAACTGTCACACATAAACCTACTCCAAAATGTGTACTTTGTGATGGAACACATTGGGCACAGTATTGTATTCAATACACATCAAGGAGGCACGTAAACAACTGTTCATACAGCTAGAAAAAAGGGCATCAAGTTGTTTAGGTGAACACAAGGGAGGTAAATGCTCACTGAAAAGTGGTTTTAAATTACAAGGGTATGCATCATACCTCATTATGCCCAAATACTTTTGCTGAACAACAGAATACTTCCATTCCACAGAATCAGGAAAGTCAACAAGCAACCGCATTGAAATGTGAGAGAAAGTTTTAAAAAAGCAACTGCTCTCCCATAGCTCCGAGTTGTAGTTATCTAATAAATTACAAAAAACCAATGTGCTAACACTTTTGATCAAGCCTCACAAAAGGTCCTTTATAAGAAGATCAGTCTGCAGAAACAGAAATAAACAACCCTAATGCACAAAATACAGTTTAGATATAGCTGTTTTTTTTTCACTAATTCCTGGTAAACAAGCCTTATGACCTAGCCAGAATCACTGTTGGTCTAGGAAACAGGAAAAAGACAGTAGAAGCTGTGGAGTAGAATGATTTGCCTAAGTCTGTGGCAGATCCAGGATTAAAAGAAACAGTTTGCAGCACTGAAAGCAGCAAATGAGTCAAAGTAGCCTGTCCTGACATACAACGGACACTAGTAGTAGTCCAATTGATTTAATCCATTGGAAGTGAATATTATCACTGTTTTGTGCCAAAATATAATAAGTAAAACATGATGTTCACTTGCTGAAAACAAGTCAGGAACGCCACATGATATATGGTCCCATTCCCTCCTCAAGTGGGAAAGAACCTGATATTGATTTCAGTGGAAAATGTACAAGTTTAACGAGATAACCGCTGATCTTGTACCCACAGCAAAAATTATCATTACTGGAAAAAATGAAGAACCGGTTGATAAGTTTGTGGGATTTAGAATGGGATAGGTATGATGTAAATAAACCAAGCCCACAAGAGTCCAGACTTATACCAATATTTGGACAACTGTCAAATATAAAGAAGGACAGTATTGGGTTAGGTTACCGAATGGAAATTAAATCCACCACATCTGCATAGCAATTATCAGCATGGCTTTCGGAGAAATGAAAGCACACACAAATACATGAGCTCAGGAAGAAATCCAGAGCTACATGACTGTTTATTGATTAATATCATCAAGTACATTTGGACAATAAATTCATTGGAGCAAATAGTCGAAGATAAGTTGAAGACAGATGCTCATTATCTCCCGCACCCATGGAGGTCAGAAAAGATTCTGAAACCACTCCATACGTGTTGTATATAATTTGCAGCGCACGGCAACAAAGATGTAAGCAAGTCTTAATGATTGCCTGATGACCGGACCCTCACTAAAATACTGAGCAGCTTGGAACGTCTTAGAAAATTTCGCACCAAACTCATAATGCCTACACGGCTGATATTTCCAAAGCCTTTCTTAAGATAGGACTACAAGAAATAGATATGAGATTATAACTCGATTTGTGGACTCAAAATCTACATGATCCTCAAAGTCCTGTGAAAACTTTCTCTTTTCAATTCACTATTATTTGGTGGGCAACATCCTCTCCATTCTTACTAGAGAGCTACTCTAAATACAACATTTGAAGAAATCTGAAAGTCCCTCAAAGAAAATCCTTAAAGAAAAGTTCTATGTGGACAATCTTCAAGGTAGTGTGGAATAAAGAGGAGGATTGCAATCCTTATACAGAGAAGCTAACAAGGAGATGAAAGAAGCCAAATATTGCCTCTAAGGAATGTGGAATTACAAATTCAAAATGCAATATGGAAACTTATTAAAGAAATTTACTTGAAACTGAAAATTTCCTGAATTGCAACAATATGTTTGGGACTTAATTGGAACACATACACAGGAAATACTTTGAGTCTCAAAAGGATAAACAATAAATCCATGCAGTACACTCCTAAACGTAGTTTACTGTCCAGAGGTTATCACAATGTTTTGATCCCCTAGGTACTCGTCTCACCAATTACCGTAAAGGGTAAAATGCTTATGAAAGATGCTGGAAGCTCAAAATTGGATGCGAAGAAACTTGCCCTCTAGAAAATGAGAAGTCAAGCCATGGGATGAAATATCCAAGGAGTTTAAAACAACTTCATCAAATTCAATTTCCAATCAAGACAAATAGCAAGATGAATCAAGTACACATTACATATGTTCTGTGATGCGTCCAACCAGAGGTTATGGCGCGATGCTTAAAATAGTAATGCTGAAGGAAAACACACAATTTACTTCAAAGGGCAGGTAGCACCCTTGAAGGTCAGAACAGTACACAATTGGAACTGACAGCAACTCTACGTAGGCACAAAATTAGCTGTCTATCTCAACAAAGTACTTGATCATCTCACTTTGAGAAAACCGTGATTCTGAGTGATAATGGAAGCAGTTCTCCAGTGTTAAGAAATAATAAGAGTAAGCTGTATGTGTACAGAATAAGAGTACAGAAAAAAAAGAGATGCAGAGAGATTATCTCTTTCTCCTCGTCTCTACCCAAGAGAACCCACTGAATGTTGCCCCACGTGGTGTCCCACTCAATTAAATTTGTGATAAATAAATTATGGCCCACGACCGAACTACTTGCTCTCTAATGAAAATAACTGGCCTCAGCAAAAAGCTCACGTTATGCCAGAAGAAACAGTAATGCTTGAACACAGCAGAAATAAGTTGTGTAAATAACAGCAGACACAACAGAAATAGTCATTGATGGATCTAAATACTCATCTTTTGGGTAAACTCTTAAGAGTTACAGCTCTTGGCGTGCCCATAAATTCAATTAAAGGAATAAAACCTGATTATGAATATCTTGAAACACCATTAAATACTGGATGAAAACTAATACAGAAAGATGGTTTTCTTTACAAATATAAATTTCTAGAAAACACAAGATAAATCCCCAAAGAATACCTGTCATGATTAAAATCTTTAGACTTTTATCTGACTCAGAAAAAGATTATAAATTGTACGAGGAAGAATACATAATTCTTTCACTACCTAAAGAACCATACATCCAATCTTGATTTCCCCAAGAGATCATTGGCTAACAAAAACTGATTGTGCGAAACGCCCACAGTATAACGTGTTACATGATGGGGTAGTTGACATACTTTGGTCATATAACGACAATTCTACTGGATTACTTCAAAGTCGACAAAGTGTGAAAAAAGCAAATATGAAGGGATTGTATTACTTGTCGTCACTACTATATGCGAGTAATGTCAGTATCCGCCACCTCCATATCCCTCTGAAAGAGTTCGTCATAATCACTCCATTTGAGGTGACAGGTGTAGATTACACTGGAACCCAATAATTTTAACCAAAACTTGACAAAGTTCCTATCAAGGTGTAATCTCTTTGTTCACATTTATTGTGCTACAACTACAAAACAGTACATCTAGAAGTAGCCACTGACATGTCTGCTGAAACCTTTTATCAAATTAATCAACGTTTTGGCAGCCAGAAAAGGCATGTCCCAGACTGATGATTTAGATAATGCATCGAACTTTGTGTGCTGGTGCTGCTTAAATAAGGCAAGATCTTTGATCAACCAGAAGTAAACAATGCTGATCAACGCAGTTGTCGTTGGAGAAACATTCCTTTCCTCCTAAATCTCCATGGCACGGCCGGATTTTATGAAAAGAGAATGACGGCATTTGTAAAACGTTGTTTAAGGAAGACTCTTCATCGTCAAGAATCGACTAGAAGAATTCGTACAGTTTGTGACTGAGATAGAAAACCAGAGTCAACAACAAGAACCTCTAACTTATGTTACCGAATGATCTGAGATTCAATTTTTTTTTTAAAGAAAAGGTGTTAAAGTCCATCTCATTTACTCCATGGCAGAAGGCTCGAACCTGTTCTCCCATGAATATAAAGAAATCATAGAGGATACTACTTATTTCGAACCTGAGGCAACTCAGACGTAAATTCAAACACCTTATAAAGTGATGAACTTTTGGAGAAAATTTGGCGAGAAAGAACTATCTCACCTCATTGAGAGAACACTTCTGATCTAATGGGAGCTGGTGTTCCTGAAAATCATAAGTCTTTCTTTAAGACCTTGTGACTAGTGATTACTGACAATGATGGTCCGAGTCCCAATGGCCAATTGTAAAAATTTTGACCATATATCCTGAATGCAAATGGAATCATCAGGACAGTTTTGATGTTTTAAGCAAAGGTGTAGTGAATAAGCGGACAATAAATAAAACTGTGCTGTCAAGATTACACAGTGTTAAAAACAAAATTAGTGATTCTTCTCCAGAAACCACACAGACTAAAGCTGTTCAAAAAGACAAACAGCAGTGGTGGCGAAAGTGAGAAAATCAAATAAAAGTTTAATGTTTAAATAGTTCACACTGCAGCAAAAACCCTTCCCACAGCCCCCCAGTTGTGGAGAAATTTTTCTCTTCTCTCAGGAGGGGGGTATCCAGCTTCCCTTCCAGCCCTTTTCAGTTCAGCCCTTTCAGGTCCAGTCCAGAGCCCTTTCAGCCCTGAGGCCCAGCCCTCTCAGAAGGGGCAAAAAGCGTCTTGTTTACTGCTACATGTGAGTAATTTATTCCAAGTCCCAGATGCAGTACGAGTATGCGACGTGGTCAGGAGGCGAACTGCGCTCCTTGCAGTCCCATGTATTGCAGATTGTATTTTAATAAGAGACAGTACATCTCTTACCTTAGCAGGACAAGGAAAATCTGCTCCCACTTTTATATTACCAAAGTAAAATAGTGGACATTTGTTGCTATGCTAAGACAGCAAGATTTAAAAACGATTCTTTCTGCTTCCTCAGAGGAAGCGGCAAGGAAGCAAAAGTACTAGGTCAGCTTTTCTTTGTGCTGGGGGCAGTGACGGCGTGGGGCACTGTGGCGTCTTCAGATTACTTTTTTTGACTGTACTGAGCAGTGACAACAGGACGCCAGGATAACCAGCAAAGAACAACTGATCCTGTGCGTTTAGTGTTAACAAAGTATCTCATAAAACACAATAAAACACTTAAGAGAGTGTATCAGCTTCTTTAGGATAAGATTGTGAACAATAAAGACAAATCTTTTGGAGCATAGTGTACCAGTGTGCGTATTCCTATGCTTTGGAAGACGTGGACATCCAAGGACACTTCAGCTTCCTATCAAGGCACCGATATCTGTCGAAGGGGTGAAGAACACCATAGCTCAACGCTAACAAGAGCAAGGTAGGTTACGATTTCTGTAGAACGGTGGGACTGCGCAGTTCTTTGAGTCACAATGAGTTTGTAATCCCACCCCAATATGGTCGAGAACAGTAAGGTGCGGACTTTTGAGTCAAACACTAGTAAGTTTGCCAGCCATCAGTGAATGAAATATCTGACATAACACCCCCTAAGGGTAAATTATTGTTTACATAATATGTCTATTCCAGCCCGTTTGAGAGATGGATCTATGTGACAACACTTCCAAGACCCTCGTCTGCAGGGGTGGCTGTGAAGACTATTTGCTGTCTTTTATCAGCTAAAGGTTCCACTATATTTAAATTTATAAATAATAAGTTAGCTGGCAAAACCATTTCTCACAGGGGCCGTGAAAGGGGCTGATACCGCTTCTGGAGAAAATTTTCTCCACACTCGAGGTGGCGGAGGTTCGCTGCAGGATGAACTATATCAATACTTATCATAATTTGAATTTCTCACTCCGCCACCACTGCTGCATGTCTTTCTGAAACAGCTTAGTCGTTGTGGTGTCCTGGAGATCATACTTTTGTTTTCATACACTGGTGTAATTTCTAACGCACTAGTTTTTATTTATCCCGCTTATTTCACTACCCTTAGCTTAAAACATCAACTATCATATGATTCCTTTTACATCAGGAATATGTCACTAATTTTTTTCCAATTGGCCATTGGGAACCTCGTACATCATTGTCAATAATGATATGTCTCCACCATGTCTTAAGGATTATGATTTTCAGGAACACCAGCTCATAGAAGTGTTCTCTCAATGAAGTGAGATATCTTCTCGGCCAATTTTCTCCCAACGTTCAACACTTTTTATTATGGTTTTAACTTACATCTGAGTGCCAGGTTCGAAATAAGTAGGATCCTCTAGATTTCTTTATCATTCATGGGAGGAACAGGTTCGAGCCTTCTGCCATGGAGTAAATGAGATGGACTTAACACTTCTAAAATGTCCAGATCATCGGTAACATAAGTTAGAGGTCTGTTGTTGACTCTATTTTCTATTTCAGTCACAACTGTAAGGAATTCTTCTAAGTCGATTCTTTGACGATGAAGAGTCTTCCTTCTTAAACAACGTTTTACAATGCCGATCATTCTTTCATAAAATCCGCCGTGCCATGGAGATTTAGGAGGAATGTAACTCCAACGACAACTGCGTTGATTCAGCATCTGTTGTACTTCTGGTTGATCAAAGATCTTGCTTATATAAGCAGCACCTGCAACAAAGTTCGTTGCATTATCTGAAATCATCAGTCTGGGACATGCCCTTCTGGCTGCAAACCTTCTGAATAATTTGATAAAGGTTTCCGCAGACATGTCAGTGGCTACTTCTAGATGTACTGCTCTAGTAGCACAAGTGAACAAACAGATGTACACCTTGATGGGAACTTTGTCAACTGTTTTGGTTAAAATTATTGGTCCAGTGTATCTACACCTGTCACCTCAAATGGAGTGATATGACAAAACTCTTTCAGAGAGATATGGAGGTGGACCTGGATACTGACATACTCGCATATCGTAGTGAACGACAAGTAATTACAGTCCTTTATTTGTTTTTTCACACTTTGTCGACTTGAGGTATCCAGTAGGATTGTCGTATATGACAAAGTGTGTCAGCTACCCACATGTAACAACGTTACTGTGGGCGTTTTGCTCAATCAGTTTTGTTAGCCAATGATTCTTGGGGATCAATATTGGATGTATGGCTTCTTTAGGTAGTGAAGAATTATGAATTCTTCCTCGACATCTTATAATCTTTTCTGAGTCGAGATAAAGTCCTAAAGAATTAATCATGACAGGTTTCTTTGGGGATTTATCTTGTGTTTCCATAAATTTATATTCTGTAGAGAAAACATCTTTCTGTATTAGTTTCACCCAGTATTTAATGGGTTCAAGACATTCATAATCAGGTTTTATTTATTTAATGAATTTAAAGACAAGAGCTGTAACTCTTAAGAGTTTACCCAAAGATGAGTAATTAGATCCATCAATGATTATTTCTGTTGTGACTGCTGCAGTATTTACACAACTTATTTCTGCTGTGTTCAAGCAGACTGTTTCTTCTGGCATAATGTGAGCTTTTTGCTGAGGCCAGTTATTTTCATTAGAGAGCCAGTTCGGTCCGTGGAGCCATAATTTATTATCCACAAATTTCTTGAGTGGGACACCACGTGACAACATGTCAGCTGGATTCTCTTGGGTAGAGACGTGGAGAAAGAGATAATCTCTCTGCATCTCTTTTATTTCTGCTACTCTGTTCTGTACATAGACCAACTTACTCTTATTATTTCTTAACCACTGGAGAACTGCTTCATTATCACTCCAGATCACGGTTTTCTCAATAGTGAGATGATCAAGTACTTTGTTGAGATAGACAGCTAATTTTGTACCTACATAGTGCTGTCAGTTCCAATTGTGGTACTGTTCTGACCTTCAAGGGTGCTACCCTGGCCTTTGAAGTAATTAGTGTACTTCCTTCAGCATTACTCATGTAAGCTACAGCGCCATAACCTCTGGTTGACGCATCACAGAACACATGTAATGAGTACTTGTTTCCCTCTTGACCTATTTGTCTGGGAAATTTAATTTGATGAAGTTGCTTAAACTCCCTGGATATTTCATCCTATGCTTGACTCATTTCTAGAGGCAAGTTCTCATCCCATCCAATTTTGAGCTTCCATGCATCTTGCATAAGTATTTTACCCTTTATGGTAATTGGTGAGACGAGTCCTAGAGGATCGAAACATTGTGATTCCTCTGACAGTAAACTACGCTTAGTGAGTGTACTGCATGATTTATTGTTTATTTTTTTGAGACTCAAAGTATCTTCCTGTGTGTTCCAATTAAGTCCCAGCATATTGTTGCAATCAGGAATTTCAGCTTCAGGGAAATCTTCCTTGATAAGTTCCCTTAATTGCTTTGAATTTGTATTCCACATCCTTAGAGGCATATTTGCTTCTTTCATCTCCTTGTTAGCTTCTCTGTATAAGGATTTCAAATCTTCCTCTTTATTCACAGTACCTTGAAGATTGTCCACATAGAGACTTTTCTTTAAGATTTCTTTGAAGGGACTTTCAGATTTCTTCAAATGTGTATTTAGAGTAGCTTCTAGTAAGAATGGAGAGGATGTTGCACCAAATAATACTGATTTGAAACGAAAAGTTTTCACAGACTTTGAGGATAGGGGATTTTCCCCACAAAAATCGAGTATAATCTCTATTATTTTTGTGTCCTACTTTAAAAAGCTTTGGAAATATCACCCGTTAGGATAGGGGTTTTGTGAAATTTCATAAGCACGTCCCCCAAGCTTCTCATTAGGGGGCCCGGGTCATCAGAATCTTTAAGACTTGCTACATCTTTATTTGCACGTGCGCTGCAATTTATACAACACGTAGTGGAGGGGTTTCAGAATTTTTTGACCCCCATGGTGGGGGGGAAAAGGCTTCGTCTTAAACTTACTTGACTTTTTCCTAAATGAATTTATTGTAAACTGTTCTTGTATGATATTATCATAAACTCATAGCCCCTGGATTCTTCCTGGCTCTTATTTGTGCTTCATCTGCCCGAAAGCCATGCGTAATTGCTAGGCAGATGTGGGGGTTTTTAATTTCCGGGGTAAAAAACCCCAAATACTGTCCGTCTTTTATTTGACAGTGTCCAAATTTGGTTATAAGCTGAACTTTTGTGGGTTTGGTTTTTTTAAACCATACCTATCGCATTAACCCCAACTTATCAATGGTTCATTCATTTCTTCAGAAATGATAATTTTTGCTGGGGTAAGATCAGCGGTTTTTCCCGTAACTAGTAATTTTCCACTGAATCAATACAGTTTTTTCCCATTTAGAGGGAAGGGACCACTATCTGGGGCCTCCTGTGTTTTCACAAAGGAACATATGTTTACTTACTTTTTTTGCACAAAACAGGATAATAATCACTTCCAATGATTAAATAAATTGGGACTAATTGTTCCGTCTGTATTCAGGACGGCTAACTTTACCTTAGTGCTTTAGTGCTGCAAAATGTTTTTTAATCCTGAATCTGCACAGACTTGGCAAATATCTATACCCCAGTTTACTGTTTTTTCCTGTTTCCTAGACCAACGTGATTCTGGCTAGGTCATAGGTTGTTTACCCGAATTGTGGAAAAAAAAACCCGCTTAGTAACTGTATTTTGGCTTGGGTTGTTTATTTAGTTTCTGTAACATGTTTTTTCTTATGAAGGACCTTTTTGAGCCTTGATCAAAAGTGTTAGCACATTGGTTTTGTGTAATTTTTTAGATAAAACAATCGGCTTTGGGGGGAGCTTTGCTTTAAACTTATCCCAATTTAATGCTGCTGATTGTTGATTCCGATTCTGTGGAGTCCTTCTGCTGTTTAAAAAAGTATTTGGGGATAATGTTGTTTTGATGCTACCCTTGCATTTTAAAACACTTCTTCAGTGAGCTTTTCCCCCCTTTTGTTACCTAAAAACCCTTTATGCACCCTTTTCAGTGTGACACGTTGTTTACGTGTCTCCATTGATGTGTATTGACTACAATTGGCCCCAATGTCTTCCATCACAAAAACACATTTTGGATACTTTATGTATGAAAATCTTTTACTGTCTGTTGTATTCACAGTTGAAAAGCCTATATGGATTTCCCTTATGTGGTTTTTGTGGGAGTAGGGTTTCTCTTTTTATACTGAGTTGGGGAAGGTTTTTTTATCCATGGATTTGTGGTTCTTTTCAGTAGTAGTACCAGTTCTAGTAACCAGTTTCCAGTAACCATTACCAGTGAGACTCATTTCCAACCGTTGTTGAATCATTGACTGTATTCATATTGCTGTGACCATAGCGGATTTCAAAAATCCTCCCCCATAGGCACTCAGGGTCAGTCAGGTAGGGAGCAGAAGAGGAGGACGGCTGTTGGCGCTTTTCCCTATTCCCCTTATAATTATGTACTCCAGCCCACGTGAGTATTTTACCCATCCCCAATTGAAAACCCCCTGACAATGGTGGGCCCCGTGCGAGCGTGGATTTTAAGGGGGATTTCGACGTTGAAGACTGTTTGTGGGGTTTCCGGCAGGTCGAGGTGAACCGTCTCAGCCACCACCCTGTGTACTCCAGCCTGCAAGCCTGTTGCAGCCGTTTTTCAAGCTTCCTGGCTTAGTTCGTATGCTAATTGCATCAATCTCCGAGGGGTTGACCCGGATTTTGCAATTAAGCCAGCCAAGCCAGACTGTGGAAGTGAACGCCAGTCAGCCTATCATCCAGCCTGTCTCTTGTCATCCACCTGCTCCTTCATGCTGTGTGCATCGTTACACGTCTTCCAGTCAGCCATTCTCTTGGGTTAAGCCAGTCAGCCAGCCCAGCTTCCTAACCCAGCTGAGAGAGAGAAGTAAGCCATGCAAGTTCCTCTGAAGTATTGTTTCATATATCGCTTGTGCTTGGATACTGGTAAGAGTGGTCTTCATCATCCCTGTGGCATTGTGATTTAGTTAAGCCACCTTGTGCGTGGTGAGAAGTGCGTGGCAGTGAGAGCGCACAGGGCCAGCTTGTTCCGCTGCCCCCACCACCCGCTACCCACCACCCACCACACACTCTTCACTCATCTACCTGAGGCTGTTTGCACCCTTGTACCGGGTCCTAGTACTGTTTTGGCTCACATAATTGGTCAAGAGATTGTAGCTGAGCGCCAACGATAAAGCCAGTGAGTTCACCTAGAAAGCGCATTTCTTCCGACGACAGTGTGAGTGTAGGCGTCATCTCCCGCATAGGACAAGCTTCACCTCATCACTCGTCACCATCACCATCTACCACTCCAGACTTCAGTGATAATTTTCTGTTTAGAGACATTTTCTTGCATTTAAAGACATTTGTGTGTGTGAGACATTTACAGTGAATTTCTTGTGTACTCTAAGCCTTGTGTTTTCAGTGTAGACTCAGTGTTTCTTTGACTCATTAATTATTTTTGCAATATTTTTCAGTGTTATCGCTCATCTCATATTTTTTTTTATCTGTGTTTTTTATGCTACTCTCTGTCTGTAGTAAGTATTATTGTGTAGTGTACCAGTCAGTCACTCCGTGTGAAGTAATTCATTTTTTTTATCTTGTATTCTTTCAGCATTGTATTCTCCAGTATTTGTCATTGTAGTTCATGCAGTGATATCCACCCCAGTATACCAAATTATCCATTTATTTCTGTGTCTTTTTTTTCGAACACCAGCAGTGTCTCATTCTCTGATCTTTTCGCAGACTTGTGTACCATTATTATTGCCAGCAATTTTTGTCATATCAGTCACAGCAAGATTTTGTTGTAAGAATCTACTAAAAAAAAAATGAATAAGTGAATACGTTGTGTGTGCCCCGCCACTTGTAAGTGTTGTGTGCCCCGCCACTTGTAAGTGTTACACTTCCAGTTTTGTTTCTTGTTTTATTTTCATTCATATTTTTCATATTTCTTTGAACAAATTCACTCTTAGTGTAATTTCAATTTCTTTTTTAACGTAAAGTGTTTTCTTTACTCTGAGTAATGGATTTGTGGATTCTTCATCTTGTCTCGTTGCTTGCATGCATGAAACTATTGTTTGTAAACCATTGCTAATTTCCTCACAAGTGAAATAGCGTTTATTGAACATAATATTTAATCGTTCAATAGTTTGTGGTGACAATTTATCTTGTACAATACCACTGATAAACCAATCACATTGCCTCAGGTCATATTTAGCACCTAGAGATCTGAAACTATTGTCTAATGTGATTCTAAATGTCTGTAAGTCTGCAAAACAATGTTTGGGTGGCTTCAAACTTGATATTAAGACTGCATGTCTAACTCTGGCCTTCTCAGCATCAAAGTAATTGTCTGCTAAGACACGTAAGGCTATCTGATAATTGCCTTTAACCACCGGAAATGACTTAATCAGTTCATAGGGTTCTCCCTTCACAAGACATTTAAGATATTTGTAGATAAATGGATCAGAGAACCGACATGTTGATAAATTAGACACATGTGCAACTCTTGGGTATCTTTATTGAGGAAACGTTTCGCCACACAGTGGCTTCATCAGTCCATACAAAGGAGAATCTTGAAGAACAGGAGGAGAATGAGGTAATCAGTCCCTCAACCTTGAGTCGATGTGGTCAGTCCATCAATCTTGAATAGAATACGGCATACGTGCTGAGAAGGAGCTTATAAACCGTTGGCAGGAGAGGTGCAGAAGTCATAGGTCGTGTAACATTTGTTCAATGTTGAAGTAGGTCGTGCCCAAGAATTAGGCAAGCGGTTTATAAGCCAACGGTTTATAAGCTCCTTCTCAGCACGTATACCGTATTCTATTCAAGATTGATGAACTGACCACATCGACTCAAGGTTGAGGGACTGATTACCTCATTCTCCTCCTGTTCTTCAAGATTCTCCTTTGTATGGACTGATGAAGCCACTGTGTGGCGAAACGTTTCCTCAATAAAGATACCCAAGAGTTGCACATGTGTCTAATTTATCAACATTTAAGATAATTGAACTTAGCAATCTCATCTATGTCAGTTCGTGAATTTACTATGGATTGAAAACCACTAATGAATTCTTCATAATTATGACCTTGGAAAATAGGTAATGACAATGTAGGTAAGCTTGGTAATGGGACACTTGTTGTTACAGGTGTAACAGGTGTTTGACCACTAGTTACAGTAGGTCTCTGTGACAGAGTTTTGAGGCAGATAGCCTGTGCTCCTGTCCACCTTAATTGTTGATTACTAAATGTATCCAAAACATTTTTAATTTCATCCTCAGACGGATCTGACTCAAGAAATTCCTTTTCATAATGTGTATAGTCTGAATTAATTATTTTCAGACGTTGTGTAAGTAATTCAAATTTGACCTCAAGATCATCAAAATCTATGTTTGTATTTTGGGAGTTAATCATATACAGACTGAAATTAGATTTTCTAATTGTGTAATCTTAGTCTGTAAAGACTGAAACTGAGTTTTCAAACAAGCCATTTTAATGGTATACTGAAAATTCCAGCACACCACACTTAGAGTGTTTAAAAAACACTGTACTGCTATAAACAGCTGAGTTTTTGTTATGCTTAAGTCAGCAATAATCGAGTCAGACACTACTGACCCACTATGCTTAACCTCAGGGTCAATGACCATGAAGGGTACACAGTACATATGGCTGGTGTTTATGGCTTGAATTTGCTGTGTCAGCCTGACCACGATGATTAATCGTAAATAACGTTATACACTTCATTCACTATACACTATAAATGTCACTGTATAACTGTAAATCACACGTGAATATTACTTACACATATATAAATGTCACTGTTAATATGTATTTGAAAGCTTACACTTTATATATAAGAAACAAACTTTAACACAATCTTGTCTCTTAATTTCTGTTTATAAACATTATAAACGCTCTGGTGGCCTGGTGGTTAACGCTCTCGCTTCACACGGTGAGGGCCTGGGTTCGATTCCCAGCCAGAGTAGAAACATTGGACGTGTTTCTTTCCACCTGTTGTCTATGTTCCCCATCAGTAAAATGGGTACCTGGGTGTTAGTCAACTGGTGTGGGTCGCATCCTGGGACACTGACCTAAGGAGGTCTGGTCACAGACCGGGCCGCGGGGGTGTTGACCCCCGGAACTCTCTCCAGGTAAACTCCAGGTATGTGTATATACACTCAGACAAACCGAACATCAGTTACATTGTTGTTGTCAGCGTTTTTCTAGATTGGAACAGTGGATGCCAGGTGCCATCCCCCGTTTTCTTGTTGAGTGAGTCACTCAGCTCCCGTTTTCTTTGAGTGAACGCTGGGTGAGCGCCCGTTTTCTTTTGGCTGCCCATTCTCTGTGATTGAGTGTGGAGGGACTCATTTATACTGATTTAAATTGTAAAACACTAGTTTTACAGCTTTTTTCGAAGGACCTTGGCTCGTAGGTTATTTGTACACTGTAGTACAACATATTTGGACCACAGTGTGGCCTTTTTCCGGTTCGAGCACGACCAATATGTTGAGAAATGGCATTACCAGCTAACTTTAAATATAGAGAAACTTAACTTAGAAAGACAGCTCATTGCCTGCACAGCCGCCCCTGCAGACGAGGTCTTGAGAAGCTGTCGAAGTCATCTCTCAACGGGCTGTAATGAGATCATATTATGTATACAATAATTTACCCCAAGGGGGTGTTATGTCAGCATATTTCATTCACTGATGGCTGACAAACTTACTTGTGTGGACTCAAAGGTCCGCAAAATCACCGGGGTTTATGATAAGTGACTAAATCATGAAATTTTATATCAACTGCGCAGTCAATGTACTAAAATCACGAGTTAGAAACACTTACCTGGGTATAGTATCTGACCTGTATTACCCCAGGATATCAGGATTTGTTTGAAGAATAGTGTTCTTTAAAGAATGTCCCCCTTCACCTTTTGGGATCACCACTCGTTGTTTACTGTTCATCAAAAATTGTTCACACAATATCCTGAGAAGCTGTTTCACACTTTTTCGAAGGTTTTTGTGTTTTGTGAGACACTTTGTTAACTAACGCACAGATGTTCTTTGTTGGTTACCGGCGTCGTGTCATTTCCAGTAAGTCAAAAGTAATCTGAAGATGCCACAGCCCCCACCCATTACTCCCCCCCAGCAAAAAGGGAAAAAAAGCTGACCTGTCTTTTGTTTCCTTCCATTTCCTGGGAAAGCAAAGCAGAATGCTTGTTCTTGTTCTTAAGCATAGCAACAAGTCCACTTCTTTATATGGTAATAAAGTGGGAGCCGGTTTTTCCTTTAAATTTGTCCTGCCAAGGAGCATGAACGTTTTTATTAAACACATTTGCAACCGCAAGGACGTCGGTCGAAGCAACCACGTCCTATACTCATACGCATTGCTACAATTACTCGCTGCAGCAGAAAAAACAAGTGCTTGCCCCTTCTGAGAGGGCGGGGCCCCCCAGAGTAAAAGAGGTAAAGGGGGGCTAAAGGGGGGGCTGAAGGGGGCAAAGGGGGGCTGAAAGGGGCTGAAGGGGTGTCCCCCCCTCCGGAGAAAATTTTCCACAATAGGTCGGGTCACACTGACTTAAGGGAGGAAACACGGAAAACCGACCGGGTCAAAAGCATCGGTCCAACTCTCCCCACCCACACCCACTCTTTTATATATCCAACCTATTTTTAAAGCTCACAACTTTCTGGCCTCTAAAACTGTACTTGGAGTTTTGTTCCAATCCACAACTCTTTTTCCCAAAACCAGTATTTTCCCCTATTCCTTTCCCTGAATCAAATTTTTTTCCAACTTAAAACCATTGCTGCGAGCCCTGTTAGGCTAGATTTTTTCAGCTCACTATTTACATCCCTTTTTTATTCCTGTCTTACTTTACACTAAACAACCCCCCTAATTCTACGTCTTTCTAGAGAGTGCAGTTTGGGGCCCCTTAGTCACCCTCATGGGAAAGGGTTTCTGAACATGGGATAAACTTTGTTATCCTCCTTTGTACATTTTCCGGAGCATTTATTATTCGTAATACGGTGACCAAACTGTGCACAAAAATCTAAATGGGCCTAACCAAGGATGTATGAGTTAAAGAAAATTTGGGGAACTCCTATTTATTTATGCTTTTTGATTAAAAGCCAAGGTTCTATTAGCTTTATTGCGAACACTTAGCACTGTTGTCTTGGTTCAGTTACGCTAACCCGAACTCCTAAATCTTTTTCGCAAACAGTAAAATTAAAATCAAAATTATTTAATTTTTATTGGGGGTTATGTCCTGCCAAATTTAGAACTTTGCATTTGTCTATATTTAACTGCATCTGCCACTTCTCGACCACGCATCAGTCTATTCAAATTTCCGGAGGCTCTAATGTCCCGTCAGAAGAATTCGACGGCCTATTTTGGTGTCATCGGCAAATTTTTGATGTCGCTTTATGCCCCCTCTAAAGTGTTTAGGTAGATTGTGGGGAAAAGCAGGGGGCCCAAACGACCCCTGTGGAACACCGCTCGTGACCTTTCCCACTCTGATTTCTCCCCATTTTTTTCAAATCTCTTGCTATTTGTCAACCAGCCTCTTCCGGAAAAAAATTCTTTTATTCCCTGTGCTTTAAATTTTTTTTTCAATAGTCTTGATGTGGGACCTGTCAAAAGCCCTTTCTGAAGTCCATTTAAAACAATATATATTCATTACCATGATCTTCCTCCTCAAATCCTTGTGAAAAAAATAATAAATTCGTAGGCAGGAACGCCCTTTTTAAAACCCTGCTGGATTTGTTTATTAATTTATGTTTTCAAGGTGGTCGAACTGCCTCGGCAATTTTTGATTCCATAAATTTTTTCCCCCTATGGAGGTTAGGTTATTGGGTCTATATTCGCGCTAAGGACCGTCACCTGCTTTGAAAATGGTATAATAGCCATTTTCCACTTATTGGCACCATGCCTTTTTTAGTGATATGTTGAAAAGATTAGCCAAAGGTGGCAAGTCCTCTTTCATTCCTTTAGAACCCTTGCGACAGTTCATCGGGCCTGGGGGTTTGTTAGGTTTTTTTATCTTTTGCCTAAGGACCCTGTCACTTGGACCCTAAACGTGACAGTTTATTAGTCCTTTCTACATAATTTATCATTTCTGTATACGTGGGATCCCCCTGTGTAAAAACGAGGGAAGTGTGTGTTAAAAAAATTTTAATATTTCCTTTTCATTTCAGTGACTACCCCCAGGAACTTTTGAAGGGCCCATCTTGTACCGCTCTTACTTCTTATACCGAAAAATCCTTTTGGGTTAGTCTTGATTCTCTTGCAACTTTTAACCTCTAATCTCTTTTTTTTTTTCTAAATTTCCCTTTTTTTTTTTCACTCTTTAAAAGAAATAACGATTTTTAATTACCCCCCTCCTCTTTTGATTTGCCATATAGTCTTCTTTTTTTCCGATCAGAATTTTTTTCACGTTCATCCATTTAGGTTTATTTTTGTTTTATCTGATTTCCCTTTTTAACAAATTTGACTGAGCAGCTAGAATTAGCCTGGGAAAGGGATTTTCGGCAACCAACACCCCCTACCTGACCCTTAGTCAGGTCATTCCAGTTCACCCCCTCCTAAGTAATTTTTCAGTCCTATGAAATCACCCAAGCGAAAGTCAGGACGGAGATTTGTTGCCATTATTAGGGGAACTCCATGATATATTAAAACTGAGTGATTTGTGATAAACTTTCCCCAAGCTCATCATTAACCTCAAGATTATTAATTTGTGTTTCCCCCTATGGCAAGAACCAAGTCAAGGAGGTTATTTCCCCTAGTTGACTCTGTCACAAACTATTTTAAAAAACAATCCTGGATGTATCAAGAAATCCCCTGACTCTAATTTCCTCCAAATTGCTCCAGTCAATCTGTCTATAGTTGAAATCTCCCATTAGCATAACATTTTCGTATGTAGATGCCTTTACGAATTTCGTCCCATAGAAGTTTACTGCACTCCCTATCAATTTTTTGGGCCCTGTAAATCACACCCAAAATTAGTTTTTCTCGGCCCTCGAGAAGCTGTAACCAAAGATTCAGTGGCCGACGCTTCTAATTTTATATCTTGTCTAACACAACAAT
This sequence comes from Cherax quadricarinatus, assembly GCF_026875155.1. NCBI lineage: Eukaryota > Metazoa > Arthropoda > Malacostraca > Decapoda > Parastacidae > Cherax > Cherax quadricarinatus. The sequence continues at coordinate 38,503,730 of NC_069423.1, read as the reverse complement.
TTAAATTGTCTCTGATATTCATCGCTTCTCCCCACCCTTCCTGTTGACCCCGTCAGTGTGGAAAAATTTATAGCCCTTTTATGTGACTTCAGAGAGCATCTCTCTATCTTTCAGATTGAGCCAGGTCTCTGTTATAGCAATAATATCTATGTTTCCTGCACTTGCAATTAATCTTAGCTCATCTATCTTATTTTTTTACACTCCTGCTATTAGTATAGTAAACCTTAAGGGAGCTAGTCCCTTGCTGCCCTTTGCTGTCCCCCTTTGTTTGCTGACCTGATCTATTGTCTTTATTTATTTAAATTCATGCTGAATGCCTTTTATACATTTCTGTTTCCAACCCTAGTGTTGCAACCTGTTTGTTTTTCCCACACACACCCATACCTCTATCTTCTATCAGTTTAAATCATAGGAATTTCACCAATGGCCTTCTCAATTGAGTTTGCAAGTGCTACCACCCCAGCTCCAGAGAGATGTACCCATCCCCTTGCATACATATCATGTTTGCCATAAAAGTTGTTCCAGTTGTCAATGAATGGGATTGCAAGTTCCTTGCAGTATCTGTCTAGCCAGCAATTTACACCAATTGCCCTAGAAAAAACCATTCATTTCCTACTCCCCTTCAGGAAAAGATGCTACATATGTTTGGGACCCCTCCCTTAGACTTAATGAAATCTATAGCTGACTTGTACTTATCTAGCAGCTCTTCTCTCCTACCCTTCCAATATCTTTTCCCAACCAGCACTGAGACAGTTTAATGGGCGTGTTCCCATTATCCCCTTTTAAAACTATTGTCCCCAACACCGCTCCAGGGAAGCACACTCTATCTCTCATCTTCTTATTCCTATTACAAAAAGCACGGTCAATATATCTTACCTGAGAGTCACCAACACAAGAATGCGCTTACCTCTGTTAGCAGGGGCAGTAGTACCCTTACCTTCACTGGCCACTGAAGTACATTCATCCTGAAGAACAGAGAAGCGATTTCCTACCTTCGGGATCTTCACTCTTAACTTTCCTTATTCTGATTCTCCTCTCATTACTGGTTACCACTTGCCACTTGTAGCAGGTGCTGGACTGCACCACTGCTGGTAGCCGTTGCTCCCTCCCCCCCCAAACAGCCTCCTCACAGCGAGAGACGGGACTGCACCTCATGCAGGAGCCTCATTCCCCACAACTCCAACCACCTCACACTCTCTCCCAGACCCATTGAGGTGGACCTTCAGCCTCCTAATCTCCTCCTGGAAGCAAGACCTCCTCCTTCAACTCCCCAAACCTCAATTTTTTAAAACACTGCAGAAGCAACCCATGCTTGTAACCGCCCACGCTAATCCCCAAGCAGCTCAGGGTCTGTGACCTCACGTGACGACTGACCACGACTTCTACGTATGTGTATATGAACAAAGAATATCGTAAAAACAAGGAATACCAAATCCGCATTTCTCTTCTCTTCCTCCTCATCCTTATCCTGTCTTTCCCTTTAATACTTTCCCCCTCCTTTTCTTCTGGCTTTAAAAGAACATAATATAAGAAAGGAGGAACACTGCAGAGGCCCATTAGTCCACACTAGGCAGGTCCCTCTCATACCCAAACCCAAAAAACAAAAATATTCTCCAACCCTTCCATAACTACCACATCTTTGAATAACTGCATTCCATTTTCTTTAGCCTTAATACCTTTCCATTTCATTTCCCTCTTAAAAACAACCTCCGCTCTTTTCCCCTTTTTACCTCCTCCATCCTACCCTTCACCTTCTTTACCCTTTTAAATTCCCTACCTATTCCTTTTCTTTTAGTTAAGACACTTATGCAGCTTTCCTATCTTTCCATTTTCTGAGGACTTTCCTTGCTCCTCTCTCTTCCACTGAGAAGTCAGTGCCACTCCTTGACGAGCATCGTCTTCTCCCCAGCTGCTGCTGCTGCTGTTTATAAATGACAAGCGCCCCCCTGTCTCTAATTTCCTCTCCCAGTTATGTTGTGGATCGATGGAAAAATGTATCGTTGTAATCGTGTTCCAGGATAGTTGTTAGTGTGTTTGTGTGTACTCACCTAATTGTAGTTGCAGGGGTCGAGACTCAGCTCCTGGACCTGCCTCTTCACTGAACGCTACTAGGTCCTCTCTCTCCCTGCTCCATGAGCTTTAATCATACCTGTCTTAAAGCTATGTATGGTTCCTGCCTCCTACATCGCTCGCCAGACGGTTGCACTTCCTTACCTCAATAACTGAAGAACTGTTCCTAACATCCCTGTGACTCCCTCTGAGTCTTCAACTTCCAAGAGTTACCCCTTGTTTCTGTGTCCCCTCTCTGGAACATCTTGTCTCTGTCCACCTTGTGTATTCCACGCAGCATTTTGTATGTCGTTATCATGTCTTCCCTGACCCTCCTGTCCCCCAGTGTGGTCAGGCCGATTTCCCTCAACCTTTCTTCATAGGACATTTCCCTTAGCTCTGGAACTAACCTTGTCGCAAACCTTTGCACTTTCTCTACTTTCTTAACGTGCTTGACCCGGTGCGGGTTCCAAACTGGTGCTGTATACTCCAGTATGGGCCTAACGTACACGGTGTAGTGTCTTGAAAGATTCCTTACTTAGGTATCGGAACGCTATTCTCAGGTTTGCCAGGCGCCCATATGTTGCAGCAGTTATCTGGTTAATGTGTGCTTCCGGAAACGTGTTCGGTGTTATACTCATGCCAAGATCTTTTTCTCCTTGAGCGAGGTTTGCAGTCGTTGACCACCTAGCCTCTACTCTGTTTGCGGTCTTCTTTGCCCTTCTCCGATCTTCATGACTTTACATTAGGCAGGGTTGAATTCGAGAAGCCAGCTTCTGGACCAGGTGTCCAGCCTGTCCAGATCTCTTTGAAGGCCTGTCTGATTCTCATCTGATTTAACTCTCCTCATTAACTTCACATCATCTGCGAACAGGTACATTTCCGAGTCTATCCCTTCCATCATGTCATTCACATATAACAAAAATAGCACTGGTCCTAGGACCGACCCCTGTGGGATCCCGCTCGTCACAGGTGCCCACTGTGATACCTCATTACGTACCATGACTCGTTGTTGCCTCCCTGTCAGGTATTCTCTGATCCACTGAAGTGACCTTCCCGTTATACTCGCATGATTCTCTAGTTTCTGCACTAATCACTTGTGTGAGTGTGTGTGTGTGTGTGTGTGTGTGTGTGTGTGTGTGTGTGTGTGTGTGTGTGTGTGTGTGTGTGGTGTGTGTGTGTGTGTGTGTGTGTTTGTGTATGTGTGTGTGTGTGTGTGTGTGTGTGTGTGTGTGTGTGTGTGTGGCGTGCGTCTGTGCGTCTGTCTACTAACCTAATTGTGACTCCCGGGTTCGAGTCTTATCTCCTGATTTTCCCTTTCTAGGGTCGTACTGGTTTCTCCCTTCAAATAGTTCGTGACCCGTATCAAAACCATTTTAAAAAAGCTATATTGGATTTCGGGCCTTGCCTCTTTGTACCTGGGGATGCGCCTTTTCAATTCCTTGGTATTTTGTGCTTGTAATTTTTAATTCTCTTTTCCTTCTCTCTTTAGTGTCGTCAGGGTTTTTTCCTCTAGCCTTTTCCTCCTTTGCTACTTTCGGGTTGGGAAAATTTAAGAACAAAAAGAAAAATAAGAAACGAGGAACACTGCAGGAGGCCTGTTGGCCCATACTAGGGGGGTTTCCTTTTTACAATTTACCCCACTAAAAAAACATTTGCCCAACCCTTTTTTTAAAATGCCACCCAAGAAATAAGCTTGATGTGAAAGCCCCAACTCAAAACCCAAACCCCCTCCCATATTTTATTTATAAAACCCCTAAATTTGAAATCCCCAAAGCCCACAGCCTCAATAACCAAACTGGTAGACTTTTTTCCATTTCTTTAAAACTCCCTATTTCCAAAACCAATACTTTCCTATGTCCTTTCAAATCTAAACTTATTTTAATTTAAAACCCTTTAAATGGGGGGTTTCTCTCTTGGAGGACATCCTAAGACCTTATTAATACCCCCTTTTATTAAAAACCTATTTTTCCCCCTTTTTCATTTCGATCAGGTCTCCTCCCCTTCTTCGTTAACAAGGTGTAACTTAAGGGGTTTTCAATCTTTTTTTCATGTAAAGTAAAAGGAAAAAGTGCAACTAAGTGGACTTTTTATTGGGGCAACTTTTTCGCTCTCCTGGAGTTTTATCAACCCATTAAAAAACAATACATGGACACAAAAGGGGTATTTTAAAGGTCAGGGGGGGTGATTACTAGTAAAGGTACCATTTCGATGTTCATAGTGGTGGGAGTAGTAGTTAGTTTTGGTAGTGAAAAGAAATACAATATGGTAGGGGAAAATTTTAATTTTTACATGGGTAAAGGAAAATAAAAGCTTTTTACTTGGGTAACTTTAAAAAATAGGGGTTTGGAAAAAATAAAAAACTGGAATGGGGCAGCTTTTTTCAGGGGCCCACTCTCGGTGCTTTGTGTAGTATAACGGGAAAGGGGACTTTTGTGAGGGCAGGGTTTACTTTTTTCCCGGGGAGGATTCTTGCTAAAAACTTCGGGGGAGGGTTTTGAAGTTTCCCGTTGTTTTTTTTTAAATTTGTATTCGAAACAGGATCAGTGCTGTTTTCGGGGCCTTGCGTCTGGGGGAAATTAGTTTCTTTGACACAAATTTGGGGCCCCCCGTCTCGGGAATTTCATGAGATGATTGGGGGAAATTTTTCCCGGTGTTTTTTCACAGGGGTTTTTTGTTCAGGTTTTTTTTCTACATGCTTTAAAAAATGTGCTTTGGGGGGGGGGTGTTGTGGGAGGTTTTGGTGTTTCACCTACGTAAACTTGTCACAGCTCCACGGGGTTATATTTGTAAACTCCTGCATTGTTTGGTTCTTTGGTGTTTGGGAAATTTTGACCTGGTTTTTCCCTTTATTGAAGTGCTGGGAACCCGGATGGCGACTCTGGTTTTTGTTTTTGAAATTTGCTTTTGGGGGACGTTTCAGTGAAACCTGACTGTTGGGAAAAAATTATAACTTTTGGGAGGGGTGGGGGGGCGTAAAAATTTTTATTATTGAAGAGCTTTTTTCTTGCAGTCTTTGTAAAAAAAGGGAAAGGAAAATGTAACTCTGTGAATGTTTGGTGGGAAAGATGGGGACACTCCTCGTTTAAGAAACTCAGGGCTTCAAATTTTGGTATGCTCTTAGGGGAAAAAACCGATTTATGATTTCCTCTTTTGGTCTTGGTTTTCTTGACTGGAAAAAGAAGTGTGTGAGATTTATTTTTTATTGGTGGGGGTTTTCCCTTTTAAAATTGAATCTTAGGTTGTTGTCTACTTTTGGAAAAGAGGGGGTCGAGGGGAAAAGGGAGCTTGTATTGGACTTTTTCTTGTGTAAAAATGGAAACGCCGGGTTTTAAAATGCGTTGAGCCTTGTGAAGATCCCCTAAATCAAAACGTTTTTTGGGGTTATTACGAGGACATGTCCACGTTAAAAAAAACCCAAATGGGGCGCTTTTAAGGGATGATGTTGGCGAATGTTTTGGGATCTAGGTGTTCCTTTTAAAAAGTTGGCTTTGGGGGGCATGAGGGGGACCCAAATTCCCCTGCCGTTTGGTTTTTTTTTTAGAGCTTGTTATTGAAAAAAAATTTAGTTTAAATTAACACAGAGTTTAATTAAGGGCAACAAAAAACCCGGGGGGGGAGGGGAGAGGAAAAATTTAAAAGGGCTGATTTACTTTAAAGTCGTAGAACCCCGATGGCTTTTTTTGGGAGGTTTCTTTTTGGGGAAGAGGGGAAGTCCATTTCCAAAATGCCCCTTTGTTTCTTGTTACGGATGGAGAGGGTTTTCGGATGCCCGGGTTTAGAAGGTTTACCTGGTGTTTAAGATGAGCGGGGGGTGATGGTCCCCAGAAGGCAGGAAAAATGTTTGGGAAGAACTTCCCGGGTAGTTTGTTTGGGGGAAACCTGGGCCCATTCCTGACGTGATTGGTTTTTTGAAAAGGAATATTGTGGGTTTTGGGGGCTTTGGGGGTAAAACCCTACTATGTGCTGGTTTTTTGGGTTTTCTTTTGGGAACAAGTAAAGAAATTTCTTCCTTCTCTAGGGCGTTTGGTTTTTTGTTGGTTTTGTATAGAAAAATCTTTGGTGAGCGTTTCTCCCCCTGTTGAGTTTCTGATGATTGTATGTTAGATTGATCATTCAAAAAGGTCCATATTTGGGGTTGTAACAATGGTTTTTGGGTGAAGAACCTTTTCCCCCCCCTTTGTCGGCCGGGGGTTTGACGTTTAAAGTTGGGGGTTTTTGGTTTGGCCCAGGGTTTTAAGGGCAGTGATTTTATCGTTTTAGGAAGATTAGGGAAGTAGAAGGGTTTACATTAAAAATGCGTGAGAAAAGGCCCCCGTAATAACCCCTTTGGAAAATTTCTGTCACTGTTCTATGGTTCCTGGTAAAATAGATTAAGTTGGGGTAGTTAGGTTTGCGGGATGTTGGTGGTAAATTTTTAGTCCCGGGCTCAGTGCTTTTTTTTCGTAGTCGGGTTTTTAAAGGGGCGTTTACGATAGTTGTTTATCAGGGAATTAAAGTCCCCATTTTCCCCCCCCTTCCCCTCGACTGTTTGAGCAGAGGTACTGAAAATTTGCGATTGAGTTTTATCTTTGTTGGAGGTTAGCTTTTTGGTGACTGTGGTGAGAATATGTCGCAGGGGTGTTGGTCAATTTTGGGGAAAATTGGGCCCCCAAATTCCTTGCAGTTTCAAAGGTTTTCCCTTGCGAGGGTTTGAAAGTTTTTTCGGCACATTAAATTAAAGTAGCTTGGGTTGGTTTGGGGAGAAGGGGTGTTGGAGTTGGGAGAGTTGCGGGAGGGTAATTAGGGATTTACCTTCCTGCCACGCAATTTGTAGGGAAAAATTTTGGGCTGTTGCGATAGCTGTGACCCTCCCCATTCCAAAATAAATAGGGCAAAAACCCAAGATTTCAAGGTTTTTCGGAAACCCCCAAAAAAAAATGATTCTCAACCCCTTTTTAATTTCCCGGGCAAGGTTTAAACCCCCCCAAAACCAAAAAGAGGCATTTTTTCATCGGGGTTTTTTCCAAGGCATACCGATTTTTAGTCCCGAAATTTCTTGGGCGAGGAAGGGGGTACATCATTCACCCAAAAAATTCCCGAGTTACATTTTCCTTCTTTTTTCATCCAAAAACTGCCAAAAAAAGGGGCTCTTCAGATAATAATTTTCCACCCCATCCCAAAACCACTACCAGCAAAGTTATTTAAATTTTTCCCAAAAAGTCAGGTTTTCACTGAAAAACTCAAAAGCACTTTCACAAGCAATCCAGAAAAATTTGCCCTCGTTCTAGCACTTCAATAAAGGAAATAACCGGGTCAAAAAAAAGCACCACAAACCAGTCATGAAGTTTACAATTATCCCCTGGGAGGCTGTGACAAGATTTACGTGGTGAAACAGCAAAAACCCTCGACCCCCCCCCTCAATAAACACATTTACGCATGTAGGAAGTAACCTAACAACGCCTGTGTACAACACCAAATTTCCAAACCAATATCCTTAAATTCAGAGACCCCCAATTTAGTAAAAAAATAATTCCCAACGAAAAGTGCCTGAATCACACTGACGCTTTTTCGAATACAATTAAAAACAAAACAACGGCAGCTTCACCATCCCCAAAGTCTTAGCAAGATCCCATATTTCCCTTTATACAAAACAAAGCACAGAGAGTGAACACGAAACAAGCTGCTCATTCCGTTTATTTTGTCCAACCTTTTTTTATGTTACCCAAGTAATAGCTTTTTCTCCTTTTATCAGTACGTTTAATTGCCACCATATTTATTATTTTTGTCACTACCACTACACTACTCTACTACTCCACTAGTGAACACGAAAGGTTTCCTCCTAGTAACACCTCACTCTGAGCCTTTATACCCCCTCTGTGCCCAGATTTTTTGTAATGGTTTTGAAAAGTTCCGGGAAGCAAACGTGCCACAAAAAAGTCCATTAGTTCCTTGTGTCCTTTTACTTTACATATTGGGGGGAATTCAAAACTTTTTTAAAAATTTCTTTCTTCAAAAGGAAAAATTTTCTAAGCTATGTATTAATTTAGTCATCCTAGCTGAATGTTTTCTAACGAATTTAGTCCATTCTAAAATATGGGACCAAAAGCTGCAAAATCTAGGTGGGGGCCTTACTAATGATGTATAAAGCTGCGTTGACTCTGGATTCTGTTGCTTTCACTTTTTTGATAAAATCCCGTAATCTATTTGCCCTTTTTCGTACGTTAGGCATTGCTGTTTTTTGGTTTTTGGTTTTGCTCACCATAACCCCAATCCTTTTCGCAAACTGTATGGCTAAAGTTCTACATCTTTTTCTTTTGTACTAGGGTTAGGGCACTCCCAGCTCAAACCTTTCTTTTCTACATTGAACTGCTCTGCCACTTTTCTACCCAAAAATAGAGTTTTTTTAAATCCCCTGAAGTTCCATAACATCTACTTTGAATCAATTACCTACCATCTCCGTGTCACGGCGAATTTTTTATATCACTATAATTCCCCTCACAAATCATTTTTAATATTATAAACAAAAAAGGGGCCCCAAACTGACCCCTGTGGAACGCCCTTGTTACAGACCCCCACTCGGATTTAACCCCATTATGGACACTCTTGTTTCCCTGTCATGAGCCATGACTCGATCCACGAGGCACTTTTCCCCCAATGCCTGAGCTGCCCTTTCTTTAACGTCTTTGGGGCGGAATCTATAAAAAACCCTTTCTAAAATCAAAGAAAAAATATTCAAATTTCTTTATCGTGGCAACGCCCAAAACCTTTACTAAAGAAAATTTAAAATAAATTATTGACAAGCCCGGCCTCTTTGAACCATCGGGAAAAATCATTAATCAAGCATGGTTATCGAGATGGTTTCTTATAATCTCAGTTTAAAAATTGTCTATTTTTTGCCTAAAATTGAGGTCAGGTTATTGGGGGGAATTTGACGGAAACGACTTGTCCCCTGTTTTAAAAATGGGAATTTACATTCCCTCTTCCACTACAGAACCCTAACCTTTTTTGAAGGATAAATTAAAATATTATTAAGGGTTCACAGAGTTCCTTTTTGCTTTCCCTTAAAAAAACCCTTGAAAAACTTCATCAGGACCCTGCGACTTTTTTGTTTAGTCTGTCTATCTCTTACAACCATTTTACTATGCTGTGATGTTACATAATTTATCTTCTTTTGGCCCCCCTAAAAAAATTAATTACTGGATATTGTTAGTTTCTTCCTGTGTAAAAAACTGAGAGAAATAATTATTAAAAATCGAGCACATTTCATTCTCTTTGTCAGTAAGGTGCCCATAGTTATTTTTAAGGGGATCTATCTTATGTCTAATTTTGTTCTATAAACCTGGAAAAAACTTTTTGGGTTAGTTTTAGAATCCCTAGCAATTTTAATTTCATAGTCTGTTTTAGCTTTTCTTATCCCCTTTTTAATGTCCCTTTCTTAATGTCAATATACTGATTCATAAGATGACACTCACCTCTTTTGATACGCCTATAAATTCCTTTCTTATGCCCTAGTAGATATTTGAGCCTATTATTCATCCTTTTTGGGTCATTTCTTTTTGATCTAATTTCTTTATGGGATAAACGTTCTTTGAGCAGCATGTATAGTGTTTCAGAAAACTGTCATATTGATAGCTCAATTCGTTTACCCCAGTCAACAGATGATAAGTGTTCTCTAACCCCATCGTAATCTGCTAAGCGAAAATCTGGGACCGTTACTGAGTTTTTCGCTACTATCGTACTTCCATTCAATGCTAAATGTAATTAATTTGTGTTCGCTAGCACCCAGTTCTTCTGAAATTTCTAAATTATTAACAAGGGATTCATTGTTTGCCATAACTAAGTCAAACAGGTTATGTCCCCTTGTAGGTTCTGTCACAAACTGCTTCTAAGAAGTCGTATGATTCTAAATTCCCAGTCAAGAAATTCCAATCAATATGACTAAAGTTAAAGTCTCTAGAATTACTACATTATCGTGCCTTGTGGCCTTAACAATTTCCTCCCATAGTAGTCTCCCTTTGTCCCTATCTAAGTTTGGGGGACGGTATATCACTCCTAAAATCAGTTTTTCATGCCCCTCTGAAAATTCTATCCAAACGACTCTGTATGTGTTACTTCAGACTTAATACCCGTTTTTATGAACAGTTCAAGCGTTTCTGGACATACAACGCCCCCCCCCCCCCCTTCCCGATACTTCTGTCTACTTGGAACAATTTTAAACCCTGAATATGACTTTCCCCCAGACATGTCCCGATTTTTTGAATTAAACCACGTCTCATTTAAAGGCAAAACATAATGTTACCTGCACTAGCAACTATTCTCAACTCGTCCATCTTATTCCTAGCACTACAGCAATTAGCATAATAAACATTGAAAGACTCTTTTTTCTCTTTACCCTTCCTGCTCATTTCTGTTTTTCTACTAAACCTATTACTGTCCTTATCACCCAAAGTCCCTGGGTTTTACAATATCTACCTCGTTCTGCTTATTACTAGTTCCCCTAGAACTCGTAATATTACTACACTGAGATTCACTTTTCCCGCCAAAACCCATACCGCAACTATTCCTAGTTTAAAGTCCTAACTGCCCCCCACTGCAGTTGCCGTGCTACCACCCCAGACCTAGATAAGTGAACCCCATCCCTGGCATATAGTCATTCCCGCCATAGAAGAAGGGGCCAGTTGTCAATGAATGTTACCGCATTTTCCTTACAGTATTTTTCCCGCCAGCATTGAACCAATTGCCCTGGAGAAACCATTTATTTCCCAAATCCTCTCCTTGGCAAAATACCACATATGACAGGGTTCCCACCCTTTCTTCTAATTATTTTATTGCTGACCTATACCTGCTAATCAGGTCTTCCCCTCCTACGTCTGCCCAAAATTCGTTGCCTCCAGCACTGAGACGTAATAGGATTGCTCCCATTACCTCTCATGATGTCATCCAGACGGCTAACAATATCCTCCACCCAGCCCAGGAAAGCAAACTCTCTGTCTCCTACTCCTGTCCTTCAAGCAGAACGCCCTTATCTATATACCTAAAATTGGCTATCCCCAACAACAACAATATTCTTACCTTCCTTGGTGTCATTCATCGTGACGTTCCCAGTAGTCGACTCACCCTTCGTCGGGTAGCACCGAGAAAAGTATTAGATGTTTCCACAACAGTTTCCACGGCAGTCTCTTTCTTCTTCATCGTTTCTACCTTTCCATTCGTCTTCTTGATCGTCAACTTCGTTCCCTGCTGTCCAGCCACTGACCAGTTTCCCTTCTTGACCTGAGGACTCAAAACAGGAGGACTACTACGAATCTTCTTGTTTTCCTCGGTCAGTCGCCGAATCTCCATCTTCGCCATCCTCAATTCTTCCTTAAGCTGTTGGTAAAGTTGCTCGATGGAGGGTATCTTGCTTCAATTCGAAGAGAGAGCGCAAACAGGTCTTCACAGAGCTAAGTACACGTCAACACTGCGCAAAAGCCTACTCAATCAGGAGCTACTGCGCAGCACGTCCGCACGGCCCAATAGCGATGCGAACACAGCTTCTTTACATGCTTTACTAGATGCGAGTTCTATATTGGCGTTGTATACTCCAAGATGGATCTGACATAAACCGTGTATATGGTCGTGAATGCTTCCTTGCTGATGTTCCTCACACCATTTTGTTATTTTATTCGTCAAGAAACAGGGCAAGTGCCTCCCTGAAAGCAGGCCAGAAATTTGCCAGTCTCACGTTGACATCAGCAGTTATTCGGTTGATGTGTGTCCCAGGTGAACTGCTCGGAGCAATGCTCACTCCGAGGTCCTTTATCAGGAAAGTTTGCAGCCTTTGTCCCCCGAGCTGGTACATTGTTTAAGGACGTCTTTGTCCGTCTCCGATTATCATTACGTCACCAATTATTAGAGCAATTCTGCAGCTAGTCTATATCCATTTGTAGTCTTTCCTGATCTACTCCTGCTTGCATTTTTCTCATTAGTTTTACATCATCTGCGAACTGGGACACGTCTGTCATGTCGTTCACATACACAAGAAACAGAACTGGTCCACATGCTAACCCTTGTGAAACTCCACTCGTCACACTCGTCTATTCCGACACCACCTCTCTTGTAGTAACTTCTTGCTTCCTTCCCGATACGTATCCATTAATTCACTGTAGTGCTTGCCCTGTAACTCCTGCCTGCTCCTGTAGCCTTTGTCCTAGTCCCTTTCGTGCTACTGTATCGAACGCCTTCGTACAGTCCAAAAATATACAGTCCACACGTCACCCACCCTCTCTCTCTGTCTTTCTCTCTCTCTCTCTCTCTCTCTCTCTCTCTCTCTCTCTCTCTCTCTCTCTCTCTCTCTCTCTCTCTCTCTCTCTCTCTCTCTCTCTCTCTCTCTCTCTCTCTCTCTCTCTCTCTCTCTCTCTCTCTCTCTCTCTCTCTCTCTCTCTCTCTCTCTCTCTCTCTCTCTCTCTCTCTCTCTCTCTCTCTCTCTCTCTCTCTCTCTCTCTCTCTCTCTCTCTCTCCTCTCTCTCTCTCTCTCTTCTGGCTAACTTTCGATACCTTATCACAGAACATGAGCAGATTTGTGAGATATGATTTACCATCTCGAAAACCACGATGGCGGTTGTTCATGAATCCACTCCTTTATAGATTCTTCACTACTCTTCTCCTGATAATCTCCATAACCTTACATGCTATGCATGTAACTGAAAGTGGCATTTAATTTAATGCCAACTGTCTGTCCCCTTTTGTAAATATTGGGATTTCTCGCTGCTTTCCAGATCTCTGGCAGTTTGTCTTATTCATTCGATTTGTTGAAGATCACTGTTAGTGGTTCACACAGTTCCTCTATGCCCCCCTCTCAGAACCCACAGAGATGTTGTCTGGTCCCATTGCATTCGAGGTATCTAGTTCACGCAGGATTTTCTTTACCTCCCTTTCCGTTGTTTGTACTGTGCCCAGTATTCGTTGGTGCACTCTAACTATCTGGCAATGTTTCTGATTCCACTGAGAATACCTCCCTAAATCTTCTGTTCAGCTGCTCGAAGCCTTCCTGAACACTCCCAGTGAACTCTCCTCCTTCCTTCTTCATCCTTATTACATGTCCCTTTTTTCATTCTGATGTGGCTGTACATCAACTTAGTCTAAAATTTGACTTTTAAAGATAAATAATTCTCAAGCTGCCATTCAGCTTCTCTTCTTTTCCGTGCATATTTGTGTGTGTGTGTGTGTGTGTGTGTGTGTGTGTACTCACCTAGTTGTACTCACCTATTTGAGTGTTGCGGGGGTCGAGTCCGAGGGCTCCCTGGCCCCGCCCTCTTCACTGATCGCTACTAGGTCACTCTCCCTGAGCCGTGAGCTTTATCATACCTCTGCTTAAAGCTATGTATGGATCCTGCCTCCACTACATCGCTTCCCAAACTATTCCACTTACTGACTACTCTGTGGCTGAAGAAAATTCTTCCTAACATCCCTCTGACTCATCTGTATTTTCAGCTTCCAGTTGATTTCCTCCCTTGTTCCTGCTTCCGGTCTATTGAACAATCTGTCCCCATCTACCCTACCAATTCTCTCAGTATTTTGTACGTTGTTGTCATATCAATCTTAGTCCATCTTTCGTCTAGTGCCATGAGGTTTAGTTCCCTTAATGTCTCCTCAAAGAACATACCCCCTTAGCTGGGGGACTAGTCTCTTTGCAAACCTTTGCACTTTCTCCAATTTCTTTATGTGGCTGACCAGGTGTGGGTTTAATACTGGTGCTGCATACTTCCCCAGTATGGGCGTGTCGTACACAGTGTGCAGTGTCGTGAATGATTCTGTACTTAGATGTCGAAACATTCTCACGTTTACCAGGAGCCAATACGCTGCAACAGTTTCTGGGGCTGATATTCGCGTTGACCTCTTAAGCTGTACTACGTCTGAGGTCGTCTTTGTCTTTCCCCAAGCCTTATAACTTTGCAAATGCTGGGGTTAATCTCCAGGAACCATTTATCAGGCAAGCAGACTGTCCAGATCCTCTTGTAGGTTTACCTGATCCTCGTCCACCATGTCATTCATGAATACAAGAAACAGCACCGGACCTAGGACTGACCCTTGTGGAACCGCACTCGACACATGCACTCTGACACCTCTTCAAATACCAATACATGTTGCTTCCTTCCTGTCAGCTTCTGTTACCATGTCGTAGAACTCCAGTAGGTCGGTGACGCAGATTTCCATTCCTTGAAGCCGTGGTAGGTGTCATGTTTGAGCCCCTTCTTGTCTAGGTGCTCCACCACACTTCTCTTTATAATGATCTACATAACTTTACTTATTATACATGACAGTGAAACTGGTCCGTAGTTTAGTGCTGCCTATCTGTCTCCCTTCCTAAAAATCGGGACTACGTTTGCTGTGTGTGTGTACTCACCAAGTTGTACTCACCTAGTTGTGGTTGCAGGGACGGGTCACAGCTCCTGGCTCCGCCTCTTCACTGGTCGCTACTAGGTCACTCTTCCTGCTCCATGAGCTTTATCATACCTCTTCTTAAAGCTATATATGGATCCTGCCTCCACTACATCACTTCCCAGATTATTCCACTTCCTGACAACTCTGTGACTGAAGAAATACTTCCTAACATCCCTATGATTCATCTGAGTCTCCGACTTCCAACTGTGACCCCTTGTTGCTGTGTCTCATCTCTGGAACATCCTCTCTGTGTCTAACTTGCCGATTTCTCTCAGTATTTTATATGTCGATATCATATACCCCTATCTCTCCTGTCCTCCAGTGTCGTCAGGTCGATTTCCCTTAACTTCTCCTCGTAGGACATACGCCTTAGCTCCGGGACTAGTCTTGTTACAAACCTTTGCAATTTCTCTAGTTTCATTACGTGCTTGGCTAGGTGTGGGTTCCAAACTGGAAGCCACATCTAGCCAAGCTAGGTCGAAATGCTGTTATTAAGTATGCTAGGCGCCAGTATGCAGCAGCAGCTATTTGGTGGATTTGCGCCTCAGGAGATGTGCCCGGTGTTATACCCACCTGGAGATCCTTTTCCTTGAGTGAGGCTTGTAGTCTCTGGCCCCCGAGACTGTACTCCATCTGCGGTCTTCTTTGTCCGTTCCAAATCTTCATGACTTTGCACTTAGTGGGGTTGAACTTCAGGATCCAGTTTCTGGACTAGGCCTGCAGCCTGTCCAGATCCCTTTGCAGCTCTGCCTGGTCCTCGTCCGATTGAATTTTTCTCATCAACTTCACATCATTTGCAATCAGGGACACTTGGGAGTCTATTCCTTCCGTCATGTCGTTCACAAATACCAGCACCGGTCTTAGGGCTGACCCCTGTGGAACCCCGCTCGTTACAGGCGCCCACTCTGTCACTTTGCCACGTACCATGACTCGCTGTTGTCTTCCTGACAAGTATTCCCTGATCCATTACAGTGCCTTCCCTGTTATCCCTGCCTGATCCTCCAACTTTTGCACTAATCTCTTGTGTGAAACTGTGTCAAACGCCTTCTTACAGTCCAAGAAAATGCACTCTACTCACCCCACTCTCTTTTGTCTTACTGCTGTCACCATGCCATAGAACTCCACTAGGTTTGTGATACAGGATATCCCGTCCCTGAAACCGTGCTGGCTGTCTTTGATAAGCTTATTCCTTTCTAGGTGCTCCACCACTCTTCTCCTAATAATCTTCTCCATGACTTTGCATGCTATAAATGTCAGTGACACTGGCCAGTAGTTGAATGCTTCGTGTCTGTCTCCTTTTTTAAAAACTTGGACTACATTTGCTGTCTTCCATACCTCAGGTAGTCGCCAAGTTTCGATAGATATCTTGAAGATTGCTGTTAGTGGTACACATAGCGACTGTACTCACCTAGTTGTACTCACCTAGTTGAGGTTGCAGGGGTCGAGTCCAAGCTCCTGGCCCCGCCTCTTCACTGGTCGCTACTACGTTAATCATACCTCTGCTTAAAGCTATGTATGGATCCTGCCTCCACTACATCGCTTCCAAAACTATTCCACTGTGTGTGTGTGTGTGTGTGTGTGTGTGTGTGTGTGTGTGTGTGTGTGTGTGTGTGTGTGTGTGTGTGTGTACTCACCTTATTGTGGTTGAAGGAGTCGAAACTCAGCTCCTGGACCCGCACTCTTCACTGGCCGCTACTGGGTCCTCCCTCTCCCTGCTCCATGAGGTTTATCATATCTCATCTTACAACTATGTATGGCTCCAGCCTCCACTACATCGTTTGCCAGACTATTCCGCTTCCTAACAACTTTGTGGCTGAAGAAATACTTCCTAACATCCTTCTGACTCATCTGAGTCTTCAGCTTCCAATTGTGACCCCTTGTTTCTGTGTCCCATCTCTGGAACATCCTGTCTCTGTCCACCTTGTCTATTCCATGCAGTATTTTGTATATCGTTATCATGTCTCCCCTGACCCTCTTGTCCTCCAGTGTCGTCAGACCGATTTCCCTTAACCTCTCTTCATAGGACATTCCCCTTAGCTCTGGAACCAGCCTTGTTGCAAACCTTTGCACTTTCTCTAATTTCCTGACGTGCTTGACCAGGTGTGGGTTCCAAACTGGTGCTGCGTACTCCAGTATGGGCCTGACGTACACAGTGTATAAAGCCTTGAACGATTCTTTACTGAGGTACCGGAACACTATTCTCAGGTTTGCCAAGCGTCCATATGCTGCAGCAGTTATCTGGTTAATGTGTGCTTTTGGCGAAGTACTCGTTATTATACTCACTCCTTGATCTTTCTCCATGAGCGAGGTTTGCAGTCTTTGGCCTCCTAGCCTATACTCTTTCTGAGGTCTTCTTTGCCCTTCTCCGATCTTCAGGATTTTGCATTTGGCGGGTTAAAATTCTAGGAGTCAGTTGCTGGACCATGCATCCAGCCTGTTCAGGTCTCTTTGTAGACCTGTCTGGTCCACATCTGGTTTAATTCTCCACATTAACTTCACATCATCTGCAAACAGGGACACTTCTGAGTCTATCCCTTCCGTCATGTTCACATATACCAAGAATAGTACTGGTCCCAGGACAGACCCCTGTGGCACCTTACTCGTCACAGGCACCCACTATGATACCTCATCACGGACCATGACTCGCTGTTGCCTCCCTGTTAGGTATTCTCTGATCAATTGCAGTGCCCTTCCTGTTATATGTGCCTGATCCTCTAGTTTCTGCACTAATCTCTTGTGAGGAAATGTGTCGAAGGCCTTCCTGCAGTCAAGGAAAATGCAATCCACCCACCCCTCTCTCTCGTGTCTTACTTCTGTTACCTTGTCATAAAACTCCAGAAGGTTTGTGACACAGGATTTGCCTTCCATGAACCGATGCTGGTTTTCATTTATAATCTTGTTCCGTTCCAGGTGTTCCACCACTCTCCTTCTGATAATCTTCTCCATGACTTTGCATACTATACATGTCAGAGACACAGGTCTGTAGTTTAGTGTCTCGTTTCTGTTTCTTTCTTAAATATGGGGACTATATTTGCCGTCTTCCATATCTCAGGTAGTTGCCCAGTTTCAAGGGATGTGTTAAAGATTGTGGTTAGGGGCATGCACAGCATCTCTGCTCCTTCTCTAAGGACCCACGGGAAGATGTTGCCCGGTCCCATCGCCTTTGAGGTATCAAGGTCACTTAGCAGCTTCTGGACCTCTTCCTCAGTTGTTTGTATGTCATCCAACACTTGTTGGTATATTCCTTCTTGATGTTCCCTTCTGTGCTGTCTTCCCACAGCCCTTCCTGTCTCTACTGTAAAAACTTCCTTAAATCTCTGTTTAGCTCCTCACATACCTCCTGATCATTTTTTGTGAGTTCTCCACCTTCTGTCCTCAGTCTGATCACCTGGTCTTTGAATGTTGACTTCCTCCTGATGTGGCTATACAGCAGTTTCGGGTCAGCCTTGACTTTCGATGCTATGTTATTTTCATACTGTCACTGGGTCTCCCTCCTTACCCGTGCATACTCGTTCCTGGCTCTGCAACTAATCTCCCTATTTTCATGTCTCTGCCTTCTGTACTTTTTCCATTCTCTATTGCACTTAGGTTTTGCCTCCTCACACCGTCGGGAAAATCAGGGGCTCGTTCTGGGCTTCCCATTGTTTCTGTAGCCCTTTGGAATAAACCTTTCCACTGCCTCCTTGCATTTTGTTGTTACATATTCCATCATTTCATTTACTGGCTTTCCTGCCAGTTCTCTGTCCCACGGAACCTCCTGCAGGAAGTTCCTCAAACCTATGTAGTCCCCTCTTTTATAGTCTGGCTTTTCCCATTCAACTACTGTTACTCTCTCCACTTGCAACTCTACTATGTATTCAAAGCACAGAACCACGTGGTTACTAGCTCCTAGTGGACTCTCATATGTGATGTCCTCAATGTCTGAACTGCCCAGGGTGAACACAAGGTCCAATTCTGCTGGTTCGTCCTCCCCTCTCACTCTGGTAGAGTCCTTAACATGTTGGTGCATGAGGTTTTCCAGCACCACATCCAACATCTTGGCTCTCCATGTTTTGGGACCCCCATGTGGCTCCAGGTTTTTCCAGTCAATCTCCCTGTGGTTGAAATCACCCATAACCAGCAACTTTGCTCTGCTCGAGTGATCACTTCTTGCCACCTCAGCAAATGTGTCCACCATTGCTCTGTTGCTCTCTTCATATTTCTCTTTTGGCGTCCTGCAGTTCTGTGGTGGATTATGCATCACTGCAATGACCATATTGTGCTCCCCAGACTGAAGTGTACCTACTATGTAGTCTCTTTCTCCTGTCTCGTCTATGCCTCCAATTTTCTCGAATTTCCATCGGTTTTTTGCGAGCAGAGCAACCCCTCCTTCCCCTCTGCCCCGTCTATCTTTCCTCACGATCTGATATCCTGGTGGGAAGATTGCATCTGTTATTTTTTCAGTGAGTTTTGTTTCTGTAACTGCTATGATGTCGCGGGACTTCTCATTGATTCTTTCTTGCCACTCCTCATATTTATTCATTAATCCATCTGCATTTGTGTACCAAACCTTCAACTTCTGTTCTAATACTGTAACTGTGGTCCTGGGGGAATACTGGGGTTGGGAGAGCAGGAGCCCTGGTGGGGGCCTGTGGGAGGTTGCAGTGGAGGTGGAGGAAGAGCTCCCATAGGGGGTTGCTGTAGGGGTAGGGTTTGTGGTGCGGGGGGTGAGAACAGAGGGATCGGTGTGTGATTGTTGGTTTAGATTGTTTAGTTGCCTTGAGGGTGTCCTTCTGCAGGTGTTTCTAGGGGTGTGCTTGCCCTTCTACCTGTGCCTGGGTTATTCTGCTCTTCTTTGTCATTTCCTCCCATTCCTCTTTTCGTTTTTGCACTCTCTCTTTCAGTATCATCCTTTCCTCCTGTGTTCTGTCTCAATCGAGGTACACACTCTTGAACTCCTGTTTGCCTCTCAGCTGCAGGATCATGGTCCGAGTTGATTCTGCCTTGAAAATTACTTTGAAAGGCCGTTTCCTTCTCTTTGTGAACCACCCGATTCTCCGAAAATTTGCCACCTGGGTCATGTCTCCCTCGCCTATCACCTTCAAGATACCTTCAATCGCTTTTTTCTCCTCCTGTTTTCTTTCATCATAAGTTTCCCCTTCAGCTTCGTCTAGCCCATAGACAAAAACTGATCTCTCCCTTTCCACCTCCCACTGTGACTCCCATTGCATCCTCTGAGGTGTTTTAGTTCCTTCCCTTGGAGTGTTCCTTCTT
>NC_069423.1:38466523-38479023 GCF_026875155.1 Cherax quadricarinatus | reverse complement strand
CTGTCGTAATAGGACATTCCCCTTAGCACTTTATCTAATTTCTTGATGTGCTTGACCCGGTGTGGGTTCCAAACTGTTTTGCGCACTCCAGTATGGGCCTGACGTACACGGTGTTCAGAATTTTGAAAGATTCCCTACTGAGGTATCGGAACGCTATTCTTATGTTTGCCAGGCGCCCTTATGCTGCAGGAGTTATGTGGTTAATGTGCACCTCAGGAGATGAGCTCGGTATTATACTCACCCCAAGAGCATTTTCCTTGAGGTTTGCAGTCTTTGGCCACCTAGACTATACTCCATCTGCGGTCTTCTTTGCCCCTTCTCCCGATCTTCATGACTTTTCATTTGGCAAGGTTAAATTCAAGGAGCCAGTTGCTGAACCAGGCTTGTAGCCTGTCCAGGTATCTTTGTAGTCCTGCCTGATCCTCAATCGATTTGATTCTCCTCATTAACTTCACGTCATCTGCAAACAAGGACACTTCTGAGTCTATCCCTTCCGTTATGTCATTCACATATACCAAAAACAGCACAGGTCGTAGGACTGACCCCTGTGGAACCGCCCTTGTCACAGGCGCCCACTGTGATACCTAGTCACTAACCATGACTCGTTGTTGCCTCCCTGTCAGATATTCTCTGATCCATTTCAGTGCCTTTCCTGTTATGTGTGCCTGATTCTCTAGCTTTTGCAGTAACTGCCTGTGAGGAACTGTGTTGAAGGCCTTCTTGCAGGCCAAGAAAATGCGGTCTATCCACCTCTCTCTCTCTCTCTTTTCTTACTTCTGTCACCTTGTCATAAAACTCCAGTACGTTTGTGACACAGGATTTTCCTTCCCTGAAACCATGCTGGTTGTCGATTATACACTTGTTTCTTTCCAGTTACTCCACCATGCTCCTCCTCTCACGTTGAACTTCTCACATACCTCTTGGTCGTTTCTTGTGAACTCCCCGTCATCCTTCCTCAGTCTGATTACCTGGTCCTTGACTGTTGTTTTCCTCCTGCTGTAGCTATACAACAGCTTCGAGTCAGACTCTGTTATTTTCATATTGTCGCTGAGCCTCCCTTCTTATCTGTGCATATTCGATTCTGGCTGTTCGGCTGATCTCTTTATTTTCCTGGATCCTTTGTCTTCAGTACCTTTTCCATCCTCTATTGCACCTAGTTTTTTCCTCCCGACATCTTTGGGTGAAGTAAGGACACGTTCTGGTCTTCCCATTATTTCTGTTTTCTTTGAGAACAAACCTCTCCTCTGCCTCCTTGCATTTTGTTGTCACATAGTCCATCGTTTCTTTCACTGGTTTTCCTGTCAGTTTTCTCTCCCACTGAACGTCTTGAAGGAAGTTCCTCATGCCTGTGTAGTTCCCGTGTTTGTCTTTTGTTTTTTTCCATCCTATTCCTGGTACTCTCTCCACTTGTAGGTCAACTATGTAGTCAAAGCACAGAACCAGATGATCACTAGCTCCTAGGGGCCTTTCATACATGATATCCTCGATGTCCGAACTACTCAAGGTGAATACAAGGTCCAGTCTTGCTGCATCATCTTCACCTCTCTCTCTGGTAGTGTCTCTAACATGCTGATGCATGAGGTTTTCCAGTACCACATTCATCATCTTGGCTCTCCATGTTTTGGGATCCCCATGGGGCTCCAAGTTTTCCCAGTCAATCTCCTTGTGATTGAAATCACCCATAACTAGTAACTTTGCTTCCCCCATGTGAGTTTTTCTGGCCACCTCGGCTAGTGTGTCGACCATTGCTCTGTTGCTCTCATCGTATTCTTCTCTTGGCCTCCTGCAGTTCTGTGGTGGGTTGTACATTACTGCAATTACCACCTTATGGCCCTCAGACTGGACTGTTCCTACTAAGTAGTCCCTTTCGCCCATGCCATCCATTCCTTCCATTTTCTCAAATTCCCACTAGTTTCTAATGAGCAGTGCAACTCCTCCCCCTCTCATCCTTCTGTCTTTCCTGAGGATTTGATATCTGGGTGGAAAGATTGCATCTGTTACCATCCTGGTGAGTTTTGTTTCTGTGAGTGCTATTATGTCTGGGGATGTCTCCTTGATTCTTTCATGCCACTCCTCACACTTATTTGTTATTCCATCTGCATTTGTATACCACACCTTCCACGTCTTTCTAAAGCTGTGATCTGGTGGTGCATTGGGGTTGGGGAAGTGAGAGACCTGATAAGGAACTATGGGTGGTTGCTGTGAGGGTGGAGTTTGTAATGAAGTGGGTGGGGGCATTGGATATGGCATGTGTGTTTTGGGTTGGAATGTTTGGTTGCACTGGGGTTGTCCTGGTTGGGGGGCTTCTGTAGGTAGCTGTGAGGGAGGCTGTATTTTATTTTCCTCTTGAGTCTGGGTTCTCCTGCCCATTTCCATCTTCTCTCTTTCCTCCTTTCACCTTTGTACCATCTCTCTCAGTTTCTACCTTTCTTCTTTTGTTCTGTCATGGTCGAGATACACCTTCCCGTATGTATGTCTATATGTGTGTGTGTGTGTGTGTGTGTGTGTGTGTGTGTATGTGTGTGTGTGTGTGTGTGTGTGTGTGTGTGTGTGTGTGCGTTTGTGCATGTGTGTGTGTGTGTGTGTGTGTGTGTGTGTGTGTGTGTGTGTGTAACTATATGTGGGTTTATTAAGTGTGTGAAAATTAGAAGGTGGGATTGTATGTTGTGGTGTATGAGTGTATATATGGAGTTTGCAGTGCTGCCCTACCTACCTTGCCCGACACCCTCCTGACCTGACCCACACCTACCTACTATTTTGCGTCCTCTATGCTTTTACTTCTACCTAGTCTAACAGACATCTGTCTCCCCTTGTTCTGTAAATTACTAATTTATATTCTTTACTGAGTACTTGATAGCCTATTCTTTATCGTACTAGAAGAGTTGGACCTTTCACAATCAGTTTGCGGTTAATTGGAACCCCCACTCACACCCAAAAAACACGCATAGGTGAATACTTGCGATGTAGCCTGTAGCAGCCTGTAGATTGTCCAGCTCGATGTGATGTCCTGGCCTATAGCCATCTCCGTTTCTCCTCGATATATAGTATACCCTATTCACTGTATTTCTTTCACTTGTCACACATCTGATTCACTTTATTACATTTTTTCTTGGGTGACACACACAACGTGTGTACATCGTGAGTACACACACACACAACGTGTGTGTGTGTGCTCACCTATATAGGGTTGCAGAGATCGATTCTTATCTATTGGCTTCGCCTCTCAACTTGTCACTTGTCAGATTCTCTCTGCATTGGCTTCAGAGGTTATTCGGTGGTTGATGTGAGCTTATGGCAAAATGCTCATCTCTAGGTCTTTCCCTGTAAGGACTGCAACCTTGGTCTCACGAGATTTTACACCGTTTCCTATCTTCTGACCCCTTCCCCGATCTTCATGACTTTGAATTTGCTGGGGTTCAAGTCATGCAACTTCTTTGTTGACCCTGCCGTTTCTCCAAATCCATTTGAATCTTCTCTCTGTTCTCGTCTGTTTTTATTCTTTTCAGTTTAAAATCAGCAAGTAGAAATACATCTGACCTAATACTATCTGGAATATCATGCACATAAACCAGATCCTTGCCGCACCTCGCTTGTTAGACTTCCTCATTCTGACGTCTCTTCCCGGATGATCACATTTCCTCCTTCCTCAGTTTTTGCCCTAGTCTAATGGGGTACTGTATCATTTGCCTTAATGCAAGCTAAAATTAATGCAATCCACCTAGCCCTCTCTCTTCTGTCTAACTTTTGTTACTTTGTTAAAGAAATCCAACATGTGGGTATGGAAAGATTTACCATCTCTGAACCCCTGTTAATTACCGTTTACGGAACCACTTTCCTCCTGATTGTCTTCTCCATTACCTTGCAAAGAATGCATGTTAGTGAAACTGGTCTGTAGTTCAACGCTTCCTGGCTGCCGTATTTCTTAGTTACAGGTGCTGCATTCGCTGTCTTCCATATCTCTGGCAATTGTCCCGTGTTCTTAACTTGTTGTACAGTAAATCTTAG
Organism: Cherax quadricarinatus; assembly: GCF_026875155.1. Lineage (NCBI taxonomy): Eukaryota > Metazoa > Arthropoda > Malacostraca > Decapoda > Parastacidae > Cherax > Cherax quadricarinatus. The sequence continues at coordinate 38,475,018 of NC_069423.1, read as the reverse complement.
CTAGTGGTTAAGACAATGATTCTGGTCCCTTTTGCAGAATCCAGCTGGACCCCTTGTCAGGTTCCAGTGCCCTTGATGCATCCAGCTCCTTCTAATGCTTTTTTTCACCTCTTTTGGTGCTGTGTTTATGGTGTCTAGTACCTGTCGTTGTACCCTTTTTCCCTAGGCTTTTTGGCACTGCCCGGTTTTCAATGAGTAGACACTTTGAATTATTTGTTCAACACTTCACAGACTTCCTTGTCATTTCACCTAAGCTCTTCTCCTTCCTTCATGAGTAGAATTACCTGGTCTTTTACTGTTGTCTTTCTTTTGAAAAGGCTTTGAATCAGTTTTGATTCAGACTTGGCCTTAGCTGCTATGTCGTTTTTAAACTGTCTCTCAGCCTCTCTCCTCACCCTTGTAAATTTATTTCTGGCTAATCTCCTCACTTCTGTTTCTATCTGACCTTTGCTTCCTATATTTTTTTCCAAGCTCATAAGCTTCTCTTTTTTTGCATCTCTGTATTTCTGGTTAACCTTAAGGTGTTTTTTGTCTTTGCTATTTCCAGTTCACCTTTTGGGCATAAAGTTTCCCTTTGCCTCCTGGCACTTTCCAGCCACATATTTCATCTCACCAACAGACTTTCCATCCAGTTAATTTTCCAACACTGCACTGCATTCAGGAATTCCCTCAACCCTGCATTATTCCCACTTCTAAATTCTGACTTCTCGCTTGCCATTTTTCCTCTATGTTTAGTCCCACAGCACTGCATGGTTGCTGGCACAAAGGAGATACAGGGCTCTCGGATTCTATTTCTTCTATATTTGACATACTTGTGATAAATTCTAAGCTCAATCTTGCTGGGTCATCTCATCTTCTCTCTTGTTGTATCTTTAACGTGCTGACACAAAATTTTCATTCACCTTTTCCATCAACCTACGTTTCTGATACTCCATATGGGTCCCAGTTCTCCCAAACTATTTCTTTGTGACTGAAATCACCCATGATGAATAGCTTTACCATAGCCCTATGGACACTCATAGATGCCTCAGGTATGACATCGTCTTCTAGTCCTCATATTCTTGCCTCAGTCTCCTATTAGATGGAAGGTTGTATGTCACTGTAAATATTACTTTTGGTCCCCCAGTCTTAGCACACTAAGAAGTCATGTGTCTTTTGTCTGTTTATCTCACTCACCTCTTTGAAACTCCACTGATTTCCGATTAGCAGTACCACTCATCAGTCTCTCTTGTTTCTTCCATCTTTCCTTATCACCTGATATCCAGCTGGAAATATGACATTTGATATGTAGCTCGAATTTGCCTCTGTGAAAGCTATGATGTCTGAAGTTACTTAGGTTATTTGTTCATTCAGCTTGTCACTTTTGTTAGAAAGTCCATCCTTATTTATGTGCCACACTCTTAGTTTACTTTCCCTTACCATTGACTGGTTTTGGCTTTCTACTCCCTCTGCATTTTGCTAATCTGTTAGGTGTGGAGAGGTATGCCTGGGTTAGGTGTGCACATCACCACTAGAAATATGGTCAAGGAAAGGAGAGTGGAGGAAATGGCGAGTTGTGGAGGGAAGGGGGGGATTTTGGTGTTAATGTTGGTGCCGGGTTGGTTGGGGTGGCCCAGACTTGACTTTGAGAGGGGTTGAGGCTGTCTGTGAAGGAGTTCTTGAGGTTGGGCGCTCTTGCCTCCTGCTGCTTTTGTTCATTCATGATGGGTTTTTATCAGTCATTCTATTCTCCATTGTAGACCTGTTATGATCCAGGTATAAGTATATACTAATGTAGCATCGTATGGCTCAGGCCCACTTTCTGCCGTAGGTTCTTGAGCCATATGGAACCTAAAGATCAAGTCCCGTAGCTCCTATAACCTGGGCCTCCTTCAGCCTCCCGGAGATCACAGATCATCAGTGACCACCTCATTTCTTCCTCACATTACCTCTCCCTCCAGAACTCTTTATCTTCACCTTTTCTCCATGGCTGTCTCTTATTAGTTCCTTACCCTCTCTACCTTCAAAAACCACCTCTGCTAGAGACTTTCCACCTTTATTCTTTGTGGGGCCCATCCGACAACCCTCTACTTCCTCCCTTGTTTCTACTCCTATTGTCCTCACTCTAATTTCCTCTATATTCTCTTTTTTTCAATCCTAATATTTCATCCTCCACCTTTAGAGATTCTTTTTATCCTGCTATAGTTGCTTTATTAATCTGTTCCGTGACCTCGTCCCTTGCTTTGTTGCATATTTTCCATCCCAGGGTTATCAAACTTCTCTCCGAACTCCTTTTTTCTCAGAATTGCTCTATTCAATGGTCTCCCTTATCCTTTTAGTTTATTTTCTTGTCATGTTTTAGGGATCTGATTTCTGCCATTTCAGCCCTGTTTGCCTGTTCAGTGGCTTCTGCCCTTACTTTCGTGCACACACCTTCAGTTTTTCTTCTCAAGGAATTGAGCCTCCCTTCGAATTCCTTCCTCAGTTGTTTATTCAGGACATATCGCTCCTAGCTGGTGTATGTGTGTGTGTGTGTGTGTGTGTGTGTGTGTGTGTGTGTGTGTGTGTGTGTGTGTGTGTGTGTGTGTGTGTGTGTGTGTGTGTGTGTGTGTACATCAGTGAATATATTAATCATGGAGACACATTAAGAATTCATTTTGAAGCTGTCAACCCACACCTCTCGGGGTATATTCTCTGAGGGATACACATCTCTTCTTGAATATACAACGATAAATGCACACCCTTCTCTGAATACATATTGAGAAATCTCGTAAGGTGACACAATATCCCTTCCACCACTGCACAAGAAGCCTGTCACAACTATTGACTCTCTTGTCTGCCACTCTCTGTGGCATTCAAGTCTGTGAAAAAAATGTCCTGAAACTACTGTCGCTTTCTATACAGATAAGGCGTAAATAAGTGTTTCTTACAAAAGACTGATGTAGCAGGATGAAATGTAGAGCGTCCTACTCAGAAATATATATTATATATATATATATATATATATATATATATATATATATATATATATATTATATATATATTATATATATATATATATATATTTATTATATATATATATATATATTAATATATATATATGCAAAACAACCACTGTGAAAGAATAGAGAAATTCCAAGCGCTTTCGTGACTACTCACATTATCAAGGAACAATGAAGTAAAGCATCAAAGGAGAGTATATAAAGGGGTAGCCCACACCTCACTATCAGATTCCCACAACACCTGACGCAAGACAGCAGGCCCGCCGGCCGAACTAGACAGGTCCTTCACACAACCCACCAACAAACTATTCTACCCTTTATATACTCTCCCTTTTATGCTTTACTTTCATTGTTCCTTGATAATGTGAGTAGTCACGAAGGCGCTTGGAATTTCTCTATTCTTTCACGTGGTTGTTTTGCATATTCTAAAATCACCTGTTTACTGTGATCTTATTGCATATATATATTATATATATATATATATATATATATATATATATATTATATATATATATATATATATATATATATATATATATATATATATATATATATTTTATATATATATTATATATATATATATATATATATATATATATATATATATATAGGTAGTAGGGTGGTAGACAGCAACCACCCAGGGAAGTACTCCCGTCCTGCCAGATGACTGTGAAACAGAAACCTGTAACTGTTTTGCTGAGGGTAGGATTGCGGGTTTTCTTTTTCGTCTCAAAAACACGTAGTAACAGGGATATCTTGCTACTCCTATTACCTTTGGTCACATTCACGACACCACTGTTTTATATTTCATACTCTGGTTTTTCTCCTTTTTTAAATAGCTCTTGTTCTTCTTTTTTTTCTATTGTCCATGGGGAAGTGGAAAAGAATCTTTCCCCCCGTAAGCCATGCGTGTCGTAGAGGGACTAAAATCCCGGGAAAGCAATGGGCTAGTAACCCCTTCCCGTGACATTCTAAAAAAGAGAAGAAAAAAAAACTTTATAAAAGGGGGAAGTTTAAAATGTGCGTGGTGTGTGCGGTGACAAGAAAAGATGATTGCTGATGTTATGAATAAAAAGAATTTGGGTTTTTTAAAAAACAAAGCTGAAGGGGGTAGGAGAGTTTCATGAGGGGAAATAAAGGGTTTAAAACAGGAGTATCTGAGAGAGTTAGAGCAAAAGGGAAGGGGGGGAGCAGTTTTGTTAAATGATCAGTTATGAAGGGAAAAAGAATATGAATGTGTAAAAATTTAAGAAAATTTTGTGGATTAAAGTAAAAGGGTTTGGTGCGAGGAAAAATGGGCATAATAAGGTGTATGCACTGGAGAAAAGAGGAAGAGAGGAGGAGAGAGATTTTTTGGGGGTGTTTAAATGTAGTATGGAGCCTTTGAACCAAAGGGGGAGAGAGTAATTTGTTGGGGACCGAATGCTAAAGTGGAGAAATTTTAGAGAGGGTGTGGTAGGTAAGTTTGGGGGCAGGTGCAAATGATAATGGGGCCCTTTGATTGACTTTTTATAGAAGGGGTTTTTTGTTATAGGTAAACTATTTTAAGAAAAAGAGGATAAATAAGTATACAGATATGTGTAGGGCGAAATGACAGTAGTTTTTTGGATTTGTTTGGTGATAAAAACTGTTGGTAGATTTAGGGTGTACATGTTTATAGAGGGGCCCCCAAATATTCAGATCACTTTCTAGTTGTAGTCATGAGAGTAAAAGGCAGAGGGATACAAGGAGAAAAAGAAGCATGGGAAAGGAGGTAAGGTTTATAAACTAAAAGAGGGGCAGTTGGGTAAGATTATAAACAGCTATTGGGGAAGATGGGCTAAGGGGAGCATAGGCAATGGGGTCGGAGGGATGGGATAGGTTTTAAAAAAATTTGTGTTTGGTGTTCGCGAAGTTTGTGGTTACAGGAAAGTGGGTGCGGGAGGGAAGAGGAGCGATTGGGGGGAATATGATGTAAAGAGGTAAAAGGGGAGAAAAATTAGCATATGAGAATTTTTTAAAAAGTAGAAGTGATGAAAGGGGGGAGGGAAGATTTAATGGAAAAAAAAGAGAGAGGTTAAGAAGTGGGAAGCAATGAAAAAAGGAGAAAAATGAGAGAGGGGGGTGAGATGTTATCAAAAATTTTTGTTGAAAAAAGAAAAATTTTTGGAGTGAGATTAAAAGTTAAGGAACCCAGAGAACAAATGGATTTGTCATTAACAATAGGAGAGGAGAGTTATTAAATGGAGAGTTAAGGTATTGGGGAAAAAATGGAGGGAATATTTTGGGAAATTTGTTAAATGTTGTGAAGATAGGAAAGCGTGATTTGTGTATGGGACAAGGAGGAATAACATTTTGTGGGAGGAGGAAAGAGCCGTTGTGAGTTGTGGGGGAAGTTCGTAGGCAGTAGGTAAAATAAAAGGGGGGTAAGGGCAGCCGGGATTGATGGGATAAAGATAGAAAGTTAAAAGCAGGTGGGGATTAGTTTTGGAGTGGTTGGTGAATTTATTTAAAAAAATGGGGGGAAGGGGGGTACCTGGGTTTGGCGAGAGCATGCATAGTTCCTTTGATAAAGGAAAAGGGGGGAAAAAGAGAGTGAAAAAAAATTATGGGGATAAGTTGTGAGTATCCGGGAAAGTGTAGGTAGATTTTATTATTGAAAAAATTTAAGGTTTAAGACGGAGAATAGGAAGTAGATGAACAAGGAGGCTTTAGGAAAGGTGGGGGTGGGGGACCAGGTTTTTTACAGTGAAACATATAATGAACAGTATTTGATAAGTTAAAGAGGTTTTGGGGCATTTTGGTTTTGGAAAAGGCGTATGACAGGGTGGATAGGGGGGCAATGTGGCAGATGTTGAAAGTGTATGGTGTAGGAGGAGGTTACTAAAAGCAGTGAAGGTTTTTACGAGGATATTGAGGCTCAAGTTAGGTATGTAGGAAAGAGGGAAATTATTTTCCCAGTAAAAAATAGGGTTTGACAAGGGTGTGTGATGTCACCCTGGTTTTTTAATATATTTTTAGATGGGGTTGTAAGAGAAGTAAATGTGAGGGGAAAGAGGGTGGGGGTTAAAAAATAAAGAATCACACACAAAATGGGAGTTGTCACAGCGCTCTTTTCTGTGACACTGTGCTCTTGGGGGGATTCTGAAGGAATTGCAAGATTTGGGGGGAATTTGGGGGTAGGGTGTGCAAAAAAAAATTAAAGGGAATACAGGGAAAAGAAGGTTATGAGGAAAAAAAAAAGTTTGGGGAAGAAAGATTGAATATCAGATTGGAAGGAGAGAGTATGGAGGAGGTGAATGTATTCAATATTTGGGAGTGACGGTCAGGGATGGGTCATGAAAGATGAGGTGAATCAAGAATTTATGGGGAAAAAAAGGAGTGGTGCACTTAGGGTCTGTGGAGACAAAGAACTTTGTCCCCTTGGAGGGGAAAGGGGAAAAGTTGAGAGTATGTTTTACCAACCTCTTATATGGGGTGAAATGGGTGATGAATGTTGCAGGAGGGAAGCTGGAGGCAGTGGAGATGTCATGTCTGGGGCAAAGTGTTGTGAATATAATGCAGAGAAATTTGTAGTTTGGAAGTTGGAGGAGTTGCGGGTTCCAAAACGTTGTCCAGAGGGCTGAGGAAGGGTTGTTGAGGTGGTTTGGGGCATGTAGAGAGAATGGAGCGAAAACAGAAGATTTCAAGGTGTATCAGTCTGTAGTGGGAAAGGGAAAGGGGGGGTAGGGGGCGGCGGGAGGAAAAGGGGGAGAGAGGGGGTAAAGGAGGTTTTTTGTGCGAGGGGGTTGGACTTCCAGCAGGTATGCGTGAGCGTGTTTGATAGGGGAATGGGAAAAATGGTTTTTAAACTTGACGTGCTGTTGGAGGTGAGAAAGTAAAATTTATGAAGGGATTCGGGAAACCGGGGAGGGCCGGACTGAGTCCTGGGGAAAGGGAAGTACAGTGCCCCGGACTCTGAAGGAGGGGTGTTAATGTTGCAGTTTAAAAACTGTAGTGTAAAGCACCCTTCTGGCAAGACAGTGATGGAGTGAATGATGGTGAAAGTTTTTCTTTTTCGGGCCACCCTGCCTTGGTGGGAATCGGCCAGTGTGTTAATAATAAAAAAAATATATAATAAATATATATATAATATATATATATATATATATATAATATATATATTATATATAATATATATATATATATATATATATATATATATATATATATATATATGAACATTGTCTTTACGTCCACAGCACGACTCGAACCTTCAAACTCTATATGAGAGTAACCAGTACTTTACCACGGAGCTAGATCCCAGTAAGTATGGGGTCAAGCTCAGTGCTAAGTACTGGTTACGCTGATACAGAGTTTGCAGGTACGTGTCCGGCTGTGGACGTAGAGACGACGTTTGTAAATAATTTCGCCTATTTGCGAATTGTTAGGTATATATATATAATATATATATATATATATATATATATAATATATTTATATATATATATATAATATATATATATATATATATATATATATATATATATATATATTATAGGAGGTACCACCTCTAGAACTGTCCTGGGGACCCTCATCTCAGAGAAAAGAATAAACTTGCTTCAGGAAAACCAAAGTTCTTCCTGAAGGTTTGAGAATTTTCTCTACCACCCCTGTATTTTATATATATTTTATTTAAAGACAAAATGCATGACAAAACATTCACAAAAATACGATAGAAAGTAAAACAACATAGGTAACCAGAGCTACACTCGAATGCTTCGTCCAGCTCCCCGTCGGTGGGCGCGTGCCCAGAATGCTGCAGGCATTTCCTCTCTGGATCCAACACTGAGTCTCTGAAAGAGGAAGCTGGTCGCCCTGTGGTCCTTGGTTTCTATGATGAGCTTTTCACCCAACTTATTAGGAACTTAGAGCACACTTGCCCCATGCTCCAAGGGTCTCCGACCCTATTGGGATGAAGGTATAGCAAGGGGGAAGGTCTTCATATTTGCGGATCTTCTGGATCTCCCTGTGGCTGGCAGCTCCACCCCCTTCCACTACGGAGTGTGGCAAGTAGGTGTCTGCCAATGTGGCGGCATATGTGTAGTCCCAGGCAATCTGCTTTCCATCCTTCCAAGGTAGCACAGTGGCTCCATCAGGACGCTTGTGACTTCCGTCAGACCTCTGCACTTGGGGTTCCCGTTGAGCTGGGCAACGGGCTGTGGCGAGGCTTCTCTTTATGATGTCATTGACCTCCTCATGCCTGGCATACTTCTCTTCTGCTGTGTGACACACGAGACCATGAAGTCCTAATTGATCAGCTGTCGCCCTGCCGCAAATACACCTATGTTCGGTGAGGATGGGGGCGGCTAGGCGAAGAGCAACACCAATCCGAATGGCCTGTGGGTCTAATCGAGTGCCCAAGGAGGAATTGGGAACAGCTAACAGGAAATCTCCTGAGTGTGGTGCCTTCACTGCCAGGAGACGAGCTTTGTCCTTTCCTGAGGCGTTGGAGAGCATTGTGTTGGCGATTTTTTCCATGATCGGCTTGTCCCA
>NC_069423.1:38461523-38464023 GCF_026875155.1 Cherax quadricarinatus | reverse complement strand
CTCAAGAACGGAAACAGAGAAATTAAGACCCAGCTGGGACATATTCTCCCTCACAACAGCACACAATTCCCCATATACGATGATACGGACGGGCAGAACGCGTTCTCGGATGGGTAAAATATGCAGGACAGGGGGAGGAGAACAAGGGTCTAATGCCACCAAATCCTCAAGAAGGCCCGTGGCATAATGAGCAATTCTGCCATTTTGTATATCGCTGTTGCTTAAGATTCTGCACAACAGACTCCATTAAATCACTGTCAAGTCTGTACAACCCATGACTTGAATTATATAAGACATTCCTATCATGTTTCAAGAGCGAGGATTCAATTATGTTTCTTTCCATGACGGACCTACTGGGTACAATGACCTGAGCAGCGGGTGATTACAGGTACAGACATGGTTGAAGATTGTATTTGACTCCTTGACCATACTAAATGAGTACTGATGTTGGGCTAATCTGGTTTCCAGTGGTTTACTTGCTTTTCAAACGTATGAAAGAGGGTATAGAGGGCATGGACCTTGTGAAAATCACCAACCCTCTTGGACAGTGTGTTCTTAATCAACTACTAATTCAATGTCCTATTGTTATTGAACACAATATTTATAGTGAGCTTTTGTAGTGCATCACACAGGCTGACCAAATTCCCATTGTAAAGTAAAGCCAGTACTTTTTCTCTGGAAGACACTTCTCTAGGTTCAGTCTTACTGAAAGTCTTCGTAGCTAACAATAAGGCCTTCTCAACAAAATTTCTGTGATATCTCATTTTTGTGGCTATGTTAAATATCATATTAATTTAATCCTCTAAATACTCTAGGCTACAGGTACGTAAATCTCTCAAGAACATTGTGAGGAAACATTTCTTTTAACTCCAGACTCGTGACTGTAATAATAGTGAATACATGACACATTTAGTTGACTTCCAGTAAACTGTAAATTTAAATCTCCTGTCAACACGATAGATGAAAATATCTAAGAAAGATAATTTTTGTTCCGTTTCCTACTCAACTGTGAACATAATAGAAGGTACTAAATTACTAAGACTAGGTAGAAACTCATCATTATTGTGATCCCTAGGACAAAAGCAAAGAACATCGTCTAGGTATCTGAGCCACTTAGCTCTCCTTGGAAGAATATCTTCAAGGAATCTAGCCTCATAGAATTCCATATACAAATTGCTGAGTAAGGGACTGAAGGGATTTTCCATACCTTGTTTTTATATATAGTATTTACCTTCAAATCCTCTTTATGGGGGCCTCCTTGTCGCGGTAGAGAGGCTATCGGTCTGAGGAATTGGACATTTTGGTCTTCTTCCTCAGACCGAACCTAATTACCCTCAATCCTCCCTTCCTTACCTCATCCTCCCCATCCCCTCTTTCCCTTTCCTCCTCTCCCCATCCCTCTCCTAAGCCTTTCCTGTTTTCAGCCTTTGGGATTCTTCCCACAGGCACTCTAGTTCCTAGGTCGGGGGAAGGGTACCGGGGTCCATCCCATTCCATTGAGGTCTGTGGTAGTGGTGTAGTTTGCCATGGAATCTGGATCACCTGGGGATGTCCCAACCTCTCTCTGGTCTCCCAGGGGGTGGCTTTGGGTGTCTTTCGGGTGACGGGTGTATCTCTGGAGGCTGCCTTTCGGATTCTGGGGGTGGTGGCAGAAGGAGGAATGCTTTGTAGCTGGTATCCAGTCGCCCTTTCTTTAGTCCACTGAAGTGGCTCGGTAGATGCAAGGCTGCTATCCCGGATAGCTGGTTTACATGGATACACATGTATACCTACAGCCAAATCCCAAGTGCTCTACTATAGCCTTGAGCTTAGAACACAGTTACCCTGAGTCAAGGACACATAGTATGGCCTTGAGTCAAGGACACACAGTGTGACCTTGAGTCAAGGACACACAGTGCGACCTTGAGTCAAGGACACACTGTGTGACCTTGAGTCAAGGACACACGGTGTGACCTTGAGTCAAGGACATACAGTGTGACCTTGAGTCAAGGACACACTGTGTGACCTTGAGTCAAGGACACACGGTGTGACCTTGAGTCAAGGACACACAGTGTGACCTTGAGTCAAGGACACACTGCGTGACCTTGAGTCAAGGACACACTGTGTGACCTTGAGTCAAGGATACCATATTTAAGATGACCTTAATAAGCCTCTGAGTGGGTCGTCATACAATTAACATCCGCATCACGAGAATTTCTCTCACACAGACATTAAGAGCAGCTGCCTCTCGGCGTACAGATATATGCAGAGATATATATACAAATATATACAAAGATAATCACACTTGTCCCTGTATATACACCCAGAGATAAACCCAATGCCGTGTATATACACTCTCTGTATATATGAGAAACTTGTTACTCATCTCGTATACTCAGAGGCTTTCATATTTTACAAGAAATTTCTTCAGTATTCTCTAAATATAATAATAAAATAATAATAATAATAATAATAATATATAATAATAATAATAATAATAATAATGGTGAAAATTGCCATT
>NC_069423.1:38405439-38461023 GCF_026875155.1 Cherax quadricarinatus | reverse complement strand
CCAGTATTGGGTGGCTCGGCTGTGGCGAGGAGGTTACCACCCAGTATTGTGGAGGCTGGGCGGTGTGAGGAGGGTACTCCAGGTATTGTGGGTGGCTGGCGATGTGAGGAAGGTACTTTCTGTATTGTGGTGGCTGGGCTGTGTGAAGAAGGTACTCCAGTATTGTGGGGTGGCTAGGCGGTGTGAGGAAGGAACTCCAGTAATGTGGTGGCTGGCGGTGTGAGGAAGTACTCCAGTTGTGGTGGCTGTGCCGTGTGAGGAAGGTACTCCAGTATTGTGGGTGGCTCTGCGGCGGTGTGAGGAAGTACTCCACTATTGCGGAGGCAGGGCGGTGGTGAGGAAGGTACTCCAGTAATTGTGGTGGCTAGCGAATGTGAGGAGTACTTACCAGTATTGAGGTGGCTGGGCGGTGGAGGAAGGTACTCCAGTAATTGTGGGTGGCAGAGCGGTGTAGGAAGGTACTCCAGTAATTGTGGTGCTGAAGGGCGTTTTGAGAATATACTCAGGTATTTGGTGGTTGTGCGGTGTCAGGAAGGTACTCCAGTACTGTGGTGGCCTGAGGGCGTGGTAAAAAGTACTATTTTATTGTGAGGTGGTTGGGCGGTGTGAGGAAGGTTACTCCAGTCTTGTGGGTGGCTGGTCGGTTGAGAAGGTACTTCGCCATATTGAGGGTGGCTGGGCGGTGAGAGGAAGATACTCCAGTATTGTGGGGTGGCTGGCTGGTGTGAGGAAGGTACTACCAGAATGGTGGGTGGCCGGGCGGTGTGAGGAAGGTTCTCCAGTAATTGTGGGTGGTGGGCGTGTGAGGAAGGTACTCCGGTATTGTGGGTGGCTGGCATTGTGAGGAAGTACTCCAGTATGTGGGTTTAGCTGGGCTCTGGTGTGAGAAGGTACTCCATATTGTGGGTGGCTGGTCGTTGAGAAGGTTACACCCAGTATTGAGGGTGCTGGGCGGAGTGAGGAAGGTAACTCCATATTGTGGGTGGTGGCTGGTGTGAGGAAGTAACTCCAGAATGGTGGTGGACGGCGGTGTGAGGAAGATACTCTCCAGTATTGTGGGTGCTGGGCGGTGGTTGAGGAAGGTACTCCAGTATTGTGGGTGGCTGGGCGGTGTGAGGAAGGTACTCCAGAATGTGGGTGGCCGGGCGGTGTGAGGAATGTACTCTAAATTGGGTGTGCAGGGCGGTGTGAGGAAGATATCTAGTATTGTGGGTTGCTGGCGGTGGTGCGGAAGGTACTCGCGTATTGTTGGTGGCTGGGCGGTGGGTTTGAGGAAGATACTCCCCAGTAATTGTGGTGGCCTGAGCGGTGTGAGGTAAGGTACCCCAATATTGTAGGTTTGGCTGTGCCTGTCTGGAAAAGGTACCCAGTATTATGGGTGGCTGGGCGGTGAAAGGAAGGTCTCCCGCATTGTGAGGTTGGGCAGGGTGTGGAAGGTACCCTATATTGTGGGTGGCTGCCGCGGTTTGAGGAAGGTACTTTTCCCAGTAATGTGGTAACAGGGCGGTTTGAGAAGGTACTCCCAGTAATTGTCGTGGCTGGGTGGTGGGAAGAGGAAGGTACTCCAGTATTGGTGGTACTGGGTCGGTGTGAGGAAGGTACTCCAGTATTGTGTGTGGCTGTGCCGTTGTGAGGAAGGTACTCCAGTATTGTGGTGGCTGGGCGGTGAGAGGAAGGTACTTCCACTATTGTGGGAGGCAGGGCGGTGTGAGGAGGTACTCCATTATGTGGTGTCTTAGTGATGTGAGGAAGGTACTCCATATTGAGGAGGCTGGGCGGTGTGAGGAAGGTACTCCAGTATTTGTGGTAGCCGTGCGGTGTGAGGAAGGTACTCCCAAGTAATTGTGGGTGGCTTGGCGGTGTGAGGAACTACTCCAGTATTATGGTGGCTGGCGTGGTGAGGAAGGTACTCCAGATTGGGGTTGCTGGGCGGTGTGAGGAAGGGTAAATCCAGTATTGTGGTAGCTGCGTTAGATGGTAGGTACACCCTATTTTTGGGTGGCTTGGCGTGTGAGGAGATACTCCAGTATTGTGGGTGGCTTGCGGTGTGAGGAAGGTACTCCAGTAATGGTGGTGGCTGAGTGCAGAGTGAGAAAGGTACTCAGTATTTTGGGTGGCTGGGCGGTGTGTGGAAGGTACTCTCCAGTATTGTGGGTGGCTTGGCGGGAGTGCGATGGAAGTGTACTATATAATGTGGTGCTGGGCGGTGTGAGGATGGTACTCCAGTATTGTGGTGGCTGGGCGGTGTGAGGTAAGGTACTCCATATTGTGGTGGCTAGGCGGTGTGAGGGAAGGTACTCCTGTATTTTGTGGGTGGAATGGGCGGTGTGGAGAAGCTACTACCAGGTAATTGTGGTAGTGGGCGGTGTGAGAGGTAGGTACACCACTATTGTGGGTGGCTTGGAGGTGTGAGGAAGGTAAAACCAGTAATTGTGGGTGGCTTGGCCGGTGTGAGGAAGTGTACTCCAGTATTTGTTGTGTCTGTGCGGTGTGAGGAAGGGTACTCAATATTTGAAAGTGCTGGGCGTGTGTGGATTTCTACACCAGTAATGTGGGTGGCTTTGGCGGAGTGATGAAGGAACTATAGTATTTGCTGGGCGGTGTGAAGAAGGTACTCTCCAGTATTGTGGTGCTGGCGTGGAGGAAGGTACTCCAGATTGTGGGTGGCTGGACGGAGTAGGTAGTACTCCAGTATTGTGGGTGCTGGGGCGGTGTAGGAAGGTACTCTAGTATTGTTGGTGTCTGGGCGGCGTGAGGACGGACTCCAGTATTGTGTTGGTGCTGGCTGTGTGAGGAAGGTACTAACTCCAGTATTGTGGGTGGGGTGGGCGGTGTGAGGAATGTACTCTAGTATTGTGAATGCTTGGGCGGTGTGAGGAAGGTACTCCAGAACTGTGGGTGGTTGGGTGGTGTGAGAAAGGTACCCTGCACTGTGGTGGCTGGCAGTGTGAGGAAGGTACCCAGTATTGTGGGGGTTTTGGCTGGGCTGTCCCTGAGGAAGGTTACTCCAGCATTGGTGGGTGCTGGGCGGCGTGAGGAAGGAACTCTATTATTGTGGTGGCTGGGCGGTGTGAGGAAGGTACTCATTATTAGTGGTAACTGTCGGTGTGAGGACTCCAGAATTGTGGTGGGTGGGTGTGGTGAGGGAAGGTAGACCAGCATTGTGGAGTGGTGGGCGGTGTAAGAAGGTACTCCAGTATTGTGGTGGGCCTGGGGGGTGCGAGGAAGGTACTCCAGTATTGTGTGGTGGCGTGTGTGAGAACGTACACTAGTATTGTGGGTGGCAGGGCGGGTGTGAGGAAGGTACTCCAGTATAGTGTGGCTGGCGGTCTGAGGAACAACTCCAGTAAAGTGGTGGCTGGGGCGGTGTGAGGCTGAACTCCAGTACTGTGGGTGGCTGGGTGTGTGAGGAAGACTCCAACTCCAGTATTGTTGGTTAGCCTGGCGTGTGAGGAAGTACTCCAGTATTTGGGTTGCTGGGTGGTGTGAGAAGGTACTCCAGAATTGTATGGCTGGGCGTTTGTGAGGTAGGTACTTCCAGTATTGTGGGTGGCTGAGCGGTGTGAGGAAGACTCCAGTATTATAGTGGCAGGCGGTGTGAGGAAAGGTAACTACATTATTTGGGTGGCTGGGCGGTGTCTGAGGAAGTACCCAGTATTTGTGGGTGGCTGAGCCAGTGTGAGAAGGTACTCCTGTATTTTGGGTGGCTGGGCGGTGAGAGGATGGTACTCCAGTATTTGGGTGGCTGGGCTGGTGGAGGAAGGTACTCCAGTTATTGTGGTGGCTGGGCGGTGTGAGGAAGGTACTCCAGTATTGTGGGTTGGCTGGTGGTGTGAGAAAGTACATCCATATTGTGGGTGGCTGGGGCGGTGTGAGGAATTAATCCTGTATTGTTGGGTGGCTGGGCTGGTGAGGAAGGTATTCTAGTATTGTGGGTGGCTGGGCGGCGGTGTGAGAAGGTACTTCCAGTATTGGTGGTGGGGTGGGCGGTGTGTGGAAGGTACTCCGGCATTGTGTGCAGCTGTGTGAGGAAGGTACTCCAGTATTGTGGGTGGCTGGGCGGAGTGAGGAGGTACTCCATTATTGTGGGTGGCTGGGCGGTGTTGAGGGAGGTACTCCAGTATTGTGGGGTGGCTGAACCGTGTTAGGAAGGGTACTCCAGTATTTTTTGGAGTGCTGGGCGGTGAGAGGATGTACTCCAGTATTGTGGTGGCTGGGCGGTGTGAGGAAGGTACTCCCTTAAAAAGTATGTGGTGGCTGGGCGGTGTTGAGGAAGGTACTCTAGTATTGTGGGTGGCGGGGCGGTGTGAGGAAGGGTACTCCAGTATTTGTTGGTGGCTGGGGCGTGTGAGGAAGGTACTCCGGCATTGTGGTGGCAGGGCTGTGTGAGGAAGATATCCAGTAATGTGGGTGGCTGGGCGGTGGAGGAAGGTATCCCAGTATTCTGGTTCCGGGCGGAGTGAGGAAGGTACAACAGTATTTGTGGTGTGCTGGGCAGTGTGAGAAGGTACACCAGTATTGTGGTGGCTGAGGCGGTGTGGAGGAAGGTACCCAGTATTGTGGGTGGCAGGGGCGAGTGAGGAAAGTACTCCAAATTGTTAGGTGGCTTGTGCGGTGTGAGAAGGTACTCCAGTATTGTGGGTGGGCTGGGCGTGTGAGGAAGTATTCCAGTATTGTGGTGGCTGGAGTGTGTGGAAGGTATCCCAGTATTGAGGATGCCTGGGAGATGTGAAGTAAGGTATACCAGTATTGTTGGTGGCTGGGAGAATGTGTGGAATTTAATCCAGTATTGGGGGTGGCTGGGCGGTGTGAGGAAGGGTATGGGCCATTATTGTAATGTGGCCTGGGGCGTGTGAGGGAAGGTATTACAGTAATGTGGTTAGCTGTGACCGTGTGAGAAAGTATCCCTGTATGTTGGTGACACTTTGAGATGTGTGGAAGGTATCCCATATTGAGGATGCTAGGAGATGTGATAAGGTAATACCCAGTATTGTGGGTGGCTGGGAGATGTGTGCAAGGTATCCTAGTATTGTGGGTGCTGTTAGATGTGTGGGAAAGTTTCCCATAATGTGGGTGGGCTGGGAGATTGTGAAGGTACCAGTATTGTGGTGGGCTGGGAATGTGTGGAAAGGTATTCCCATATCGTGGGTGGCTGGAATATGTATGGAATGTATCCCAGTATTGTGGGTGGCTGAGAGATGTGAGAAAGGTACTCCCAGTATTGTTTGTGCTGGGCGGTGTGGAGGAAGGTACTCCAGTATTGTGGGAGGCTGGGCGTTGTGAGGAAGTACTCCAGTATTGTGGGTGGCTGGGCGTGTGAGGAAGGTACTCCATAATTTGTGGGTGGCTGCGTCGGGCGGTTTGAGGAAGGTACTCCCAGTAGTGTGGGTGGCTGGGCGGTGTGAGGAAGTTACTGCCATATTGTGGGGGGCTGGGCGGTGTGATGAAGGTACTCCAGTATTGTGGGTGGCTGGGCGGTGAGGAAGGTACTCCAGTATTGTGGGTGACTTGGCGGTAGTGAGGAAGGTATCCCAGTATTGTGGGTGGCTGGACGGTGTGGAGAAAAGGTATCCCAGTATTGTGGGTGGCTGGGCTGTGTGAGTAGGTATCCCAGAATTGTGGGTGGCTGGGCGGTGTGAGAAGGTATCCCTGTATTGTGGGTGGCTGGGTGGGCGGTGTGAGGATGGTATCCCAGTATTGTGATGTGGCTAGGCGAGTGAGAAGTTTATCCCTTAATGTGGGTAGCAGGGCGTGTTGGGAAGGTATCCCAGTATTGTGTATGCAGGGAGATTGTGAAGGTATCCCGTATTGGGGTGGCCTGGAAGATGTTGTGGAACGTATCCCAGTATTGTGGGTGGCTGGGAGATGTGTTGAAAGGTATCCCATTATTGGGGCATCAAGATGTTGGAAGGTAATCCCAGTATTGTGGGTGGCTGGGCGGTGGTGGAGGAAAGGCATCACCAGTAAATTGTATGTGGCTGGGCGGTGTGAGGAAAGGTATCCCGTATAATTGTGGGTAGCGGGTGGTGTGGAGAAAGGTATCCGTATTGTTGGTGACTGGGAATGTGTGGGAAGGTAACCCAGGAAACTTCGGTGGCTGGGAAATGTGAGAAGTATTCCAATATGTGGGTGGCCTGGGAGATGTGTGGAAGGTTTCCCCTAGTAATTGTGGTGGCTGGAGATTTGTGAAAGTTTTCCAGTATGTGGTGCTGGAGATATGTTGAAGGTAGCCCAGTAATTGTGGGTGGCATTGGGATGAGTGAAGGTATCCCAGTATTTGTGGGTGTCTGAAGATGTGTGGAAGTATCCCAGTATTGTGGGTGGCTGGGAGATTGTGGAAGGTATCCCAGTATTGGTGGGTGGCAAGGATATGTGTGAAGGTATCCCAGTATTGTGTGTGGCTGGAATATGAGGAATGTATCCCAGATGTGGGAGGCTGGGCAATGTGTGGAAGGTACTCCAGTATTGTGGGTGGCTGGGTCGGGTGTTGAGAAGGGCTCCAGTATTGTGGGTGGCTGGGCAGTATCTCCGGAATTGTGGGTGGCTTTGCGGTGTGAGGAAAGGTACTCGATAAGTGTTGATGTGTTACTAGGCATTGTTTGACGTGTACTTACTCTGTCTGAGAAGACCTGTTTGCGCGCTCATCTACGAATTGAAAGCAAGATGCCCTCGTCCCATCGAGCAAACTTTACCAACAGCTAAAGGAAGAATTGAGGATGGCGAAGTTGAGATTCGGGGCGACTGACCGAGGAAAACAAGAGATTCGTAGTAGTCCTCTCGTTTGATCCTCAAGTCAAAAAGGGAAACTGGTCAGTAGCTTGGACAGCAAGGGAACGAAGTTGACGATCAAGAAGAACGAATGCAAAAGGGGTAAGAAACGATGAAGGAAAGAAAGAGAATGTGCCGTGGAACTGTTGTGGAAACATCTAATACATTCTCAGTGCTACACGACGAAATGTGAGCCTACTACTGGGAAACATCACGACGAAGGACACCATGGACGGTAAAGAATTAATTGTTGTTTGGTGGGATAGCCAAGTTAGGATATTGGATAGGGCTTTTCTGCTTGAAGGACAGGAGTAGGAGACAGGAGTTTGCTTTCCTGGGGCTGTGATGAGGATATTGTTTACCGTCTGGATGACATCATGAGAGGGTAATGGAGCAACCCTATTTATCTTCCTCAGTGCTGGAGGGCAACGATGTTTGCAGGACGAGGAGTGAAGACTGATTTATCAGGTATAGTTCAGCATTAGAAATAATTAGGAGTAAGGTGGGAACCCTGGTCATATGTGGTTATTTTGGCCCAAGGCGAGGAGTTGGTAAATGAATGTTGTCCCAGGGCAATTGGTGTCATTGCTGCTGGGACAAATAACTGTAAGAAAATGCGGTAACATTCATTGACATCTGGGACACTCTTCTATGGCAGAAATGACATTAATGCCCGTGAATTGGGGTTCACTTATCGTAGTCAGGGGAGATAGCACTGGCAACTGCAGTGGAGGGGAGCAGTTAGGACTTTAAAACAGGCATAGTTAGATGGCAGGGGTTTTGGCAGGAAAACAGTGAAGTCCCAGTGTAGTAATATTTCGAGTTCTAGGGGAAATAGTAATAAGCAGAACGAGGTAGATATTGAAAGAGCCAGTGACCTATGGATGATAAGGGAACAGTAAAATATTTAGTAAGAAAACAGAAGAGCAGGAAGGGTAAAGAGAAAGGAGAGTCTTCAATGTTATTATGCTAATTGGTCGTAGTGCTAGAATAAGATGGACGAGTTTGAGTTAGTTGCTAGCGCAGGTAACAATTGATGTATTTACCTTAACTGAGACGTGGGTTTTAAATTCAAAATGTTGGACATGCCTGCGGAATGTCATATTCAAGGGTTTTTAAATTATTCCTAGTAAGATAGAAGTATTTGGGAAGGGGGTGGGGTGGCAATTAAGAGTGGTTATTAAGTCTGAAGTAACACATACAGAGGTTCTTGTTTGGATATAATTTTTTCCAGTGGGCATGAAAAACTGATTTTAGGAAGTTGATATACCGTCCCCCAAACTTAGATAGGGACCAAGGGAAACTACAATGGGAGGAAATTGTTAAGGGCCACAAGGCACGATAATGTAATTCTAGGAGACTTTAACTTAGTCCTATTGAATGGAATTTCTTGACTGGGAAATTTGAATTTCATACGACTTTCTAGAAGTAGTTCAGGATTGTTTTTTGAAGCATTTGTGACAGAACCTACAAGGGAAATCTATCTGCTTGACTTTAGTTATGGCAAACAATGATATCCCTTGTTATAAATAGAAATTTCAGAGGAACTGGGTGCTTGCGACCACAAATCAATTACATTTAGCATTGAATGGAAGTACGATAGTAGCGATAACTCAGTAATAGTCCCAGATTTTCGCTTAGCAGATTACGATGGGCTTAAGAACACTTATCACTGTTACTGGGGTAAAACGAAGTGGCTACTAATATGACAGTTTTCCTGAACACTATACATGCTGCTCAAAGAACGTTTATCCCATATAAAGAAATGTGCTCGATTTTTAATAATTATTTTCTCTCAGTTTTTACACAGGAAGACACTAACAATATTCCAGTAATAATTTTTTATAGTGGGCTAGAAGAATGATACATTATGTAACATCACATCACTAGTGAAATGTTGTGAAAGCATGATAGACAACTGAAGCAAAATAAGTCCCGGGTCCTGAATGAGGTTTTTTAAGTGTTTTTAAAGGAATGCAAAATGGACTCTTTGAGAACCATTAACTAATATTTTTTAATTTATCCTTCACAAACAGGTGTAGTGGTCTGATATGTGGAAGATGCTAATGTATTCCTATTTTTAAAAACAGGGACAAGTCGTTGCCGTCAAATTAATAACCGCCCCAATAAGCCTGGACCTCATTGTAGGCAATTACTAGAGTTTAATTAAGCTGAGATTATAAGAAGCCCATCTCCATAAGCATAGCTTGATTATGATACTCAGCATGGATTCACCAAGAGGCGTCTTGTCTAACTAATTTATTAACTTTCTTCAGTAAAGCTTTTGAGGCTGTTGACCGGGAAATAAAGAATTGATATTATTTACTTAGATTTTAGTAGGCTTCTGTAGATTTTCCACCCCAAATGGGACGGTTAAAGAAAGGGGCAGCTCATGGCATTGGGGGAAAAGTGCTCTCGTGGATCGAGTCATGGCTCACTGACAGGAAGCAGAGAGTGGCCCATAAATGGGGTTAAATCCGAGGGGGGTTCTGTAACAAGTGGCGTTCCACAGGGATCAGTCTAGGGCCCGTTGTTGTTTATAATATATATTCAATGATCTTGATGAGGGAATTACTAGTGATATGGCAAATTCGCAGATGACACAAAGATAGGTAGGATAAATTTATTCAAACGTAGATGTCATGGGAACTTCAGGAGGATTTTTAAACAACTCTATTTTTTGGTCAGAATAGTGGCAGATGCAGTTCAATGTAGATAAATGCAAGGTTCCCGAAGCTTGGGAGTGCCCATAACATTAGTACATATAAGTTAAATGATGTAGAACTTAGCCATACAGATTGCGGGAAAAAGGGCTTGGGGGTTTTTGGTGAGGGAGCAACCTTAAACCAAGACAGCAATGCCTAAGCGTACGTAATAAGGCAAATAGATTACTGGGATTTATATCAAGAAGTGTAAGCAACAGAAGTCCAGAGGTCATACTGCAGCTTTATACATCATTAGTAAGGCCTCACCTAGATTATGCAGCTCAGTTCTGGTCTCCATATTACAGAATGGACATAATTCGTTAGAAAACATTCAGCGTAGGATGACTAAATTAATACATAGCATTAGAAATCTTCCTTATGAAGAAAGATTGAAGACTCTTAAGTTACATTCACTTGTTAGACGAAGAATGAGGGGAGACCTGATCGAAGTGCATAAGTGGAAGATAGGTATTAATAAAGGGGATATTAATAAGGTCTTGAGGATGTCTCTCCAAGAGAGAACCCGCAGTAATGGATTTAAATTAGTTAAGTTTAGATTTAGAAAGGACATAGGAAAGTATTGGTTTGGAAATAGGATAGTTGATGAGTGGAACAGTCTACCTAGTTGGGTTATTGAGGCTGGGACTTTGGGTAGTTTCAAATTTAGGTTGGATAAGTACATAGTGGGAGGGGTTGGATTTGAATGGGACTTTCACATCAGAGCTTATTTCTTGGGTGGCATTGAAAATTGGGTTGGGCAAATGTTTTGTCAGTGGGATGAATACTAAAGGACCTGCCTAGTATGGGCTAACAGGCCTGCTGCAGTGTTCCTCCTTTCTTATGTTCTTATAAGAACATCAGGTCTTATGTTCTTATAAGAACAAGGTCTTGAGGATATCTCTCCAAGAGAGAACCCGCAGTAATGGATTTAAATTAGATAAGTTTAGATTTAGAAAGGACGTAGGAAAGTATTGGTTTGGAAATAGGGTAGTTGATGAGTGGAACAGTCTACCTAGTTGGGTTATTGAGGCTAGGACTTTGGGTAGTTTCAAATTTAGGTTGGATAAGTACACGTCAGTGGTGACGTGTACTTAGCTCTGTGAAGACCTGTTTGTGTGCTCTTGAGTGGTGACCTGTACTTTGTGTGCTGACCTGTACTTAACTCTGTGAAGAAGTGTCTTGTTTGCTCCCGTGGACTGAACCAAGATGCCCTCCATCGAGCAACTTTACCAGCAACTTAAGGAAGAATTGAGGGCAGCGAAGATGGAGATACGGCGATTGACCGAGGAAAACAAGAGGATTCGTAGTAGTCCTCCTGTTTCGAGTCCTCAGGTCAAGAAGGGATCGTGGTCAGTGTCTGGACAGCAGGGGACGACGAAGTTGACGATCAAGAAGACGAATGGAAAGCCAGAAACGATGAAGAAGAAAGAGACTGCTTTGGGAAGGCCCGGGTTTGGAAATCACGCATTGCTGGTTTACCGGAAATTTTTGGGTCTTTTATGGGACGTACGGGCGACGACAACCCGGAAAGAAATTTGTTTTTTTGTTGGGGATCCCCCAGGTTTTAAGAACTAAGGAAAAATTAGGGAAGGAAAAAAGGAAATGGGGGAGCCCAAAAAAGGGTTCTTTCCCCTGGGCTGGAAAAAGGGACTTTTCCGGCTGGACAAAAGGGGAAGAATTGAAAAAAAGGGGGGGGCCGAAAATGGGGAGATGCGGGAAAGGTGGAAATAAGTTTGGTGCCCCCGGGTGTGAGTCCTATTTGGGTCGTCCAGGCCGGAAAGGTAAAATTTTTGGTTTTTTGGGGGCCCGGTTGTAAGGGGGCATTTGTTGGCAGGGTGGAGACAAATTGTTTCTGGGGGTGGGAAAGGAAATGTTGGGTTAAACTGCATAGAATGATAAAGAAGGGGGGGGGGTGAATATGGGGATTTCCCGGGGGTGTGGAAGAATGTTTGTGGTGGCGGGCCGGTGTGAGGAAGGTACCCCTATTGGGGGTGGCTGGCGTTTTGAAGGGGGTACCCCAAATTTTTGGGGCGGGCGGGAAGGAAAAGGTACCCCAGATTGTGGGGGGGCGGGGTGGGGAAGGTACTCCTTTATGGGGGTGGCTGGGGGGTGGGGAAGGTACTCCATATTGTGGTCGGGCGGTGTAGGAGGTACCCATATTGTGGGCTGGGGGTAAAGGAAAATTACTCCAGTATTGTGGTGTGGGCGGTTGGGGAAGGTACTCCAGTATTGGGGTGGGGGCCCCGGTGTGAGGAAGGGTACTAAGTATTGGGGGGTGGCTGGGCGGTGTGGGAAAAGGAACTCCCATATTGGGGGGCGGGCGGTTGAGGAAAGGTACTCCATTTTGGGGTGGGGGGGTTTGTGGGGAAAGGGTACTCCAGTATTGTGGGGCTGGCGTGTGAGGAAAGGAAACCCCAGTTTTTGTGGGGGGGCGGGGGTTTTTGGAAGGTACCCAGTTTGTGGGGGGGGCGGTTTTGGGCCCGTTTTGGGGGGTTTGTGGGTGGGGGGGGTTTGCTGGGGGGGCGGTGTGAAAAAGGGGTACTATAGTATTGTTGGTGGGGGGGCGGTGTGAAAAATTTGTGGGTGGGGTTTTTGGGGGGGGGGGGGGGGGTGTGGGGGGGTGGGGGGGCGGTTGAGGAAGGAGAAGGGGGTCCCGTTGGGAATTACTCTTTTTTCTCCAAAACTCCATTATTTTCCTTAAGGGTCCCCAGATTGTGGGTGGCTGGGCGGGGGTTGGGGAAGGTACTCCAGTATTGTGGGGGGCGGGTCGGTTTGAGGGGGTACCCAGTATTGAGGGTGGCTGGGCGGTGGAGGAAGGTACTTCAGTATTGGGGGTGGCTGGCTGGTGTGAGGAAGGTACCCAAATGGGGGTGGCCGGGCGGTGTGAGGAAAGGTACTCCATATTGGGGGGGCTGGGCGTGTGGGGAAAGGGTACTCCAGTATTGGGGGGCTGGGGGGTGTGGGGAAGGTACCCAGAAGGGTTTGGGTGGCCGGCGGTGTGAAAAAAGTACTCAGAAATTTTATTGGCGGGCGGTGTGAGGAAGATTTTCAGATTGTGGGTTGCGGGGGGTGTGGGGAAAGGTAACTGAGTATTGGGGGTGGCTGGGGGGTGGTGTGGGAAAGATACTCCAGTTTTGGGTGGCGGGCGGTGTGGGGCGGTCCCCAAAATTGTGGGGGGGCTGGGGCAGGTCTGGAAGGTACCCATATTATGGTGGCGGGGCGGTGTAAGGAAGGTTTTACCAGAAATTTGTGGAGCGGGGCAGTGTGTGGAAGGTACTCCATTTGTGGGGGGCTGGGCGGTGTGAGGAAGGTACTCCGTATTGTGGTAACGGGCGGTGAGGAGGACTCCAGTATTGTCGTGGCTGGGTGGTGAGAGGAAGGTACCCATATTGGGAGCTGGGCGTGTGGGGAAGGTACTCCAGTTTTGGGGGGGTGCTGGGCGCGTGGGGAAAGGGTCTCCAGTATTGGGGGGTGGCGGGTCGGTGTGAGGAAAGGGTACTCCTTTTGTTTTAGCCGTGGGGTGTGAGGAGGTACTCCAGTTTTTGTGGTGGCTTGGGGGGTGTGGGGGGGTACTCCTATTAGGTGGGGGCGGTGTGGGGAAAGGGTACTCCATATTGGGGGGCGGGGGGTGTAGGAAGGTACCCAGTATTGTGGTAGCTGGGGGGTGTGAGGTAGGACACCTCTATTTTGGGTGGCTTGGGGGTTGAGGAGATACTCCGTATTGTGGGGGGGCTTGGGGGTGTGAGGAAGGTACTCCAGTAAGGGGGCTGTGCGGATTTAGGAAGGTACCAAGTTTTTGGGTGGTGGGGGGTGTGTGGAAGGACTCCGTTTTGTGGGTTGCTTGGGCGGAGTGAGGAAGGCAAAGTTTGTGGTGGCGGGCGGTGGAGGAAGGACTCCAGATTGTGGGGGGCTGGGCGGTGTGAGGAAGGTACTCCTTTTGTGGGTGCTGGGGGTGTGGGGAAGGTATTCCAATTGGGTAGCTGGGCGGTGTGGGGGAAGTACTCCATATTGGGGGTGGATGGGGGGTGTGGGAACACTACAGTTTGGGGTAGTGGGCGGGGTGGGTGGGTTCACCTCTTTTGGGGTGCTTGGGGGTGGGGAGGAAGGACTCCAGTTTTGTGGGTGGCTTGGCGGTGTGGGGAAGGTATCCAGTTTGTGGGGGCTGTGCGGTTTGAGGAGGGTCCAAGTATTGTATTGCTGGCGGTGTGTGGAAAGTATCCAGTATTGGGGTGGCTTGGGAGTGGGGAAAGGACTATATATTTGCGGGGCGGTTGAGGAAGGTACTCCGTATTGTCGTGGCGGGCGGTGGGGAAGGTACCCAGTTTTGTGGGTGGCTGGGCGGTGTGAAGGGGTACTCTAGATGGGGTGGCTGGAGGGAGTGGGGAAAGGTACCCCAGTATTGTGGTGGCTGGGCGGTGGAGGAAGGAACTCTAGTATTTGGGTGGCGGGGCGGCGTAGGAAGGTACCTATATTGTGGTGGCGGGGTGTGTGGGAAGGTACCCAGTATTGTGGGTGGGTGGGCGGTGTGAGAAGGTACTCTGTATGTGAAGGGCTGGGGGGTTTTTTGGGAAGGTCTCCAGTACTTGGGGGGTTTGGGCGGGTGAAAAGGTACCCCAGCACTGTGGTGGCTGGGCAGTGTGAGGAAGGTACCCGTATTGTGGTGGCTGGGCTGTCTGAGGAAGGTACCCCAGCATTGTGGTGGGGGGGCGGCGTGGGGAAAGGTACCTAGTTTTGTGGGTGGCTGGGCGGTGTGGGGAAGGGTACCCAGAGTGGTAACTGGGCGGTGTGAGGTCTCCAGTATTTTTTGGGGCGGGGTGGTGGGGAAAGGGTACCAATTGTGGTGGGGGCGGTGTGGGGAAGGTACTCCATATTGTGTGGTGGGGGGTGCGGGGAAGGGTACTCCAATTGGGGTGGCTGGGCGGTGTGAGGAACACTCTAGTTTTGGGTGGCTGGGCGGTGTGGGGAAGGGTACCCATTTTTGTGGTGGCTGGGCGGTCTAGGAACAACCCAGTATTGTGGGTGGCGGGTGTGTGGGGAAGTATCAGTATTGGGGTGGCTGGGTGGTGGAGGAATGTACTCCGTATTGTGGTCGGGGCGGGTGGGGAAAGGGTACTCCAGTATTGTGGGTGGCTGGGGGGTGGGGGAAAGGGTACTCCAAATTGTATGGCTGGGCTTGTGAGGTAGGTACCCCCCAGATTGTGGGGGCTGAGGGGTTGGGGAAGGGTATCCGTATTAAGTGGCAGGGGGTGTGGGGAAAGGGTACTAATTATTGTGGGTGGCTGGGCGGGTGAGGAAGGATCCGTTTTTGGGGTGGCTGGCATGTGAGAAGGTACCCTTATTTTGGGTGGCTGGGGGGTGGGGGAATGGTACTCCAGTTTTTTGGGGCGGGCGGTGTGGGGAAAGGTACTCCAGTATTGTGGGGCTGGGGGGTGTGGGGAAGGACTCCATTTTGGGGTGGGGTGGTGTGAGAAAGGTACCCCAGTATTGTGGGTGGCGGGGGGTGTGAGGAAGTTAACCCTTATTGTGGGTGGCTGGGGGTGTGGGGAAGGGGACTCTATATTGGGGGGGCTGGGCGGTGAGGGGGGCCCCAGATTGGGGTGGCTGGGGGGTGTGGGGAAGGACTCCGGCTTGTGGGGCGGGTGGGAGAAGGTACCCTATTGGGGGTGGCTGGGCGGAGTGGGGAAGGGTACTCCATTTTGTGGGGGGCGGGGGGTGTGGGGGAAGGAATTTCCATATTGGGGTGGCTAACAGTGTGAGGAATTACTCCGTATTTTTGGGGGGGCTGGGGGGTGAGGGGTTGGTACCCATATTGTGGGGCTGCGCGTGTGGGAAGGTACCCCATTTTTGGGGTGGCTGGGCGGTGTGGGGAAGGACTCCATATTGTGGGGGGCGGGGGTGGGGGGGAAAGGGTTACTCCTTATTGTGGGGGGCTGGGCGGGTGGGGGAAGGTACCCCAATTTTGGGGGGTGGCGGGGCAGTGTAGGAAGGTACTCTATATTGTGGGGGGGCTGGGCGGTGTGAAAGGGTACCCATATTGGGGTGGCTGGGGGGTGTGGGGAAAGATCCGGTTTTGTGGTGGGGGCTGGTGAGGAGAACCCCATATTGTGGGTGGCGGGGCGGGTTGGAAGGTACCCGTATTCGGGTGGCCGGGGGGTGTGAGGAAAGGGTACTACAGTATTGTGGTGGCTGGGCAGTTGAGGAAGGTACTCCAGTATTGTGGTGGCTGGGGGTTGGGAAAGGGTACTCCAGTTTTGTGGGGGCTGGGGGGAGTGAGGAAAACTCCAGTATTGAGGGGGCTTGGCGGGTGGAAGGTACCCCATTTTGTGGGTGGCTGGGCGGTGTGGGGAAGGTATTCCGTATTGGGGTGGCTGGGAGATGTGTGGAAGGTATCCCAGTATTGGGGTCCCGGGAGATGTAGAAAAGGTATACCATATTGGGGGTGGGGGGAATGTGGGAAATTTAATTCCGAGTTTTGGGGGTGGCGGGGCGGTGTGGGGAAAGGGTTTCCCTATTGTATGGGGCTGGGCGGGTGAGGAAGGTATTACAGATTGGGTTTAAGCTGGCCCGTGTAGAAAGGTATCCCTGTATTGTTGGTTACGGGAGATGTGGGGAAAAGGTATCCCGTAGAGGATGGCTGGGAATGGGTAAGTCCCAGTATTGGGGTGGCTGGGAGATGGTGCAAGGTACCTAGTATTGTGGGTGGTGTTAGATGTGTGGAAATTTCCCAGTAATGTGGGTGGCTGGGAGATGTGGGAAGGGTACCCAGATTGTGGGGGGCGGAATGTGTGGAAGGTACCCAGTATCGTGGTGGCTGGAAGATGTATGGAATGTACCCCATATTTGGGTGGCGAGGATGTAGAAAGGTACCCTATTGTTTTGGCTGGGCGGTGGGGGGAAGGTACCAAATTGTGGGGGGCTGGCGGGTGGGGAAGGGTACTCCAGTATTGTGGGGGGCTGGGGGTGTGGGGAAAGGGTACTCCAGTTTTTTTGGGTGGCGGGGGGTTTGGGGAAGGGTACTCCAGTATTGTGGGGGGCTGGGGGGGTGAGGAATTTTACCCCAGTTTTGGGGGGGTGGCTGGGGGGTGTGAGGAAGGGTACTCCAGTTTTGTGGTGGCGGGGGGTGGGAAAGGGTACTCCAGATGGGGGGGACTTGGCGGTGTGGGAAAGGGACCCCAGTATTGTGGGGGGGCGGGACGGTGTGAGAAAGGTTCCCCAGTTTTGTGGGGGGCGGGGGCTTGTGAGAAGGATCCCATATTGTGGGTGGCTGGGCGGTGTGGGGAAGGTACCCCAGTATTTGGGTGGCTGGGCGGTGTGGGGGGAAAGGTTCCCAGTATTGTATGGTGGGGCGTGTGGGGAAGTTATCCCGTATTGTGGGTACTGGGCGGTTAGGAAGGTTCCCAGTTTTTGTTGCTGGGAGATGTGGGGAAAGGGTATCCCATTTGTGGGGGCGGGAAGATGTGGGGAATATCCCAGATTGTGGGTGGCTGGAGATGTTTAAAGGTACCCTTATTGTGGGTGGCAAGGAGAGTGTGGAGGTATCCCAGTTTTGGGGTGGCTGGGGGGGGTTTGGGGAAGGATCCCAGTTTGATGTGGGGGGCGGGTGGGGAAGGTCCCCCAGTATTGTGGGTAGTGCGCTGTAAAAGGTATCCCTGTATTTTTTGGTGCTGGAGATTGTGGAAGGTACCCCGGGAATTCGGTGGCTGGGAATGGAGGAAGGTATTAAAATATTTGTGGGTGGCTGGAATGGGGGAAGGTACCCTAGTATTGTGGGTGGTTTTGGATTTTGGGGAAGGTAACCCGTATTGTGGGTGGCTGGAAAGTGTGGAAGGTACCCCATTAGTGGGGGGGCCCTGGGAGTGTGGGGAAGGTATCCCATATTTTTGGTGGAAAGGAGAGTGTGGAAGGTATCCCGATGTGTGTGGCGGAGATATGGGGGAGGTATCCCAGTATTGGGGGGGTTTTGGGGATGTGTGGAAGGAAACCCGTATTGTGGGTGGCGGAAGAGTGTGGGGTTACCCCAGTATTGGGGTGGGGGGAATGTGGGGAAGGGTACCCAGTAGGGTTTGGGTGGCAAGGAGAGGGTTGTGGAAGGTACCCCAATTTGTGTGGCGGGGAGATAGGGGAAGGTATCCCAGTTTGTGGGGGGCGGGGCAATTGTGGAAGGTACCCCCGTATTTGGGTGGTGGGCGTTGGGGAAAGGGTGCTCCGAATTGGGGGTGGCGGGGCAACCGGAATTGTGGGTGGGGGGGGGTGTGAGGAAGGTCCCAAAGTGTTGCGTTACAGGCGTGTTGACGTGTATTTAGCCTGTGAAGCCCTTTTGTTTGCGCACCTCTACAATTGAAGCAAATGCCCTCCATCAGCAACTTTACCTTTTGAATTAAAATCACCCGTATATTTTTGCAAAATAAATCTATTGTTACATGCACTAGCTACTAATCTCAACTTGTACCATAATAAGAACTCGTAGCATAATAAACATGAAAAGACTCTCCTTTATCTTTACCCTTCCGCTCATTTCTGTTTTTCTACGCTGTAAACCTATTAATCTGTCCTTATCACTCAATATGTCACTTGCTTTTCTATATTTCTACCTCGTTATGCTTATTACTTGTTCCCCTAGAACTCGTAATATTACTTGCATGGGACTTCACTGTTTTCCTGCCAAAACCCATACCATCTAACTATCCTAGGTTAAAGTCCTAACTGCTGCACCTCCACTGCAGTTGCCAGTTGCTACCACCCCAGTCTAGATAAGTGAAACCCCATCCCATGGTCCGTCACATGTCATTTCTGCCATCGAAGAGGTCCAGTTGTCAATGCGTATGTTACCGTCATTTTCCTTTTACATGGCAATTTAACCAATTGCCCTGGCACAACCATTCATTTCCAACTCTCTCCTTGGCAAAATGACCAATTATGACTGGGGTTTCCACTCCCTTACTCTAATTTATTTCTATTGCTGACCTATATATCCTGCCTTAATAGGTCTTCACTCCTACGTCTTGCAACATCGTGTGCCTCCAGCACTGAGAGACGATAATGGAGTGCTTCCCTTTACTCTCTATGATGTCATCCAGACGTGTAACAATATCCTCTTACAGCCCTGGAAGCTAAACTTCTGTCGTCTTCTCCGGTCCTGCAAGCTCAGAACGCCCTATCCACTTATACCTAACTTGGCTATCCCCATCAACATATATATTCGTACCTTCCTTGTTTGTCGTTCGTCGTGTCGTTCCCAAGTAGTCGTCTACATTCGCTCGGGTTGCACTGAAGAATGTTATATTAGATGGTTTCCACAACTCTGTTTCCACGGCAGTCTCTTTCCGCGTCTTCATCGTTTCTACCTTTCCATCGCTTCGCTTGTTCGGCACTTCGTGTCTGCTCGTCCAGCCACAGGACCTCGTTCCTTCGTGATCCTGGAGAACTCAAAAAAGTGGAACTACTAAGATTCTTCTTGTTTCTCCTCGGTCATTCGCGAGATCTCCAAACTTGGCCATCCTCAATTTTCCTTAAGTGTTGGTGTATAGTTGGCTCGATGGAGGGCCATCTTGCTTCAATTCGTAGAGAGATGCGCTCGCAAACAGGTCTTAACAGAAGCTATTGTACACTGTCTACTACTCAGTAGTGTGTGTGGCTGCGGCGGTGTGAGGAAGGTTACTCCAGTATTGTGGGTGGGCTTGGGCGGGTGTGAGGAAGGAAGGTACTCCAGTATTGTGGTGTGGCTGGCTGGGCTTGTGTGAGGAAGGTACTCAGTATTGTGTGTGTGCTGGGGCGGTGTGAGGAAGGCACTCCCAGTATTGTGGGTGGCTGCGGCCGGTGTGAGGATAAGGTACTCAGTATTGTGGGTGATTGTGGCGGTGTGAGGTAAGGGCATTCCTATCATGTGTTGTGGTGGCCTGTGGCTGGTGTGAGGATTGGTATCTTCAGTATTGTGGTGTGGCTGGGGCTGAGTGAGGAAGGTATCCCAGTCATTGTTGGGTCGTGCTGGGCGATGTGGGTATGTATCCCCAGTATTTTTATGTGGCTCTGGGCGGTGTGTGGTTTAGGTTATTACTCACGCAGTATTGTGGGTAGATGGGCGGTGTGAGGAAGGTTATCCCAGTTATTGTGAGTGGCTGGGAGATGTGTGGTAAGGTATCCCATGTATTGTATGTGGTCTGGGCGTGCTATTGTGAGGCTCAGGTTATCCCAGTATTGCTGGGAGTGATTGCGGAGATGTGTGCGAAGGATTATCCCATCTATTGTGGGTGGTTCTGTGGCAATGTGTAGGAAGGATACCTGCTATTGTGGGTAGCTGGGAGATGTGTGGAATGGTTATCCCAGAATTGTGGGTGCTGGGAGGATGGAGGAAGTATCCAGTATTGTGGGTGGCTTGTGTAGATGCTGTGGAAGGTTTCCATGTACTCCCTCTCCCCCCCCTCTACTCTTTTGTTTTTTAACCTAAGTGGGTGGCTGTGAGATGTAAGGAATTGTCTATACCAGTATTTTATTTTGGTGGGTGGGCTGGGAGATGTGTGGAAGGTTTCCAGTATTGTGGGTGGCTAGGAGAGATGTGTGGAAGGTATCCCAGTATGTTTGTGGCTCGGAGATGTGTGAGGTATCCCAAGTCTGTGGGTGGCTTGGGAGATGTGTGGAAGGTATCCCAGTTATTGTGGTTGTGGCTGGGAGATATGTGGAGGTCAATCCCAGTTATTGTGGTGGTTGGCTTGGGAGATGTGTGGAAGGTTATCTCAGTATGTGGGTGGCTGGGTGATGTGTGGAAGGTATCCCAGTATTGTGGGTGGCAAGGGATGTGATGTGAAGGCTTTTATCCCAGTATTGTTTATGGCTGGCTAGATGTTGGAAGGTTATCCAGTTTGTGGTGTGCTGTGATGATGTGTGGAAGCGTTATCCCAGTATTGTGGGGTGGCAAGGAAGTATGTGTGGAACGTATCCCAGTCTTTGTATGTGGCTGGGCTATTTGTGTGTGAAGGTATCCCAATATTTGTGGGTGGCTGGGAGTATGTGCTGGCAGGGTATCCCAGCATTGTGGGTGGCTGGGAGTTGTGTGGAAGGTTTTTTTTTTTCTAATTTTTTATTTATTTTTTATCTTTTTTAATTATATTTATTATTTTTTTTTATTTTTTTTTTTTTTTTTTTTCTTTTAGATTTTTTTTATTTTTTTTATTTTATTTTCTATTTTTTTTTTATTTTTTTATATATTTTCTTTTTTCTTATTTTTATATTTATTTATTATTTTTTTTTTTTTCTTTTTATTTATTTTTTTTTTTTTTCTTTTATTATCCCTTTTTTTTTTTCTATCTATTTTTATTTTAATCGCTTTTTCTCATGTTTTATTTATATTTATTTATTTTTTTTTTTTTATTTTTTCTTATTTTTTTTTTTCCTTTTTTTTTTTATTTTTTTTTTTTTAATTCTATTTTATTTTTATTTTATTCTATTTAGATTTTTTTGTAATTTTTATTTTTTACTTTTTTATGGTTATATCTTTTTCTTGTTTTTTATCTTTTTATTATTTATTTAATCTTTTATTTTTTGTTATTTATTTTATATTTTTATTTTATTCTTATTTTATTTATTATTATTATTTTTATTTGTTTTATTTTATTTATTTTTTGAATTTATAATTTTATTTTTATTTTTTTAATTTTCACCCCAGTTTTTTTTCTTTTTTACTTTATTATTACTTTTTATTTATTTTTTTGTTTTTTTTTTTTTTTATTTTTTTATTATATTTATATACTTTTATTTTTTTTTTCTTTCTTTTTTTTTATTTTTAGATCCCAGTATTTTGCTAAGGCTGGGCAATTTGTGGAAGGTCTATCCCAGTTTTGTGGTGTGGATGGGCGCAATTTGTGGAGGTTATCAGTTATTGTATACTCCAGTTCCAAGTACACATCATTGCACCGTTACTGGCAAGGCCGTGCAGAGCCGGACAACTACGTTGATAATGCAGATTAAAGTGTTATTGTTTGAATGTTTTGAATGAGATCAGAGCCCTATTCCTAAGGAATCATTTGAAAGATTTTACTTCTGTACAGCTTTAGTATAACTTAGTTTATAATTTAAGGTCCAGTTATATTTCACTCCTCTTCGGAGTACGTCAATAACCTTAAATATCCAAGCAATCATAACTAAATATTGGTGATAAATATGGTCTTGAGGGGACTGAAATATTACACTCAGCAGATCAAATCACATTGAGTTAACAATAGGTGGTCCTTTGTTTGCGGTTATGAAAGCCCCTTTTTACTCGAGCAGGCGAGCTGATTACCTCCGCTTTCTCTACGGTCTTGTTTGTCGTCAACACCTATAACATGCTGTAGCTAACTGAAAATAAAAGGGCTGTCGAAAACATCTTCAGATAAAGATTTAGGGAGTTGTACTTATGTCTTATTTATCAGTTTCTATAATCGGTTCCATAAGCACAATAGAATTAACATCGGAACTATGACGCTATTAGAGCCTATGGTAAGTCTCTTATCTTGCTTTACTAAGCAGCAGGATTTACGAAGTCCAGTCATGGGTTACCAGATCGGAATTGCCCTTAATGAGTCTGTGTTAAGCAGTGCCTAAGCTAAACCACAGTCAAGTTTATTGGTTATTCATGAAATAGTGGGATAACTTGGAATATCTCAGTTATGAAAAACATTCTCCCACCAAGTCATGGAGACAGAGTCTGCAATGTCATCGTAAGTAGATAAACCGATAGAGAGGCTGTTGAAACCGAGTCTTTTAAAGCTGAAATGGTAAGTGCAGTTCTTGTCCTATGCATCCAAGGGTGAGTCTACAATATAAATAAGAAAAACACATCATGGTTTTGCTCTTAATACTAAACTTTTAGTCATCAGAGTACTCCATTTTAGTGGATTACTAGGGCTTGTATACATAGGGCTCATGGAAACTAATGTATACTTGGATCCTAATACTACTCATAGCATTGAAACATTTCAGTTCTCACTATACGGAAGCCTCTGCGTGCTCAGTATGGGTAGTTGATACAGATTACATCTGAGCCTCGCTGTCTGCTCCTCAGCATGATGCCCTATTATACTTGCACGGTGCCTTTTCTTTAATTACCAATATATAATTCACTGTACTGAGGTTGCCTCATAGTGACGCAGAACATACTGTATCATAATAATCACATTGTGATGCTGACTCATTAAGTCTGCTCTTACATTGATAGTTACTCACATAGAGTTACTTGCTACCATCGTAACACTCAACAACATACCTCTTTCACATCATAGTGCCATATAATAATGCTTGTGTACTTCCTCTCACTAGGTTACAACAATGTCACAGTTACTCGCATGGCGTCCTCTTACAACTTATTACAGACCCACAAAATAATGGCTTATGTTCGTCATTCCGACGCACTGTTGTGAATCTCTGCAGTAAACCACCGTTGCAGTACTACTTATATAAGGTTTCAAAGGAGCGAATCACAAACAGTTGGTCGTCACAGGGATTAAAAAACAACCAAAGTATTTAAAACATATTGTAACTCATGAACTTCTAAAGGACATTATTACAGAAATACAAGTGTCTAATACACACAGCACCGTTGTGTATCAGAGTCACACACATCGTATGCAGAGAGAGGGGAGAGGGAGCGAGAGAGAGAGAGAGAGAGACGAGAGAGAGGAGAGAGGAGAAGTTGTGAGCTATGAGAGAGAGAATGTGAGAGAAGATGAGTGAGAGAGGAGAGAGATGAAGGAGAGGGAGGATGAGTTAGAGCTCGAGAAGAGTATGCTTTGCTGGTGAGAGAGTAGGAGAGAGAGGAAGAATGAGATGTGAGAGAGAGAGAGAGAGTTGAGATGAGATGAGACCGCTGTCTCTTCAGCACCTATGCGCGCGTTGTGTGTCAGCGCGCGTTGTAGAGAGGCTGCTACATTAAGTACAAAAGCATGGCGAAGTGTATAAGACATCCTACCACCTATAACAGGAACTTGCACAGGCTCAAGCTGTAGGCTTATGGGTGACTATTCCAAAAAGTGGGACAATGTGCTAAATGGAGAGGTTGACACAAGACAAAGCTATCATCATGATGCGAGTAGCTCCAAAAAACATGGTGGTCTCCTGGTCAGGACAGCTACATGGTTATCTGTGTCCTGATTAAACTCATTCACCTCTAATGCGACAGGATGGACCACCTCTTCTAGGTAATCAAGAGAAGGCGGACTCGTTGCCGAACACTTTGCTACAATAAAGCAAGTTCTGATTCAGTCAAGGGACCCTCCTTGGCTAGCTGCAAGAACTGTGTCAAAACTGTCAGTTTCGGTGGACCAATAGGTAGGAGGAGGTGCATTTCCTTTTAAATCACTTGACAAGAAAAGGCTGTGGGCCCAGATCATAGGTTCGAAGCCATCGCATTAAAATAAATGCGTATAAAATACCGTACAACATATGGACAAACATCATATGCAGCTTTAGGTGATCCTTATGACAGTGGACATACCTTACCTAAAATTTTCTTCAAAGGACTCGCCGCAATTCCTGAGGAACTCACGAAAAAGGAGAAAAGCTTCCTGCAACACCAATACCCAGCAACAACAGACCTCGCCAGAATGTACGGTCCTACGCAAAAACTCACAGCCTGGTAATTCCATTGATGGCCTTTATCTTAGGGAGAATGCAGTGCCTCCCTCACCAAGTCTCAGTAATTCTTGCACAATCACCTCTCACATAACTCTGGGATACTATCAGTCCAGCATCATACTCAACACTCGGGGATCGTCTCAATCGCATTCGCAGCATCAACATCAGGAACAGATAACTTTCCAGCCTTGGACGTAACTTCCCTATTTTCTACCAAAGTTCAATACTACACAGAGCCATGATCTCTCTGCGCGCGTATAAATATGGGACGATTCACTTGAATGTTCTTCTTATCGCCAGCCAGCACTTTCATCGACCTTCGCGACCTTGAATATCGTGTATCGCGCTTTACTTGTTTCAAGATGTGTTGCGAAAATCTACCTCTTTCAAACAGACTTGTGGTCTACATGGGCTACGACACTCAGTGCGTTCTGGCGAAACTTAGACATGGAACATCTGGAACGCCGAGCGTTTCTCCTCCCCCACCCCTCTATCTACTACTGTCACCTGGCTCGTTATTGTTGAACTGACATTCTCTCCATAATCTCCCAGGCGGCTTCACAACGTTCAAACTCTCCAAGGACATGCTAAACCAAGGTCGAGCCCTCAATCCAGTTCACACTTGAAGAAGCCGTCGACAACACTTTTTTCTTTCCCTTGATGTTCCTGCTCTGCAACAGTGATCCATGAACTTCGTCTTTAATGTCTATCGAAAACCATACCAAACCAAATACGATCTCTTACTTCTATTCCTCACCACGACACCAAAACTAATCGTTGTTGTATTTATAGGCTTTTCCATGCGCTGCACTCAGAATCTGCCGCCAAGCAATGAGTTCCTTGATGAAGAATGCAACTTAATTGA
Source organism: Cherax quadricarinatus (assembly GCF_026875155.1). Taxonomy (NCBI): domain Eukaryota; kingdom Metazoa; phylum Arthropoda; class Malacostraca; order Decapoda; family Parastacidae; genus Cherax; species Cherax quadricarinatus. The sequence continues at coordinate 38,436,081 of NC_069423.1, read as the reverse complement.
ATAAGTTTTTCTAACACTCCTTCTAGTCGTCGTCACATTCTTAGAGGACTGGAAGCGCGGGCATTAAATATCTTCAACACACCCAGAGAAGACTGCCGAGAAGAGATACACATAGTCCTCCCACGAACGTCCGATTGCCAAACATGTTTCCAACATCTTTTCCAATACATCATTCAAGTATCTAACTCCACGAACCACGACCATCAAGGACCATTTACAGTAGTAGATCAGGGACAAGTTCCATCCTATGCAGGGGTATAGTTTACTTATCTCTTGTAATGGTCCTGCAACAATTATACGTGGGCGAAACATCACAGAGAGACCTCCAAACACGTATTTCAGTAACACCAATTCGCACAAGCAGGACTAATGATACAAGGAATGCCTGTGTACAACATCGCAATTTCGCACACAACAATTTAATTAACTACAGAAAGCTCATGACTTATCGCCACAGAGACATCACAAATCAAACCGAAGGATCATGGAATCATCCGCTTATCTCTATAACCAACAATTTCACCAGAACAATGGTTCGCTATAACATAGCTGAACCACTTGCCAAGAAAGACTTTTTCATCGCTATCCCACATAAGAACATTAGAACACTGTCCAGGAATGATCTGCCTTCACAACTTATCAATAACCTCTTCAAAGCTAACCAAGAATTTAGACTATAACCCACGGTTAGATCATCAGATGCAGGCATTCTAACCTGACCTCAGCATTCTGAACCGGACTATAAATACTCACGCTACTTCCACTCCCAGGTACGACGTTGTGACCTGAAAAGCCCACTGTGTGGGCGAAACGAAACGTCGTTCAATGAAAGTATCACATTAAAACTGCATATGCAGTTTTTGTTTCCTTTGAGCCCAGATTGCTGAGAAGATGTGCATACCATCTAGCAGCACCTCTAACTCGCATCTTTCTAGCCACTGCCTAGTACAGTGCAATGGCCCTCTCTGTGGAAAGCGGCATAAATTGTAGTCCCTGTTCACAAAAAGAAGAGCAGAGCCAATAAAATCAGCAACTACAGAACCACTGTCTACTCATGTCGATCACTCGGTATGATCTTGAGGCAATAATCTCCAAGACAAATGACAGATGTTTTTTTTGACTAACCTATCATTACTTGTGACCGTCAATATTGGCTTCAGGAAAGGTTACTCTGCCCTGACTGATCTGATTGTTACCCCTCTAATAAGTTGTCACCAGTCACAGGATGAATCAAAGTCTTGCTGTGTTGTGTTGCAACTGGACATTGCTGGGTGCTTCTCGACCGGTTCACGGTGTGGCACCAGGACCTCTTAGCAAAACTTCATGCACTGGGATTTGCAGCTGTACGCTATGTCTTCTAAGGGATTACCTCATGGAAGATCTCTAAGGGTAGTTCTCAAAGGGAACGAAATCAGCAAGACCATTCCTATGGGGGCAAGTGTTTACCCATAAGGAAGGAGTGCTGGGACCATTGTCATGTGATTGTCTACTTCAATGACCTCAATTATCAATCTCATCCCGTAATCCCATGCATATGCAGATACGGACCTGTCACAAAACATTCACATTTTCAAGGAGAAGTAATGCCAGCTGCTCTAAGCTTTACTTCAATCACTGATATGAGCTTTAGCAGCTTGGGAAACAGTTGGCAAGTAACATTGCCCCTGTTGAAAATGCAGATGATGGTCTTAGGCAACCATGATGGTAATGTGGTGCAGTAAGTAAGATGAATGGAGGGTGTTGGCACTGGCAAGAAGCTTGATGATCATTGGGGTGAAATTTGACTCCAAATCTGACCATGAAGAACACGTTGTAAATATTGCATATATAAGGTAGCAAGAAGCTTACGGCACTCTCCATATTCGCATCTGCTTGACACGTAGGGGTTGCTAAATTCTGTAACGATGGCCACATAGTACGTCTCACACATTGAGTATGACTTCCAATTTTCTTGGTTTGCCTGCCCCCATTCCTCTCATCCTGCGACTGCTTGCCAGAGTAGAGATACAGAGGCAAGGGACGTCTCTCTCTCGGCCAGGCCATTATCCTAGATAGATCCGTCATTTCCAGCAGAGCTTCTTACACAGGGGAAATAGATGGGTGGCCTTACTGTATGTACAAGGCCATATTGTCAAAGTATCACACTTGGGATCTACTTTCGAGGACAGCATGTTGAAACAAGCCTTTTATGCCACAATGTGGGTCAGAAAGCAGCAACTTCACTCTTGGCTGTACCCTTCTCCAGAGAACTGTTCCACTCCATGTGAGATCATTGATATACCCAGGTGATCGGAATGGAACACATGACGTACAGCATAATTGATGTCAACGAGATAAAGTAAGTTGATCTCTTGAAATGCTGGCCTCATCAGATGGCTCAACTTCATCCTGTTCCCTGCTTGTATGTTCACATACACAATTAATAATGCTTTCGCAAATGATGCTGATGTAGGTAACAGCTCTTAGCTGCAATAATGCTTTGGAATCCTTAACCTGTAAATAGCTTGTCAATAAATGCTAGGGATCCTCAACCTTTCAACCTTGTGGCAAAAAAATTAGAGAGAGAGAGAGAGAGAAGAGAGGAGATGACTGAGAGAGAGAGGAGAGAGGAGAGAGAGTCTAGAGATGAGAGAGGAGGATGAGAGAGAGGAAGAAGAGATGACGAGAGAGAGAGAGAACTGAATGAGAGATGAGGAGCGAGAGATGAGAGATAACAGAGAGAATGGAGGAGAGGAAAGGAGAGAGAGAGAAGAAGAGCGGAGAGAGAGAGAGAGAGACCCCTCCCCCCCACCCCCCCCCCCCCCCCCCCCCCCCCCCCCCCCCCCCCACCCCCCCCCCCCCCCCCCCCCCCCCCCTCCCCCACTCCCCCCCTCACCCCCCCCCCCCCCCCCCCCCCCCCCCCCCCACCCCCCCCCAATAAATATATTTTATTAATATATTTTATCCCATTTGTTTTTTCAGATGATGAGAGAGAGAAGAGGAGAGGAAAGTAGAGCGACGAGGATGAGAGAAGTATGAGGAGAGAGAGAAGAGAGAGAGAGAGAGAGAAAGGAGAGAGAGATGATGAGGAGAGACTCGAGAGAGACGAAAGAGGAGAGAGCGAGGAGAGGATGTGAAGTAGAAGACGACAGAGGAGGAGAGAGAGAGAGACAGAGAGGACAGAGACAGAGCGACAGAGGATCAGAGAGCAGAGAAGAGAGAACAAGCAGACAGAGAGGAGAATACTGAGGAGAGAACAGACGAGAGAACAGGAGAGAGAAACAGAGACGGCGGAAAACGAGAGCGAAACATAGAGAGAGAGAGATAACCGAGAGAGGAGATTATTTTATTATAATCAAAATTAAAGACGCGCTAAGCAAAGGATATATCAGCACAGACGAGAGAGGAAATAGAGACAGACAGGACAGACAGTGTGTTCTGAGGTACCCAGGACGACTAGGGCCAAACATAGACCATTGTTAATGGCGCGCGCTAGCTATAAACTTCAGCATGGTCGTGGATGTGCCAGAAGATTGTTAGCTTAGCGCCTGGAAGAAACCGGTATGTTCTACTGACAACTTGGGAGGCGTTGAAGAGATAGTACCAGAAGGGAAATGCCCGGGATATAACAGAGGTTGAGAAAGACTGTTGTTCTGATGGAGTCTGCAAGTAATTTCTAACCGTTGGAGAGGTGGTCGTGAAGATCGGTGACATTTAGAAGGTAACTCCAATGGTATGATTGTGGTGAATATACCTAGACTAAAGGAAATACCAAGTAGGCTTATCAAATATGAGGAAAGATAAGAAGTCTTGTAATATTGTTGCACACTCCTGAACTGACTGCACCTGCTGGACAGTGTGACATCAATCCTAAAGAGGTAGGTACTAGCTAGGTAGGAGCCATATATACTTCAACATGAATGTATGCAAGAAGCTTGCACAGCTGACGAGAGAAATCCAGCAAGGAATTAACAGCTGGAAATAAACATCGTGAATGGTTTAAGCAGTAGCATGAGAGGAACCACAGAGCACATGCTACCTAGCCGGAGTTGAGTGGAGTTCACGAAAGTACGGCCACCACGCTGGAGGGGTCCATAACGTACTGCCCAGGTGGAGAGAAGCTCGATGACTGCACAATGGTGGGAAGGAGGACGCATAATTACAGCCCAAATGTAAGAAGAACGAAAATTTCTACAACGCGGGCAGAACCAAGAAGCAGGAGCAGCTCTCGGATTCACACTTCCTGGAGGAGACTTTGAAGTTACTCAGCGTTGTGGACGGAGACTGTGACGATGAGGCTCAGATAGGGGATATAAGTCTACGGAAGAATTCTCACTACAGAGACACCCTGATGAAAAAAACATCTCATCTATTCACTGAATCGCAGCAAGTTTTGTAGTGAAAATATGAAAAAAACATTATAGTTTAAATGTATACTTTTATAATTTTCCTGATGATTGAGAGTATAATTGTATGTAGTTAAATAATGTTTATATAAAATCGTCGTTGATGGGTGTGGGTAACATCTTCAGTGAGTTTCAAAAGATGTTTCTGTAAAATGGAATTAATTTTCTCGATAATTTACTCCGATATTCTGTAAGGAGTTGGAGTACTTATAGGGAATTTAGTTAGCAACAGTCAGGTAACTTTAATCCCAAACCTACGTCCTACACCAGTAGGCTTCTTCAGTCGAGTACAGAAAAGTAGGCAGGAGCAGTTGAGTGGGAAAAGACGATGTAATCAGTCATCACCCATCGAAGTCGTTGATTTAAGGTTGTCGTCCCTCAGATATATTTCTCTCCTACTACTACTCTGCACCTTCCTTTCTTCCAGTCAGATATAAGTCTGCCACACTGTTCGCTGATTCTTCAGATAGTTCCAGATCTATGGCAAAACACGAATCTCTTTCTCATGCTGAGGGACTTGACAACTCACAATCTACGACTTCAAGGGTGATGGAATGATTTACATTGTCTTCATATCTCTACTGTCCCTGCTACTTTCTGTACCCGACCTGATAGAATATGTGAACTTGGACGGAAAATTATTATTTCAATAGTGAAATTGTATACACATCTGGATAGTGCTACTGTATTAATTACGTTTTAAATATGTTTTTGGTACACAAGAACGTTTTGGGGAGGTAATCGAAGATGGGTGTAAATGTGTACATGCAGTGTTGTAATTTAGATCCTACATAATCGAGGCTATTAGTAAATTGCATCGGCATGAATTTCTCACTTTGAAATAAGTCTCATGTGTGAGCGCATCTGGAATTTATACAGAAGAGAATGCAAAACATCGGAATAATGCCGATGAGAATGTAAATGAGACGCAGTGTTATCTGGAGGAAGATTGGTTTCGCCGCGTGCAATTGTAATATGTTCGCTTCTCAGTTGTGTGCTATTTGAATCTCACACACAGGCAAGGTATGTAGGTAATGCCAATCTGTGTTTACCAGATTACGTAGAGTTTAGAGACAGGTGGTTAGGTATATGTCATGACCATAATATTATATAATATGTATTGTATTATAAAGATTCGCCGAGGTATTCTCACGGGCCGGGCTTTCCAAGTGGTTAGCCCGGCTTAGGCTTCCTTCTTTAGGGGAGTGTCTGAGGACCAAAGTCTCCCATGGGAGAGGACACAAGTACCTCCTCATCTTGGCGACTAACTGTCCCCAGCCTAGCACAAGCAAGGCCTCTCTGGGGGCTAATGGGAATGAACAGTCTTGTGAAGCTACAGTCGGGTCAAGCACCTACCTGCCCTGAGGCTGGGCATGGTTATCGATGACCCATAATATTGTAAGATTAATCTTTAAGATATTCATTTATAATTTCTTGATTAATGTACTTAATTATGTAAAATAATTCAATTATAATCACTGGCAAACCCATTCAATAATCCTTAATATGCAGTCCACTTTTAATATAGCCAGTGTACTGGCTGGAATTTATTTTAGTTAACAAATTAAAAAAAACCAGAACTCTCATAAAGCGAAGGTGCAGGACATGAGTTGGATAGCTGAGATCGTTGGATTTATGAAGTGAGAGATTTAGGCGGTGGTGACCCATTATTTTTAAAGTCCTATTGTCTATCCGAGGTACATCAATTATGTATACTGGTTTGTAGCTTGTGTGAAATGTTAATTCCGTTTATACTGTGAAATTTTATTCACTCTAGAGTTTCCGCTCACCGGCAAAACAGGATGTTGTGTCATCTCGAAAGGCGCTCTTATCCTTTCATAGAGTTGTGTTTTCCCCCCCCCCCCCCCCCCCCTCTGTCGCTGTCTCTTAGGATGTGTCATGTCATGTGTCTTCCCATGGACTGTCATGTGTTGTGACTGTGCTTACAACACGTGTTATATTCTATGAGTTCATTAGCTGAGGGACTTTTACATATAGCACCTAGACATATAAGACGGGTCATTGATCTACCGTGACCACGTACTGTTTGTGTCAAACAGAGCGATTATTGTTTCATTCTAACTATACCTGTGCATTGTTCGTAACATGGCAAGTTAGTATTTACCATACCCTTTGATATACTTTTGGAAGAGTTTCATTAGTTCTTACTTCTGAGCAACGGACATGGGACAGGATCGCTCTGGTTCTATATTATTTTACCAAAACAGAGATAAACCTGAATTTTGCTCTAAACATGTTTAAAAGATCTCAAACCAACATATTTCTAGAAAATTAATAACCCTTAGTTCGAAATTAAACACATTATTTATGAGGGTCACTTACACTGCACAACATGTTTCGAGGTTTATATAATCATACTAAGAGAAGTGATTCAGTGCTTGACTGATTATTGTTGCATATGTACTATTATTTCATGACCTGCGCTGAACGAAAAATTTATTGATTTCCCTTGTTTGAATAAAGCGTTTTTAAATCATTTATTCTGTGAAACAATTATTGCTTAATCTAGTGTAATTTGGTCTCCTCTTAATTAGCACGAAGAGATATTTCGTTACAAAAACACATACATTTTTTTCACTACTAATGCATAGTCATTTGTTATTCTAATATTACGAGCTTATTGTAAATTAGCTATATAATGTGTACGATGTTTACCACAAGAAAAATACCACTAGTTGGGTTACTTGAACTTTTCCGCGTGTCCGGTTGGAGACCATGTGGTCGTGTCCAACCTGTTTTGGATTCTTAATGTATAATCATGATATCGCAAGTCACATCATCAGGACTGCCTAGATTAAAATAATGGGGATTTGTTGATTAATTAAAATGTTCTAGTTGTGAGGCTACCAGTGTTCTATCGTGGCCTGCTGATATGTTTCTATCTGGGCTACTGACATGTCTGTGTGGCTGCTTCTGAATGCTCTATGTGGCTACCTGAAATGTTTATTCTATGTGGCTAACTGAATGTTCTATGTGGCTTCCTGATATGTTCTATGTGCTGCCTGAAGGTACTATGTGGCTACCTGAATGTTCTATGTGGCTGCCTGAATGCTTCTATGTGGGTTACCTGAATGTTCTATGTGTACCTGAATTGTTCTATTGCATGGCTACTCTGCTCACTGAGTTCTATGGTGGCTGCCTGGAATGTTCTATGTGGCTGCTGAATGTTCTATGTGGCTACCTAGAATGTTCTATCCTGTGGCTGTTCTGAATGTTCATGTAGTCACCTGAATGTTTACGGTTTTGGCTATCCTGAATTTGATTCTTATGTGCTATGCCTGAATGTTCTACTTTGGCTCGCCTGAATGTTTACGTGGCATGCCTGATATGTTCTATCGTGGCTGTCTGAATGTTCTATCGTAGAGCGATACCCTGCTCATGTTCTACGTGGCTACTCCCTGATGTTGTTATGTTGGCTCTCCTGATTGTTCTATGTGTGCTGCTGACTGAATTGTTCTATGTGGCTTACCTGAATGTTCTATGGGCTCCTGAATGTTCGCTGTGGCTGCCCTGAATGTTCTATGTTGGCTGTCTGAATGTTCTATGTATGCTACCTGAATGTTCTACGTGGCTACCGGAATGTTCTACTGTGGCTTACTCTGCAATGTTCTACGATGGACTACCTGAATGTTCTATGTGGGCTACCTGCAATCGTTTAGTGGCTACCTGAATGTTATATTGTGGACTACCTGACAGGGTCTACGTGGCTACCTGACATGTTCTATGTGTGCTGCCTTGGAGATGTTCTAGTGGCTGCCTGAATGTTCTATGTGGTAACTTCCTGAAGGTTCTATGTGTCTACTGAATGTTCTACGTGGACTTGCCTGATAATGTTCTTGTGGCTGTTCTGGTATGTTCTATGTAGCTAACTGAATGTTTACGGTGGCTACCTGAATGTTTATGTGGCTACCTTGACTTGTTTCTACGTGGCTACCTGGAATGTCTATGTGGCTACACTGAAGGTTCTACGTGGTACCTCTGAATGTTCTATGTGGCTACCTGAATGTTCTTACGTGGTACCTGAATGTTCTATGTGGCTGCATCCGAATGTTCTCCATGGCTACCTGAATTATAATAATCAAACGGGAAGCGCTAAACCCCGTTTAGGATTATACAGGCGCTTGTGGGGAATGTAGGAAGGTATTCAGGCTTAATGCAGGGAACCGGATTGGCACCAGAATCCATATTCCCTAGATCAGAGCCTCTCACCAGCGTCAAGGGATCATCCCCTTGAGGAGTGGGCTACCTTGAATATTTTAGTTGTGAGGCTACTTGAAAATTCTAGCGCTGTGAGGCCTACCTGAATATTCTGTTGTGAGGTACCGTGAATATTCTAGTGTGAGGCTACCTGAATTATTCTGTTGTGAGGGGCCTACTCTGAATATTCTTGTCTGTGGGCGTACATGAATATTCTGCTGTTTGAGGTTACTAGAATATTCTAGCTGTAGAGGCGACCTGAATATTCTATTTGTGAGGTCTACCTGTATTTTTCTAGCTTTTTTGTGAGGCTACCTGTATTATTCCTATCTGTGGAGTGCGTGATATTCTCGCTTTCTGTACCTTAATGTTCTGATTATTACTACATTTCCTGTTTTCCACACCTCATGGATGATGGTGATTGTTGCTCCGCGATCTCAGGACCCACGAGAAGAGATGCTGGATGTCCTCAATACCTACGAGGTGATCTAGTGTTCACCCAACAACCTCTTTACCTCCTCCTCGGTTTTGTGTGCAGTGTGTCCAGCCGTGCCTAGTTGTTACCCATTTCATTCCTGTTTGCATGGAGTGTACTGTCTTCCATCTTGAAAATACTGCTTTAATTCTTGTGTTGAAGTCTCTTCACATACTCCTTTGTCGTTTCTGGTGAGCTTGTCCCGACTTTTGAATTAAAATCACCCGTATATTTTTGCAAAATAAATCTATTGTTACATGCACTAGCTACTAATCTCAACTTGTACCATAATAAGAACTCGTAGCATAATAAACATGAAAAGACTCTCCTTTATCTTTACCCTTCCGCTCATTTCTGTTTTTCTACGCTGTAAACCTATTAATCTGTCCTTATCACTCAATATGTCACTTGCTTTTCTATATTTCTACCTCGTTATGCTTATTACTTGTTCCCCTAGAACTCGTAATATTACTTGCATGGGACTTCACTGTTTTCCTGCCAAAACCCATACCATCTAACTATCCTAGGTTAAAGTCCTAACTGCTGCACCTCCACTGCAGTTGCCAGTTGCTACCACCCCAGTCTAGATAAGTGAAACCCCATCCCATGGTCCGTCACATGTCATTTCTGCCATCGAAGAGGTCCAGTTGTCAATGCGTATGTTACCGTCATTTTCCTTTTACATGGCAATTTAACCAATTGCCCTGGCACAACCATTCATTTCCAACTCTCTCCTTGGCAAAATGACCAATTATGACTGGGGTTTCCACTCCCTTACTCTAATTTATTTCTATTGCTGACCTATATATCCTGCCTTAATAGGTCTTCACTCCTACGTCTTGCAACATCGTGTGCCTCCAGCACTGAGAGACGATAATGGAGTGCTTCCCTTTACTCTCTATGATGTCATCCAGACGTGTAACAATATCCTCTTACAGCCCTGGAAGCTAAACTTCTGTCGTCTTCTCCGGTCCTGCAAGCTCAGAACGCCCTATCCACTTATACCTAACTTGGCTATCCCCATCAACATATATATTCGTACCTTCCTTGTTTGTCGTTCGTCGTGTCGTTCCCAAGTAGTCGTCTACATTCGCTCGGGTTGCACTGAAGAATGTTATATTAGATGGTTTCCACAACTCTGTTTCCACGGCAGTCTCTTTCCGCGTCTTCATCGTTTCTACCTTTCCATCGCTTCGCTTGTTCGGCACTTCGTGTCTGCTCGTCCAGCCACAGGACCTCGTTCCTTCGTGATCCTGGAGAACTCAAAAAAGTGGAACTACTAAGATTCTTCTTGTTTCTCCTCGGTCATTCGCGAGATCTCCAAACTTGGCCATCCTCAATTTTCCTTAAGTGTTGGTGTATAGTTGGCTCGATGGAGGGCCATCTTGCTTCAATTCGTAGAGAGATGCGCTCGCAAACAGGTCTTAACAGAAGCTATTGTACACTGTCTACTACTCAGTAGTGTGTGTGGCTGCGGCGGTGTGAGGAAGGTTACTCCAGTATTGTGGGTGGGCTTGGGCGGGTGTGAGGAAGGAAGGTACTCCAGTATTGTGGTGTGGCTGGCTGGGCTTGTGTGAGGAAGGTACTCAGTATTGTGTGTGTGCTGGGGCGGTGTGAGGAAGGCACTCCCAGTATTGTGGGTGGCTGCGGCCGGTGTGAGGATAAGGTACTCAGTATTGTGGGTGATTGTGGCGGTGTGAGGTAAGGGCATTCCTATCATGTGTTGTGGTGGCCTGTGGCTGGTGTGAGGATTGGTATCTTCAGTATTGTGGTGTGGCTGGGGCTGAGTGAGGAAGGTATCCCAGTCATTGTTGGGTCGTGCTGGGCGATGTGGGTATGTATCCCCAGTATTTTTATGTGGCTCTGGGCGGTGTGTGGTTTAGGTTATTACTCACGCAGTATTGTGGGTAGATGGGCGGTGTGAGGAAGGTTATCCCAGTTATTGTGAGTGGCTGGGAGATGTGTGGTAAGGTATCCCATGTATTGTATGTGGTCTGGGCGTGCTATTGTGAGGCTCAGGTTATCCCAGTATTGCTGGGAGTGATTGCGGAGATGTGTGCGAAGGATTATCCCATCTATTGTGGGTGGTTCTGTGGCAATGTGTAGGAAGGATACCTGCTATTGTGGGTAGCTGGGAGATGTGTGGAATGGTTATCCCAGAATTGTGGGTGCTGGGAGGATGGAGGAAGTATCCAGTATTGTGGGTGGCTTGTGTAGATGCTGTGGAAGGTTTCCATGTACTCCCTCTCCCCCCCCTCTACTCTTTTGTTTTTTAACCTAAGTGGGTGGCTGTGAGATGTAAGGAATTGTCTATACCAGTATTTTATTTTGGTGGGTGGGCTGGGAGATGTGTGGAAGGTTTCCAGTATTGTGGGTGGCTAGGAGAGATGTGTGGAAGGTATCCCAGTATGTTTGTGGCTCGGAGATGTGTGAGGTATCCCAAGTCTGTGGGTGGCTTGGGAGATGTGTGGAAGGTATCCCAGTTATTGTGGTTGTGGCTGGGAGATATGTGGAGGTCAATCCCAGTTATTGTGGTGGTTGGCTTGGGAGATGTGTGGAAGGTTATCTCAGTATGTGGGTGGCTGGGTGATGTGTGGAAGGTATCCCAGTATTGTGGGTGGCAAGGGATGTGATGTGAAGGCTTTTATCCCAGTATTGTTTATGGCTGGCTAGATGTTGGAAGGTTATCCAGTTTGTGGTGTGCTGTGATGATGTGTGGAAGCGTTATCCCAGTATTGTGGGGTGGCAAGGAAGTATGTGTGGAACGTATCCCAGTCTTTGTATGTGGCTGGGCTATTTGTGTGTGAAGGTATCCCAATATTTGTGGGTGGCTGGGAGTATGTGCTGGCAGGGTATCCCAGCATTGTGGGTGGCTGGGAGTTGTGTGGAAGGTTTTTTTTTTTCTAATTTTTTATTTATTTTTTATCTTTTTTAATTATATTTATTATTTTTTTTTATTTTTTTTTTTTTTTTTTTTCTTTTAGATTTTTTTTATTTTTTTTATTTTATTTTCTATTTTTTTTTTATTTTTTTATATATTTTCTTTTTTCTTATTTTTATATTTATTTATTATTTTTTTTTTTTTCTTTTTATTTATTTTTTTTTTTTTTCTTTTATTATCCCTTTTTTTTTTTCTATCTATTTTTATTTTAATCGCTTTTTCTCATGTTTTATTTATATTTATTTATTTTTTTTTTTTTATTTTTTCTTATTTTTTTTTTTCCTTTTTTTTTTTATTTTTTTTTTTTTAATTCTATTTTATTTTTATTTTATTCTATTTAGATTTTTTTGTAATTTTTATTTTTTACTTTTTTATGGTTATATCTTTTTCTTGTTTTTTATCTTTTTATTATTTATTTAATCTTTTATTTTTTGTTATTTATTTTATATTTTTATTTTATTCTTATTTTATTTATTATTATTATTTTTATTTGTTTTATTTTATTTATTTTTTGAATTTATAATTTTATTTTTATTTTTTTAATTTTCACCCCAGTTTTTTTTCTTTTTTACTTTATTATTACTTTTTATTTATTTTTTTGTTTTTTTTTTTTTTTATTTTTTTATTATATTTATATACTTTTATTTTTTTTTTCTTTCTTTTTTTTTATTTTTAGATCCCAGTATTTTGCTAAGGCTGGGCAATTTGTGGAAGGTCTATCCCAGTTTTGTGGTGTGGATGGGCGCAATTTGTGGAGGTTATCAGTTATTGTATACTCCAGTTCCAAGTACACATCATTGCACCGTTACTGGCAAGGCCGTGCAGAGCCGGACAACTACGTTGATAATGCAGATTAAAGTGTTATTGTTTGAATGTTTTGAATGAGATCAGAGCCCTATTCCTAAGGAATCATTTGAAAGATTTTACTTCTGTACAGCTTTAGTATAACTTAGTTTATAATTTAAGGTCCAGTTATATTTCACTCCTCTTCGGAGTACGTCAATAACCTTAAATATCCAAGCAATCATAACTAAATATTGGTGATAAATATGGTCTTGAGGGGACTGAAATATTACACTCAGCAGATCAAATCACATTGAGTTAACAATAGGTGGTCCTTTGTTTGCGGTTATGAAAGCCCCTTTTTACTCGAGCAGGCGAGCTGATTACCTCCGCTTTCTCTACGGTCTTGTTTGTCGTCAACACCTATAACATGCTGTAGCTAACTGAAAATAAAAGGGCTGTCGAAAACATCTTCAGATAAAGATTTAGGGAGTTGTACTTATGTCTTATTTATCAGTTTCTATAATCGGTTCCATAAGCACAATAGAATTAACATCGGAACTATGACGCTATTAGAGCCTATGGTAAGTCTCTTATCTTGCTTTACTAAGCAGCAGGATTTACGAAGTCCAGTCATGGGTTACCAGATCGGAATTGCCCTTAATGAGTCTGTGTTAAGCAGTGCCTAAGCTAAACCACAGTCAAGTTTATTGGTTATTCATGAAATAGTGGGATAACTTGGAATATCTCAGTTATGAAAAACATTCTCCCACCAAGTCATGGAGACAGAGTCTGCAATGTCATCGTAAGTAGATAAACCGATAGAGAGGCTGTTGAAACCGAGTCTTTTAAAGCTGAAATGGTAAGTGCAGTTCTTGTCCTATGCATCCAAGGGTGAGTCTACAATATAAATAAGAAAAACACATCATGGTTTTGCTCTTAATACTAAACTTTTAGTCATCAGAGTACTCCATTTTAGTGGATTACTAGGGCTTGTATACATAGGGCTCATGGAAACTAATGTATACTTGGATCCTAATACTACTCATAGCATTGAAACATTTCAGTTCTCACTATACGGAAGCCTCTGCGTGCTCAGTATGGGTAGTTGATACAGATTACATCTGAGCCTCGCTGTCTGCTCCTCAGCATGATGCCCTATTATACTTGCACGGTGCCTTTTCTTTAATTACCAATATATAATTCACTGTACTGAGGTTGCCTCATAGTGACGCAGAACATACTGTATCATAATAATCACATTGTGATGCTGACTCATTAAGTCTGCTCTTACATTGATAGTTACTCACATAGAGTTACTTGCTACCATCGTAACACTCAACAACATACCTCTTTCACATCATAGTGCCATATAATAATGCTTGTGTACTTCCTCTCACTAGGTTACAACAATGTCACAGTTACTCGCATGGCGTCCTCTTACAACTTATTACAGACCCACAAAATAATGGCTTATGTTCGTCATTCCGACGCACTGTTGTGAATCTCTGCAGTAAACCACCGTTGCAGTACTACTTATATAAGGTTTCAAAGGAGCGAATCACAAACAGTTGGTCGTCACAGGGATTAAAAAACAACCAAAGTATTTAAAACATATTGTAACTCATGAACTTCTAAAGGACATTATTACAGAAATACAAGTGTCTAATACACACAGCACCGTTGTGTATCAGAGTCACACACATCGTATGCAGAGAGAGGGGAGAGGGAGCGAGAGAGAGAGAGAGAGAGACGAGAGAGAGGAGAGAGGAGAAGTTGTGAGCTATGAGAGAGAGAATGTGAGAGAAGATGAGTGAGAGAGGAGAGAGATGAAGGAGAGGGAGGATGAGTTAGAGCTCGAGAAGAGTATGCTTTGCTGGTGAGAGAGTAGGAGAGAGAGGAAGAATGAGATGTGAGAGAGAGAGAGAGAGTTGAGATGAGATGAGACCGCTGTCTCTTCAGCACCTATGCGCGCGTTGTGTGTCAGCGCGCGTTGTAGAGAGGCTGCTACATTAAGTACAAAAGCATGGCGAAGTGTATAAGACATCCTACCACCTATAACAGGAACTTGCACAGGCTCAAGCTGTAGGCTTATGGGTGACTATTCCAAAAAGTGGGACAATGTGCTAAATGGAGAGGTTGACACAAGACAAAGCTATCATCATGATGCGAGTAGCTCCAAAAAACATGGTGGTCTCCTGGTCAGGACAGCTACATGGTTATCTGTGTCCTGATTAAACTCATTCACCTCTAATGCGACAGGATGGACCACCTCTTCTAGGTAATCAAGAGAAGGCGGACTCGTTGCCGAACACTTTGCTACAATAAAGCAAGTTCTGATTCAGTCAAGGGACCCTCCTTGGCTAGCTGCAAGAACTGTGTCAAAACTGTCAGTTTCGGTGGACCAATAGGTAGGAGGAGGTGCATTTCCTTTTAAATCACTTGACAAGAAAAGGCTGTGGGCCCAGATCATAGGTTCGAAGCCATCGCATTAAAATAAATGCGTATAAAATACCGTACAACATATGGACAAACATCATATGCAGCTTTAGGTGATCCTTATGACAGTGGACATACCTTACCTAAAATTTTCTTCAAAGGACTCGCCGCAATTCCTGAGGAACTCACGAAAAAGGAGAAAAGCTTCCTGCAACACCAATACCCAGCAACAACAGACCTCGCCAGAATGTACGGTCCTACGCAAAAACTCACAGCCTGGTAATTCCATTGATGGCCTTTATCTTAGGGAGAATGCAGTGCCTCCCTCACCAAGTCTCAGTAATTCTTGCACAATCACCTCTCACATAACTCTGGGATACTATCAGTCCAGCATCATACTCAACACTCGGGGATCGTCTCAATCGCATTCGCAGCATCAACATCAGGAACAGATAACTTTCCAGCCTTGGACGTAACTTCCCTATTTTCTACCAAAGTTCAATACTACACAGAGCCATGATCTCTCTGCGCGCGTATAAATATGGGACGATTCACTTGAATGTTCTTCTTATCGCCAGCCAGCACTTTCATCGACCTTCGCGACCTTGAATATCGTGTATCGCGCTTTACTTGTTTCAAGATGTGTTGCGAAAATCTACCTCTTTCAAACAGACTTGTGGTCTACATGGGCTACGACACTCAGTGCGTTCTGGCGAAACTTAGACATGGAACATCTGGAACGCCGAGCGTTTCTCCTCCCCCACCCCTCTATCTACTACTGTCACCTGGCTCGTTATTGTTGAACTGACATTCTCTCCATAATCTCCCAGGCGGCTTCACAACGTTCAAACTCTCCAAGGACATGCTAAACCAAGGTCGAGCCCTCAATCCAGTTCACACTTGAAGAAGCCGTCGACAACACTTTTTTCTTTCCCTTGATGTTCCTGCTCTGCAACAGTGATCCATGAACTTCGTCTTTAATGTCTATCGAAAACCATACCAAACCAAATACGATCTCTTACTTCTATTCCTCACCACGACACCAAAACTAATCGTTGTTGTATTTATAGGCTTTTCCATGCGCTGCACTCAGAATCTGCCGCCAAGCAATGAGTTCCTTGATGAAGAATGCAACTTAATTGAATAAGTTTTTCTAACACTCCTTCTAGTCGTCGTCACATTCTTAGAGGACTGGAAGCGCGGGCATTAAATATCTTCAACACACCCAGAGAAGACTGCCGAGAAGAGATACACATAGTCCTCCCACGAACGTCCGATTGCCAAACATGTTTCCAACATCTTTTCCAATACATCATTCAAGTATCTAACTCCACGAACCACGACCATCAAGGACCATTTACAGTAGTAGATCAGGGACAAGTTCCATCCTATGCAGGGGTATAGTTTACTTATCTCTTGTAATGGTCCTGCAACAATTATACGTGGGCGAAACATCACAGAGAGACCTCCAAACACGTATTTCAGTAACACCAATTCGCACAAGCAGGACTAATGATACAAGGAATGCCTGTGTACAACATCGCAATTTCGCACACAACAATTTAATTAACTACAGAAAGCTCATGACTTATCGCCACAGAGACATCACAAATCAAACCGAAGGATCATGGAATCATCCGCTTATCTCTATAACCAACAATTTCACCAGAACAATGGTTCGCTATAACATAGCTGAACCACTTGCCAAGAAAGACTTTTTCATCGCTATCCCACATAAGAACATTAGAACACTGTCCAGGAATGATCTGCCTTCACAACTTATCAATAACCTCTTCAAAGCTAACCAAGAATTTAGACTATAACCCACGGTTAGATCATCAGATGCAGGCATTCTAACCTGACCTCAGCATTCTGAACCGGACTATAAATACTCACGCTACTTCCACTCCCAGGTACGACGTTGTGACCTGAAAAGCCCACTGTGTGGGCGAAACGAAACGTCGTTCAATGAAAGTATCACATTAAAACTGCATATGCAGTTTTTGTTTCCTTTGAGCCCAGATTGCTGAGAAGATGTGCATACCATCTAGCAGCACCTCTAACTCGCATCTTTCTAGCCACTGCCTAGTACAGTGCAATGGCCCTCTCTGTGGAAAGCGGCATAAATTGTAGTCCCTGTTCACAAAAAGAAGAGCAGAGCCAATAAAATCAGCAACTACAGAACCACTGTCTACTCATGTCGATCACTCGGTATGATCTTGAGGCAATAATCTCCAAGACAAATGACAGATGTTTTTTTTGACTAACCTATCATTACTTGTGACCGTCAATATTGGCTTCAGGAAAGGTTACTCTGCCCTGACTGATCTGATTGTTACCCCTCTAATAAGTTGTCACCAGTCACAGGATGAATCAAAGTCTTGCTGTGTTGTGTTGCAACTGGACATTGCTGGGTGCTTCTCGACCGGTTCACGGTGTGGCACCAGGACCTCTTAGCAAAACTTCATGCACTGGGATTTGCAGCTGTACGCTATGTCTTCTAAGGGATTACCTCATGGAAGATCTCTAAGGGTAGTTCTCAAAGGGAACGAAATCAGCAAGACCATTCCTATGGGGGCAAGTGTTTACCCATAAGGAAGGAGTGCTGGGACCATTGTCATGTGATTGTCTACTTCAATGACCTCAATTATCAATCTCATCCCGTAATCCCATGCATATGCAGATACGGACCTGTCACAAAACATTCACATTTTCAAGGAGAAGTAATGCCAGCTGCTCTAAGCTTTACTTCAATCACTGATATGAGCTTTAGCAGCTTGGGAAACAGTTGGCAAGTAACATTGCCCCTGTTGAAAATGCAGATGATGGTCTTAGGCAACCATGATGGTAATGTGGTGCAGTAAGTAAGATGAATGGAGGGTGTTGGCACTGGCAAGAAGCTTGATGATCATTGGGGTGAAATTTGACTCCAAATCTGACCATGAAGAACACGTTGTAAATATTGCATATATAAGGTAGCAAGAAGCTTACGGCACTCTCCATATTCGCATCTGCTTGACACGTAGGGGTTGCTAAATTCTGTAACGATGGCCACATAGTACGTCTCACACATTGAGTATGACTTCCAATTTTCTTGGTTTGCCTGCCCCCATTCCTCTCATCCTGCGACTGCTTGCCAGAGTAGAGATACAGAGGCAAGGGACGTCTCTCTCTCGGCCAGGCCATTATCCTAGATAGATCCGTCATTTCCAGCAGAGCTTCTTACACAGGGGAAATAGATGGGTGGCCTTACTGTATGTACAAGGCCATATTGTCAAAGTATCACACTTGGGATCTACTTTCGAGGACAGCATGTTGAAACAAGCCTTTTATGCCACAATGTGGGTCAGAAAGCAGCAACTTCACTCTTGGCTGTACCCTTCTCCAGAGAACTGTTCCACTCCATGTGAGATCATTGATATACCCAGGTGATCGGAATGGAACACATGACGTACAGCATAATTGATGTCAACGAGATAAAGTAAGTTGATCTCTTGAAATGCTGGCCTCATCAGATGGCTCAACTTCATCCTGTTCCCTGCTTGTATGTTCACATACACAATTAATAATGCTTTCGCAAATGATGCTGATGTAGGTAACAGCTCTTAGCTGCAATAATGCTTTGGAATCCTTAACCTGTAAATAGCTTGTCAATAAATGCTAGGGATCCTCAACCTTTCAACCTTGTGGCAAAAAAATTAGAGAGAGAGAGAGAGAGAAGAGAGGAGATGACTGAGAGAGAGAGGAGAGAGGAGAGAGAGTCTAGAGATGAGAGAGGAGGATGAGAGAGAGGAAGAAGAGATGACGAGAGAGAGAGAGAACTGAATGAGAGATGAGGAGCGAGAGATGAGAGATAACAGAGAGAATGGAGGAGAGGAAAGGAGAGAGAGAGAAGAAGAGCGGAGAGAGAGAGAGAGAGACCCCTCCCCCCCACCCCCCCCCCCCCCCCCCCCCCCCCCCCCCCCCCCCCACCCCCCCCCCCCCCCCCCCCCCCCCCCTCCCCCACTCCCCCCCTCACCCCCCCCCCCCCCCCCCCCCCCCCCCCCCCACCCCCCCCCAATAAATATATTTTATTAATATATTTTATCCCATTTGTTTTTTCAGATGATGAGAGAGAGAAGAGGAGAGGAAAGTAGAGCGACGAGGATGAGAGAAGTATGAGGAGAGAGAGAAGAGAGAGAGAGAGAGAGAAAGGAGAGAGAGATGATGAGGAGAGACTCGAGAGAGACGAAAGAGGAGAGAGCGAGGAGAGGATGTGAAGTAGAAGACGACAGAGGAGGAGAGAGAGAGAGACAGAGAGGACAGAGACAGAGCGACAGAGGATCAGAGAGCAGAGAAGAGAGAACAAGCAGACAGAGAGGAGAATACTGAGGAGAGAACAGACGAGAGAACAGGAGAGAGAAACAGAGACGGCGGAAAACGAGAGCGAAACATAGAGAGAGAGAGATAACCGAGAGAGGAGATTATTTTATTATAATCAAAATTAAAGACGCGCTAAGCAAAGGATATATCAGCACAGACGAGAGAGGAAATAGAGACAGACAGGACAGACAGTGTGTTCTGAGGTACCCAGGACGACTAGGGCCAAACATAGACCATTGTTAATGGCGCGCGCTAGCTATAAACTTCAGCATGGTCGTGGATGTGCCAGAAGATTGTTAGCTTAGCGCCTGGAAGAAACCGGTATGTTCTACTGACAACTTGGGAGGCGTTGAAGAGATAGTACCAGAAGGGAAATGCCCGGGATATAACAGAGGTTGAGAAAGACTGTTGTTCTGATGGAGTCTGCAAGTAATTTCTAACCGTTGGAGAGGTGGTCGTGAAGATCGGTGACATTTAGAAGGTAACTCCAATGGTATGATTGTGGTGAATATACCTAGACTAAAGGAAATACCAAGTAGGCTTATCAAATATGAGGAAAGATAAGAAGTCTTGTAATATTGTTGCACACTCCTGAACTGACTGCACCTGCTGGACAGTGTGACATCAATCCTAAAGAGGTAGGTACTAGCTAGGTAGGAGCCATATATACTTCAACATGAATGTATGCAAGAAGCTTGCACAGCTGACGAGAGAAATCCAGCAAGGAATTAACAGCTGGAAATAAACATCGTGAATGGTTTAAGCAGTAGCATGAGAGGAACCACAGAGCACATGCTACCTAGCCGGAGTTGAGTGGAGTTCACGAAAGTACGGCCACCACGCTGGAGGGGTCCATAACGTACTGCCCAGGTGGAGAGAAGCTCGATGACTGCACAATGGTGGGAAGGAGGACGCATAATTACAGCCCAAATGTAAGAAGAACGAAAATTTCTACAACGCGGGCAGAACCAAGAAGCAGGAGCAGCTCTCGGATTCACACTTCCTGGAGGAGACTTTGAAGTTACTCAGCGTTGTGGACGGAGACTGTGACGATGAGGCTCAGATAGGGGATATAAGTCTACGGAAGAATTCTCACTACAGAGACACCCTGATGAAAAAAACATCTCATCTATTCACTGAATCGCAGCAAGTTTTGTAGTGAAAATATGAAAAAAACATTATAGTTTAAATGTATACTTTTATAATTTTCCTGATGATTGAGAGTATAATTGTATGTAGTTAAATAATGTTTATATAAAATCGTCGTTGATGGGTGTGGGTAACATCTTCAGTGAGTTTCAAAAGATGTTTCTGTAAAATGGAATTAATTTTCTCGATAATTTACTCCGATATTCTGTAAGGAGTTGGAGTACTTATAGGGAATTTAGTTAGCAACAGTCAGGTAACTTTAATCCCAAACCTACGTCCTACACCAGTAGGCTTCTTCAGTCGAGTACAGAAAAGTAGGCAGGAGCAGTTGAGTGGGAAAAGACGATGTAATCAGTCATCACCCATCGAAGTCGTTGATTTAAGGTTGTCGTCCCTCAGATATATTTCTCTCCTACTACTACTCTGCACCTTCCTTTCTTCCAGTCAGATATAAGTCTGCCACACTGTTCGCTGATTCTTCAGATAGTTCCAGATCTATGGCAAAACACGAATCTCTTTCTCATGCTGAGGGACTTGACAACTCACAATCTACGACTTCAAGGGTGATGGAATGATTTACATTGTCTTCATATCTCTACTGTCCCTGCTACTTTCTGTACCCGACCTGATAGAATATGTGAACTTGGACGGAAAATTATTATTTCAATAGTGAAATTGTATACACATCTGGATAGTGCTACTGTATTAATTACGTTTTAAATATGTTTTTGGTACACAAGAACGTTTTGGGGAGGTAATCGAAGATGGGTGTAAATGTGTACATGCAGTGTTGTAATTTAGATCCTACATAATCGAGGCTATTAGTAAATTGCATCGGCATGAATTTCTCACTTTGAAATAAGTCTCATGTGTGAGCGCATCTGGAATTTATACAGAAGAGAATGCAAAACATCGGAATAATGCCGATGAGAATGTAAATGAGACGCAGTGTTATCTGGAGGAAGATTGGTTTCGCCGCGTGCAATTGTAATATGTTCGCTTCTCAGTTGTGTGCTATTTGAATCTCACACACAGGCAAGGTATGTAGGTAATGCCAATCTGTGTTTACCAGATTACGTAGAGTTTAGAGACAGGTGGTTAGGTATATGTCATGACCATAATATTATATAATATGTATTGTATTATAAAGATTCGCCGAGGTATTCTCACGGGCCGGGCTTTCCAAGTGGTTAGCCCGGCTTAGGCTTCCTTCTTTAGGGGAGTGTCTGAGGACCAAAGTCTCCCATGGGAGAGGACACAAGTACCTCCTCATCTTGGCGACTAACTGTCCCCAGCCTAGCACAAGCAAGGCCTCTCTGGGGGCTAATGGGAATGAACAGTCTTGTGAAGCTACAGTCGGGTCAAGCACCTACCTGCCCTGAGGCTGGGCATGGTTATCGATGACCCATAATATTGTAAGATTAATCTTTAAGATATTCATTTATAATTTCTTGATTAATGTACTTAATTATGTAAAATAATTCAATTATAATCACTGGCAAACCCATTCAATAATCCTTAATATGCAGTCCACTTTTAATATAGCCAGTGTACTGGCTGGAATTTATTTTAGTTAACAAATTAAAAAAAACCAGAACTCTCATAAAGCGAAGGTGCAGGACATGAGTTGGATAGCTGAGATCGTTGGATTTATGAAGTGAGAGATTTAGGCGGTGGTGACCCATTATTTTTAAAGTCCTATTGTCTATCCGAGGTACATCAATTATGTATACTGGTTTGTAGCTTGTGTGAAATGTTAATTCCGTTTATACTGTGAAATTTTATTCACTCTAGAGTTTCCGCTCACCGGCAAAACAGGATGTTGTGTCATCTCGAAAGGCGCTCTTATCCTTTCATAGAGTTGTGTTTTCCCCCCCCCCCCCCCCCCCCTCTGTCGCTGTCTCTTAGGATGTGTCATGTCATGTGTCTTCCCATGGACTGTCATGTGTTGTGACTGTGCTTACAACACGTGTTATATTCTATGAGTTCATTAGCTGAGGGACTTTTACATATAGCACCTAGACATATAAGACGGGTCATTGATCTACCGTGACCACGTACTGTTTGTGTCAAACAGAGCGATTATTGTTTCATTCTAACTATACCTGTGCATTGTTCGTAACATGGCAAGTTAGTATTTACCATACCCTTTGATATACTTTTGGAAGAGTTTCATTAGTTCTTACTTCTGAGCAACGGACATGGGACAGGATCGCTCTGGTTCTATATTATTTTACCAAAACAGAGATAAACCTGAATTTTGCTCTAAACATGTTTAAAAGATCTCAAACCAACATATTTCTAGAAAATTAATAACCCTTAGTTCGAAATTAAACACATTATTTATGAGGGTCACTTACACTGCACAACATGTTTCGAGGTTTATATAATCATACTAAGAGAAGTGATTCAGTGCTTGACTGATTATTGTTGCATATGTACTATTATTTCATGACCTGCGCTGAACGAAAAATTTATTGATTTCCCTTGTTTGAATAAAGCGTTTTTAAATCATTTATTCTGTGAAACAATTATTGCTTAATCTAGTGTAATTTGGTCTCCTCTTAATTAGCACGAAGAGATATTTCGTTACAAAAACACATACATTTTTTTCACTACTAATGCATAGTCATTTGTTATTCTAATATTACGAGCTTATTGTAAATTAGCTATATAATGTGTACGATGTTTACCACAAGAAAAATACCACTAGTTGGGTTACTTGAACTTTTCCGCGTGTCCGGTTGGAGACCATGTGGTCGTGTCCAACCTGTTTTGGATTCTTAATGTATAATCATGATATCGCAAGTCACATCATCAGGACTGCCTAGATTAAAATAATGGGGATTTGTTGATTAATTAAAATGTTCTAGTTGTGAGGCTACCAGTGTTCTATCGTGGCCTGCTGATATGTTTCTATCTGGGCTACTGACATGTCTGTGTGGCTGCTTCTGAATGCTCTATGTGGCTACCTGAAATGTTTATTCTATGTGGCTAACTGAATGTTCTATGTGGCTTCCTGATATGTTCTATGTGCTGCCTGAAGGTACTATGTGGCTACCTGAATGTTCTATGTGGCTGCCTGAATGCTTCTATGTGGGTTACCTGAATGTTCTATGTGTACCTGAATTGTTCTATTGCATGGCTACTCTGCTCACTGAGTTCTATGGTGGCTGCCTGGAATGTTCTATGTGGCTGCTGAATGTTCTATGTGGCTACCTAGAATGTTCTATCCTGTGGCTGTTCTGAATGTTCATGTAGTCACCTGAATGTTTACGGTTTTGGCTATCCTGAATTTGATTCTTATGTGCTATGCCTGAATGTTCTACTTTGGCTCGCCTGAATGTTTACGTGGCATGCCTGATATGTTCTATCGTGGCTGTCTGAATGTTCTATCGTAGAGCGATACCCTGCTCATGTTCTACGTGGCTACTCCCTGATGTTGTTATGTTGGCTCTCCTGATTGTTCTATGTGTGCTGCTGACTGAATTGTTCTATGTGGCTTACCTGAATGTTCTATGGGCTCCTGAATGTTCGCTGTGGCTGCCCTGAATGTTCTATGT
Organism: Cherax quadricarinatus; assembly: GCF_026875155.1. Taxonomy (NCBI): domain Eukaryota; kingdom Metazoa; phylum Arthropoda; class Malacostraca; order Decapoda; family Parastacidae; genus Cherax; species Cherax quadricarinatus. The sequence goes on along the minus strand of NC_069423.1, from coordinate 38,411,766 downwards.
TGGCTGTCTGAATGTTCTATGTATGCTACCTGAATGTTCTACGTGGCTACCGGAATGTTCTACTGTGGCTTACTCTGCAATGTTCTACGATGGACTACCTGAATGTTCTATGTGGGCTACCTGCAATCGTTTAGTGGCTACCTGAATGTTATATTGTGGACTACCTGACAGGGTCTACGTGGCTACCTGACATGTTCTATGTGTGCTGCCTTGGAGATGTTCTAGTGGCTGCCTGAATGTTCTATGTGGTAACTTCCTGAAGGTTCTATGTGTCTACTGAATGTTCTACGTGGACTTGCCTGATAATGTTCTTGTGGCTGTTCTGGTATGTTCTATGTAGCTAACTGAATGTTTACGGTGGCTACCTGAATGTTTATGTGGCTACCTTGACTTGTTTCTACGTGGCTACCTGGAATGTCTATGTGGCTACACTGAAGGTTCTACGTGGTACCTCTGAATGTTCTATGTGGCTACCTGAATGTTCTTACGTGGTACCTGAATGTTCTATGTGGCTGCATCCGAATGTTCTCCATGGCTACCTGAATTATAATAATCAAACGGGAAGCGCTAAACCCCGTTTAGGATTATACAGGCGCTTGTGGGGAATGTAGGAAGGTATTCAGGCTTAATGCAGGGAACCGGATTGGCACCAGAATCCATATTCCCTAGATCAGAGCCTCTCACCAGCGTCAAGGGATCATCCCCTTGAGGAGTGGGCTACCTTGAATATTTTAGTTGTGAGGCTACTTGAAAATTCTAGCGCTGTGAGGCCTACCTGAATATTCTGTTGTGAGGTACCGTGAATATTCTAGTGTGAGGCTACCTGAATTATTCTGTTGTGAGGGGCCTACTCTGAATATTCTTGTCTGTGGGCGTACATGAATATTCTGCTGTTTGAGGTTACTAGAATATTCTAGCTGTAGAGGCGACCTGAATATTCTATTTGTGAGGTCTACCTGTATTTTTCTAGCTTTTTTGTGAGGCTACCTGTATTATTCCTATCTGTGGAGTGCGTGATATTCTCGCTTTCTGTACCTTAATGTTCTGATTATTACTACATTTCCTGTTTTCCACACCTCATGGATGATGGTGATTGTTGCTCCGCGATCTCAGGACCCACGAGAAGAGATGCTGGATGTCCTCAATACCTACGAGGTGATCTAGTGTTCACCCAACAACCTCTTTACCTCCTCCTCGGTTTTGTGTGCAGTGTGTCCAGCCGTGCCTAGTTGTTACCCATTTCATTCCTGTTTGCATGGAGTGTACTGTCTTCCATCTTGAAAATACTGCTTTAATTCTTGTGTTGAAGTCTCTTCACATACTCCTTTGTCGTTTCTGGTGAGCTATTCCTAAGGCATCATTGAAAAGATTTCTTCAGTACAGTTGTAAATTAGTTATATAAGGTCCAGTTATATTTCAATCCTCTCGGAGAAGTCAATAACCTAAAATACCCAAGCAATCATAACAACCAATTGTTTATAAATGGTCTTAAGGGGACTGAAATATTACACTCAGCAGAAAATCACATTGATTTAACAATAGGTGGACCTTTTTGCGGTTATGAAGCCCCTTTTTTCTCGATCAGGGACTGATTACCTCGTCTTCTACTGTCTTGTTTGAACACCACCAATAACCTCTGTAGCAAACTGATAAAGGTTGTCGAAACATCTTCAGAATAAAGATATTAGGGAGTTGTACTTATGTCTTATTTATCATGTTTCTATAATCGGTTCCATAAGCACAATAGAATTAACATCAGGAACTATACTTTAGAGCCACTGGTAAGTCTCCTTCTCTGCTTTACTAAGCAGCAGGATTCTACGAAGTCCAGTCATGGGTGACCAGACGAAGCCTAAATGATTCGTGATAAGCAGGCTAAACTCAAACCAACCAGCAAGTTATTGGTTAATCATTAATAGAGGGATAACTTGGAATATTACAGTTATGAAAAACATCTCCACCCAGTCATGGAGACCAGAGTCTGCAATGTCATCGAAGTAGAAACCGAGAGAGGCTGTTGAAACCAGTCTTAAGCTGAAAGGTAAGTGCAGTTTTTATCTATGCATCCAAGGGTGAGTCTACAATAAATAAGAAAAACATCATGGTGCCTCATAATACTCAACATTTAGCATCAGAGTACTCACATTATAGTGCTTCCTAGTGCTTGTAACATAGTGTCTCATGAAACTAATAACATGGATCCTAATACTACTCATAGCATGGAACATTTCAGTTCTCACATCACGAAGCCTCTGCGTGCTCAGTAAATGGTAGTTGATACAGCTTACAACTGAGCCTCGCTGTGCTCTCAGCATGATGCCCTATAATACTTTGCACGGTGCCTTTTATTTATTACAATATATAACCTCACAGTACTATGTTGCCTCATAGTGCTCAGAACATACTATATCATAATACTCACAATGTGATGCTTACATTAGTGCTTACATTATAGTACTCACAATACAGTACTTGCACCATCGTAACACTCACAACATATCTCTCACATCATAGTGCCCATATAATAATGCTTGTTTACTCCTAACAAGGTACACAACAGTACTCGCATGGCGCCTCATACAACTTATTACAGTACCCACAACATAATGGCTTATGTCGTCATTCCGACGACTTTGTGAATCACAGCAGTAACACAGTTGCAGTACTCTTAATACGGTTTCAAAGGAGAAATCACAACAGTGGTCGTCACAGTGATTAAAAGACCAACGTATTTAAAACATATTGTAAATGACTTCTAAAGACATATTACGAAAACAAGTGTCATAATACACACATCACAGTGTGTCTCAGAGCTCACAACATTGTAGCAGAGAGAGGGAGAGGGAGAGAGAGAGAGAGGAGAGAAGAGAGAGAGAGGGGAGAGAGAGAGAGAGAGAGAGAGAGAGAGAGAGAGAGAGAGAGAGAGAGAGAGAGAATCAGCCTAGGTTTGGCTTTCGTTGTAGAGAGGCTGCTACTATTAAGTACAAAGCATGGCGAAGGTATAAGACATCCTACCACCTATAACAGGAACTTGCACAGGCAAGCCTGTAGGCTTATGGGTGACATTCAAAAGTGGGCCATTGCTAAATGGGAGGTGGACACAAAGAGAAAGCTAGCATCAGATAGGGTAGGCTTCAAAACCTGGTGGTCCATGGTCAAGGACAGACAAGGTTATCTGCCTGATAAACTCATTCCACCTCTAAATCGACAGGATGGGACCACCTCTTCTAGTAATCAAGAGAAGGCGGACCTCTTTGCCGAACACTTTGCTACCAAAAAGCAAGTTCCTGATTCAGCAAGGGACCCTCCTTGGCTAGCTGCAAGAACTGTGTCAAAACTGTCAGTGGTGACAATAAGGTAGGAGGAGGTGCATTTCCTTCTTAAATCACTTGACCAAGAAAAGGCTGTGGGCCCAGACAAGTTGAGCCCAAGATTAAAATAAATGGTATAAAATACCGACACAATGGAAACAAACACATATGCAGCTTAATGTGATCCTTTATTGACAAGTGGACAACCTTACTAAAACTTTTCTTCAAAGGACACGCCGCATTCTGAGGAACTCAGAACAAGGGAAGAAACTTCTGCACACCATACCCAGCAACCCCAGACCTGCCAGAATGTACGGCCTACCAAAAACTCACAAGCCTGGTATCCCATTGAGGCCCATATCTTCGGGAATAGGCAGTGCTCCCCATCAACTCTCAGGAATTCTTGCAAAACACCTCTCCAAACTCTTGGGAACTATCACTCCAGCACATCTCAAACACTCGGGTGATCTTCTCAATCGCATTCGCAACATCAACATCAGGAACAAGAAACTTTCCAGCCTTGACGTAACTTCCCTATTCACCAAGGTACCTACTACACAAGCCATCGATCTCCTGCGCAGAAAAATTGACGATTCACTTGATCTTCCTATTCCAGCCAGCGATTTCATCGACCTCGTTGAACTATGTGTCGGCTTTACTTGTTTCACTTTCGAAAATCACCTCTTTCAACAGACTTTTGGTCTACCCATGGGCTCGCCACTCAGTGCGGTCCTGGCGAACTTATACATGGAACATCTGGTAGCCGAGCGTTTCTCCACCATTATTCCTTCGACTGTCACCTGGCTCCGTTATGTTGACGACATTCTCCTCATAACTCCCAGGCGCTTCAACGTTCAAACTCTCCAAGACAAGGTCAACCAGGTCGAGCCCTCAATCCAGTTCACACTTGAAGAAGAAGTCGACAACACTTTTTCTTTCCTTGATGTCCTTCTCTGCAAAGCTGACCATGAACTTCGTTTTAAAGTCTATCGAAAACCAACCAACCAAAACGATCTTCTCCACTTCTATTCTCACCACGACACCAAAACTAAACGTGGTGTAATTATAGGCTTCTTCCTGCGTGCACTCAGAATCTGCAGCAATGAGTTCCTTGAGGAAGAATGCACTATAATTGAACAAGTATTTTCTAAACTCCACTATCCTCGTCACTTCATCAGAGACTGCAGACGGCGGGCATTAAATATCTTCAACACACCCAGAGAAGACACTGCCGAGAAGAGATACATAGTCCTCCCCACGAACTCCATTGCCAAACATGTTTCCAACATCTTTTCCAATACATCATTCCAAGTATCTACCTCCACAACCACGACCATCAAGGACATTACCAGTAGTAGACAGGACAAGCTTCCATCCTCTGCAGGGGTATACTTATCCCTTGTAATGACTGCAACAATTATACTTGGGCGAAACATCAAGAGACCTCCAAACACGTATTTCAGAACACCAATACGCAAGCAGGACTAATGATACAAGGAATGCCTGTGTACAACATCGCAATCCACACAACTATTTAATTAACTACAGAAACTCAAGACTTATCGCCACAGAAGACAACACTCAATACCGAAGAATCCTGGAGTCATCGCTTATCTCTATAACCAACAATTTCAACCAGAACAATGGTTTCTATAACATAGCTGAACCACTTGCCAAGAAACTTCTTCATCGCTATCCCACATAAGAACAAAGAACACTGCAGAAGATCTGCTCACAACTTATCCAATACCCCTTCCAAGCTACCCAAGATTTTAGACTCTATAACCCCACCCGGTAGATCATCAGATGCAGCATTCTCCACCTGACCTCAGCATTCTGAACCTGACTATAAATACTCACGTACCTTCCACCCCAGGTAGATACGTTTGTGACCTGAAAAAGCCCACTGTGTGGGCGAAACGTTGTCAATAAAGAATCACATTAAACTGCATATGCGTTTATGTTTCCATTGAGCCCAAGACTGCTGAGAAGATGTGCAGACCATCTAGCAGCACCTCTAACTCGCATCTTTCAGCACTGCCTAGTACAGCGCAAATGGCCCTCTCTGTGGAAAGCGGCAAATGTAGCCCCTGTTCACAAAAAGAAGAGCAGAGCAAAAATCAGCAACTACAGACAACTGTCACTCCTGTCGATCACTGGTAAGATCCTTGAGGCAATAATCTCAAGACAAATGACAGAGTTTTTTGACTAACATTCACTACTTTGTGACCGTCAATATGGCTTCAGGAAAGGTTACTCTGCTGCTTATCTGTTGTTAACCCTCTACTAAGTTGCACCAGTCACTGGATGAATCCAAAGTCAGCTGTGTGGTAGCACTGGACATTGCTGGTGCTTTCGACCGGGTGTGGCACCAGGACCTCTTAGCAAAACTTCAAGCACTGGGAATTGCAGGCTGTACGCTATGTCTTCTAAGTGATTACCTTCATGGAAGATCTCTAAGGGTAGTTCTCAATGGAACGGAATCAGCAAGACATCCTATTGGGGCAAGGAAGAGTGCTGGGACCATTGTCATGGAATGTCTACTTCAATGACCTACTTCATCTCATCCCAGAATCCCATGCATATGCAGGACGACTGTACACTAACATTCACTTATCCAAGAGAAAGAATGCCAGCTGCTCTAAGCTACATCAATCACCAGATAAGAGCTATACCAGCTTGGGGGAAACAGATGGCAAGTAACATTTGCACCTGAGAAAATGCAGATGATGGTCTCTAGGCACCATGATGGTAATGCTGGTGCAGTAGTAAGGATGAATGGGAGGGTGTTGGCACCTGGGAAAGAAGTTGATATCCTTGGGGTGAAATTTGACTCCAAACTGACCTTGAAGAACACGTTGTAAATATTGCAAATAAGGTAGCCAGGAAGCTTACGGCACTACGCCATATCTCGCATCTGCTTGACAGTAGGGGTTGCAAGATTCTGTACGAGGCACAAGTAAAGGGTCACACATTGAGTATGCTCCACTTTCTTTTGGGTTTTTCCTGCCCCCCA
>NC_069423.1:38312038-38404939 GCF_026875155.1 Cherax quadricarinatus | reverse complement strand
CTTCTCTTTGGTAAAAATGACATATACGTAACTAATGTAACATTTTATTTTAGCAACGTTTCGCTCTTGAGAGCTGTGTCTCCTCAAGGGAGGTTCCTTGACGCTGGTGAGGGGCTCTTGTTCTAGGGAATTGGATCTGTTCTCCGGTTCCCTGAACTGAATCTGAATAACTTCCATGACCCCCCCCCCATGCGCTGCATACCCCTACGGGTTTAGCAGTCCCTCATGATTATAATTATATAATTGAGAGCTCCGTAAAGCTGAAAACACTAGAGGGACACACGATACATATAGGTAATAACAAGGTCAAAAATCAAAAGCATTAAAGTACCGTAACTAGCCTAGTAAAGATTATTCAAGGCATTTTGTGCTTAAGGTTTTTACCTAACCTTACTACCTATATTAGATTCCTGTCCCTTTGTAAAGACTTGACGAAGCTCCTAAAAGTGAAGCGTTCTAACACTAAAATGAAGATTGAGACACTTATGCAGCATATGGGAATCTTTATTCGGGAAACGTTTCGCCACACAGTGGCTTCATCAGTCCAATACAAAGAGGAAGGCCACTGTGTGGCGAAACGTTTCCTGAATAAAGATTCCCATATGCTGCATAAGTGTCTCAATCTTCAACTTGTCGGTTTTTCAAACCATTCATCACAACTGTCAGACACTGCAGCATCATGGGATCTTGTTACAAAGAATTCTTCAACACTTGTTCAACCTTTGGACGAAGACCTACTTCGACTAGTGGATGGTACCACTATGACCCCGCCTCCATCTGCTTCACGTCACCTCACTACAGTATATAAGCCACGTCTACGGCCCTATGCTGTACATTCTACAAGATTGATGGACTGAACACATCGACTCCAGGTTGAGGGACTGATTACCTCATTCTCCTCCTCTCCTTACGCCTTCCTCTTTGTATTGGACTGATGAAGCCACTGTGTGGCGAAACGTTTCCTGAATAAAGATTCCCATATGCTGCATAAGTGTCTCAATCTTCAACTTGTCGGTTTTTCAAACCATTCATCACAACACTAAAATATATTATTTGCACACATGTTCATTCATCCAATATATTATCAGTATTTCTACCAGTATTATTGCACGATTTCCTTACATGAAGCAAAAAGAAAAGTGTCATTCACTTCTCTCGTCATTAGTTTATCATATTTCATCGGCAAACCAAGGAAAATGGGCCTTAAATGAAGTATATTATTCAAGAATTTATCATCCTAGGCCTAATTTTAAGAACAAATCGAATTTTCGGTACCTGGTGTGTGTGTGTGTTTGTGTGTGTGTGTGTGTGTGTGTGTGTGTGTGTGTGTGTGTGTGTGTGTCATGACTCACGAAATCGTAATGACACGATTGAAAACAGACCATTCAATGGATGGGGTTAGAACCCGCGATCAGATCGCGGGTTCTAACCCCACCCGTACTCACCTAATTGTACTCACCTAATTGTGGTTGCAGGGTCGAGACTCAGCTCCTGGCCCCGCCTCTTCACTGATCGCTACTAGGTCCTCTCCCTTTCTGCTTCCTGAGCTTTGTCATACCTCTTCTTAAAACTATGTATGGTTCCTGCCTCCACTACTTCACTTGCTAGGCTATTCCACTTCCTGACGACTTTATGACTGAAGAAATACTTCCTAACGTCCCTGTGACTCGTCTGAGTCTTCAGCTTCCAGTTGTTACCCCTTGTTTCTGTGTCCCTTTCTGGAACATCCTTTTCTCTGTCCACCTTGTCTATTCCCCGCAGTATCTTGTATGTCGTTATCTTGTCTCCCCTGCCCCTTCTGTCCTCCAGTGTCGTCAGTCCGATTTCCCTCAACCTTTCCTCGTGCGACATTCCCCTGAGCTCTGAGACTAGCCTTGTTGCAAGCCTTTGTACTTTCTCTAACTTCTTGACGTGCCTGACCAGATGGTGGTTCCCAGACTGGTGCTGCATACCCCAAAGTATGGGCCTAAAAACACAGTGTACAGTGTCTTAAAACGATTCCTTAATAAGGTATTGGAACGTTATTCTCAGGTTTGCAAGGCGCCCGTATGCTGCAGCAGTTATTTGGTTGATATGTGCCTCCGGTGACGTGCTCGGTGTTATGATCACCCCAAGGTCTTTCTCCCTGAGTGAGGTCTGTAGTCTTTGTCCACCTCCCTATACTCTTTTTTTGCGGTCTTCTTTGCCCCTCCTCAATCTTCATGACTTTGCATTTGGCAGGGTTGATTCGAGAACCCAGTTTCTGGACCACATGTCCAGCCTGTCCAGGTCTCTTTGCAGTCCTGCCTCATCCTCATCCGATTTAATTCTTCTCATCAGCTTCACATCATCTACGAATAGGGACACTTCAGAGTCTTTTTTTCCTTTCCCTTCATGTCGTTGGCATATATAAAAAATTTAGCATGGTCCTAGAACTGACCCCTGTGGGGACCCCGCTCGTCACAGGCGCCCACTGTGATACCTCTTCACGTACCATGACTCGTTGTTGCCTCCCTGTCAGGTATTCCCTGATCCATTGCAGTGCCCTCTCTGTTATATGCACCTGATCCTCCAGCTTCTGCACTATTCTCTTGTGGGGAACTGTGTCAAAGGCCTTCCTGCAGTCAAGGAAAATGCAATCAACCCACCCCTCTCTCTCGTGTCTTACTTTTGTTACCTTGTCATAAAACTCCAGAAGGTTTGTGAAACAAGATTTGCCTTCCATGATCCCGTGCTGGTTTTCATTTATAATCTTTGTAGATGAATGGTTCAGAGAACCGACATGTTGATAAATTAGACACATGTGCAACTCTTGGGTATCTTTATTGAGGAAACGTTTCGCCACACAGTGGCTTCATCAGTCCATACAAAGGAGAATCTTGAAGAATAGGAGGAGAATGAGGTAATCAGTCCCTCAACCTTGAGTCGATGTGGTCAGTCCATCAATCTTGAATAGAATGCGGCATACGTGCTGAGAAGGTCCAGGTCTTCTCCATATGGTGACCCGGCTGTGGCCCCCAGTTGGGGGTGTCGTACATCTTCTTCTTTCTTCTGTCTTCTTTCTTGGGCCCTCCGGCTGGAGGGTAACATCATCTTCTCTCTTGCGGCGACTCCCCGGAGGGGAGTGCCACCTCGCTTCTCATCTTCATCAGCAGGCGTCACTTGGTCTTCATCAGCAGGCGTCCACTTGGGCTTCATTGGCAGGTCTGCCTTCTGTACTTTTTCCATTCACTATTGCACTTTGTATTTGCCTCCTTACACCGTCGGGTAAACCAGGGGCTCATTCTGGTCTTCCCATTGTTTTTGTTGCACTTGGGAATAAACCTTTCCACTTCCTCCTTGCATTTTGTTGTTACATATTCCATCATTTCATTTACTGGCTTTCCTGCCAGTTCTCTGTCCCACTGAACCTGCTGCAGGAAGTTCCTCAACCCTATGTAGTCCCCTCTTTTATAGTCTGGCTTTTCCCATTCAACTCCTGTTACTCTCTCCACTTGCAACTCTACTATGTATTCAAAGCACAGAATCACGTGGTCACTAGCTCCTAGGGGACTCTCATATGTGATGTCCTCAATATCTGAACTGCCCAGGGTGAACACAAGGTCCCAAACTTGCTGGTTCAAACCTCCCCTCTCTGGTAGTGTCCTTGACATGTTGTACATGAGGTTTTCCAGCACCAATCCCAACATCTTGGCTCTCCATGTTTCGGGACCCCCCATGTGGCTAAGGGTTTTCCAGTCAATCTCCCCGTGGTTGAAATCCCCCATAACCAGCAACTTTTCTCTGCTGGAGGAGTCTTCTTGCGACCTCAGCAAGTGTGTCCACCATTGCTCTGTTGCTCTCTTCATATTCCTCTCTTGGCCTCCTGCACTTCTGTGGTGGATTTATACATCACTGCAATGACCACCTTGTGCTCCCCAGACTGAAGTGTACCTACTATGTATCCCTTTCTCCTGTCTCGTCTATTTCCTCCATTTTCTCGAATTTCCATCGTTTTTTTTTTCGAGCAGAGCAACCCCTCTCCCCCCCCTTGGGCCCCTTTTATCTTTTTCCCCATGATCTGGTATCCTGGTGGGAAGTTTGCATCTGTTATTGTCTCTGGGAGTTTTGTTTCTGTTACTGCTATGATGTCTGGGGACTTCTCAAATTTATTCTTTCTTGCCATTCCTCATATTTTTTTCGTTAATCCATCCGCATTTGTGTACCCCAAAACCCTTTAACTTCTGTTCTATACTGTAACTGTGGTCCTGGGGGAATTACTGGGGTTGGGAGAGCAGGAGCCCTGGTGGGGGCCTGTGGGGGGTTGCAGTGGAGGTGGAGGAAGAGCTTCTTTGGGGGGGGTTTTGGGGTAGAGTTCTGGTGCGGGGGGGGGGGGTAGGAACATAGGGATTGGTTGGATGGTTGGTTTGGATTGTTGAGTTCCCTTTGGGGGGTGTCAGGCTGGAGCCCTCTGCAGGGTTTTTGGGGGGTTTTCTTGTCCTTCACCGGGCCGGGGGTTATTTGTTTTCCTTTTTCATTTCCCCCCCCATTTCTCCTTTCGTTTTTGAAACTTCTCTTTCAGTATTCCTTTCCCCTGTTTTCTGTCTCGATCGGGTAACACTCAGAACCCTTTTTTGCCTCTCAGCAGTGCTTTTCCTGCAGGATCAGGGTTTTAAAGTTGTTTCCCCTTGAAAATTCTTGAGAGGCCGTTTCCCTTTTCTTTGTGAACCCCCCGATTTCCCAAAAATTTTGCCCCCGGGGTCATGTCTCCCCCCCCTATCACCTTTTGATACCTTCAATCGCTTTTTTTCCTCCTGCTTTCTTTTCTCATAAGTTCCCCTTTCAGTTTAAAACTAGCCCATAGACAAAAACTGATCTCCCCTTTCCCCCCCCACTGTGATCCCATTGCATCCCTGAGGGTTTTTGTTCCTTCCCGGGAGTTTTCCCTTTCCCCCTTCTCCCTTCCCTAGCTGAGGCCCCTATGTCATTGGTTTGCCCTTCCTCCTTCCCTGTTCCTGGCCCCCACAAGTGTTGGAAGGCCCCTGCACATGTCCTAGTTCCTTCAAGTTTTCCACCCTCTCATTCTGTCTAGTGGGCCCCTGTCTTTGTTTTGGCCCCGGGGGTTTGACAGGACCTTGCTACAGTTTGCATCCTGCTCCCTTCAAAAACCCTTTGTCTTGTCTGATGAAACATTGCTGATGCTACTCAGTGGTCAGTTGGAGTACTCAGTGGTCAGTCGTCAGTATCAGTGGTCAGTCGTTCAGTACTCAGTGGTCAGTCGCACGTGAGGCCAGACCCGAGTGCTTTGGGGATTGTGTGGACGGTTACAAAAGCATGGCTTGCTTCTGAGTTTTTTTAAAAATTGGGTTGGAGAGGAAGGAGGAGGTCTTCTTCCCCAGGGGAGATTGGGGGTAAAGGTCCACCTCAATGGGTCTGGAGAGAGTGTGAGGTGGCTAGTTGGGGGAATGAGGTTTAGCAGTGAGGTGCAGTCTGTCTCCGCTGTGAGGGGGCTGTAGCTGGGGAGGAGAAACGGCTCCCAGCGTGAGGTGCAGTCCAGCACCTGCTACAAGTGGCGAGTTTCACAGTAAGGAAGGCGCATCGGGTTAAGGAAATTTAAGAGTGAAGATCTGAAGGTAGGAAATCGCTTTCTGTTCTTCGATGAATGTACTTCAGGGGCCAGTGGGGAAAGGGTACTACTGCCCCGTAATGGAGGAAAGGGCCCATTTTGTGGTTGGTGACTCTAGGTAAGATATATTGCCCTGCTTTTTGAAATGGAAAGAAAATGAGAGACAGAGTGGCTTCCCCGGAGCTGGTGTGGGGACTTTTTCAACAGGCGGGTAATATCAGTCTAAAGGGGAAAAAGCCCATTTCTGTCTCGTGCTGGTGGAAATGATATTGGGGAAGGTAGGAGAGAAAAACGCTAGATAAGTACAGGGCGCTATAGATTTTATTAAATTAAGGGGGGGATCCCCCTCATATGTAGCATCTTCCCAGAAGGGGAGTAGGGAAATGAAAGGTTGTTAGGGCAATTGGGTAAAAATTGCGGGTAACAGATACGCAAGGAACTTGCAATCCCATTCATTTACAACTGGAACAACTTTTATGGAAACATGAATTTTTATGCAAGGGGTGGGGTAACTTCCCCTGGGCTGGGGGGGTAGCACTGCAGATCGATTGAGAAGGCCTTGGTGAAATGCCTTGTTTTAAACTGAGGAAGATAGGGTAGGGTGTGTGTGGGAAACAAACAGGGTTTCAAACTTTGGGGTTTGGGAAACAGTAAATGTATAAAAAAGGGATTTAGCAAAGAAGTTTAAAATAAAAAACAATGAAGGTCACAAACAAAGGGGGAAAGCAGAGGGCAGCAAGGGGGCTAGCTCCCCCTTAAAGGGTTTCTTATAATAGAGGAGTGTAGAAAAAAGATAGATGAGCTAAGATTAAATTTCAATGCAGAAACATAATATTATTGCTTTAAAGGAAAACCCGGCTTAAATCGAAAGAAGAGAGATGCCCCCTGAAGTCACTACAAGGCTAAAATTATTCCCCGCAGGGTCAAAGGAAAGGTGGGGGGTCGATGTATGTCAGGACAATTTAAATTGTTGTGTTAGACAAGAATTAAATTTGAACGCAGCCCCTGAAAACTGTTTGGTTACAGCTTCTCGAGGGCCGAGAAAAAAAATAATTTTGGGTGTGATTTCGGGCCCCCAAATCTTGATAGGGAGTGCAGTAAACTTTTATGGGACAAATTGTAAAGGGATCACATCGAAAATGTTGTGCAAAGGGAGATTTTTAATTAGACAAATTTACTGGAGCAATTTTTACAGGAATTTAGAGTCAGGTGCTTTCTTGATAAGATCCAGGATTGTTTTTAAAAAATTTGTGACGAGCCAAATAGGGGAAATAACCTCCCTTTACCGGTTCTTGCCAGTAGGGAAACACTAATTAAAAATCTTGAGGTTAATGAGGCTTGGGGAAAATGATCACAAATCACTCAGTTTTAAAAATACATGGAAATTCCCTAATAAGGGGAATCAAGCTCCCTCCCTGACTTTCGCTTTGGGTGATTTATAGGACTGAAAAATTTTCTTAGGTGGGTAACTGGAAAAGCCTGACTAAGGGTCAGGTAGGGGGTGATGGTTGCCGATATGATGCTTTTCCCGGGCATAGTTCTAGCGCTCAGCAAATTATGTTCCAAAAGGGAAATCAATCAAACAAAATGATCCAAAAGGATGAACAATAGTTAAAATCTGATTGGTCAAAAGAGAGGCATATATAGGCCAAAAACAAAAAGGAGAGGGGCAATTGAGAAAACGATATATTCAGTTAAAGAGAAAATAAAAAGGAATTAGAAAAGCAAAAAAAAGATTTTGAGGTTAAAATTGCAAGAGAATCGAGACTAAACCCCAAAAAGGGTTCTTTCGGTATACAGAAGTAAGATCAGGACAAGATGGCCCCCTCGAAATTCCTCGGGCAGCTCACTGACAGTGATAAGGAAATTTTGTAAATTTTTAACACATACTTCCCCTGTTTTTACACGGGGATCCAGCGTATTCCAGTAATGAAAAATTTGTAAACAGGACGATAAAAAACGTGCACTATTAGGGTCACATGACATGGTCCTTTGGAAATAGATAAAAAAAAACCTAAAAATCCCCCGGCCCTGAGAACTGTTGCAAGGGTTCTAAAGGAATGTAAAGAGGTTTAGCACACCTTTTGGTAATCTTTTAAATTACTACAAACTGGGATGGTGCCAGATAAGTGGAAAATGGCAAATGGTACCCATTTTCAAAAACAGGTGACGGTCCTTTGCTTCGAACTAAGACCAAAAAGCCTAACCTCCATAGTGGGAAAATTTATGGAATAATAATTGCCGAGGCAGTTCGTAGCCACCTTGAAAAAAATAAATTAAACAAAGAATCTCAGCATGGTTTTACAAAGGGGCGTTCCTGCCTTACGAATTTATTAACTTTTTTCACTAAGGTATTTGAGGAGGTAGATCATGGTAATGAATATGATATTGTGTATATGGACTTCAGTAAGGCTTTTGACGGGGTCCCACATCAGAGACTATTGAGGAAATTAAAGCACATGGAATAGGAGGAGAAATTTTTTCCTGGATAGAGGCATGGTTGACAAATAGGCAGCAGAGAGTTTGCATAAATGGGGAGAAATCAGAGTGGGGAAGCGTCACGAGCGGTGTTCCACAGGGGTCAGTGTTGGGCCCCCTGCTGTTCACAATCTACATAAACGACATAGATGAGGGCATAAAGAGCGACATCGGCAAGTTTGCCGATGACACCAAATAGGGCCCTCGAATTCATTCTGACGAGGACATTCGAGCACTCCAGGAAGATTTGAATAGACTGATGCAGTGGTCGGAGAAGTGGCAGATGCAGTTTAATATAGACAAATGCAAAGTTCTAAATGTTGGACAGGACAATAACCATGCCACATATAAACTAAATAATGTAGATCTTAATATTACGGATTGCGAAAAAGATTTAGGAGTTCTGGTTAGCAGTAATCTGAAACCAAGACAACAGTGCATAAGTGTTCGCAAAAAAGCTAATAGAATCCTTGGCTTCATATCAAGAAGCATAAATAATAGGAGTCCTCAGGTTGTTTCTTCAACTCATACATCCTTGGTTAGGCCTCATTTAGATTATGCTGCACAGTTTTGGTCACCGTATTACAGAATGGATATAAATTCTCTGGAAAATGTACAAAGGAGGATGACAAAGTTGATCCCATGTATCAGAAACCTTCCCTATGAGGATAGACTAAGGGCCCTGAAACTGCACTCTCTAGAAAGACGTAGAATTAGGGGGGGTATGATTGAGGTGTATAAATGGAAGACAGGAATAAATAAAGGGATGTAAATAGTGTGCTGAAAATATCTAGCCTAGACAGGACTCGCAGCAATGGTTTTAAGTTGGAAAAATTCAGATTCAGGAAGGATATAGGAAAGTACTGGTTTGGTAATAGAGTTGTGGATGAGTGGAACAAACTCCCAAATACCGTTATAGAGGTCAGAACGTTGTGTAGCTTTAAAAATAGGTTGGATAAATACATGAGTAGATGTGGGTGGGTGTGAGTTAGACCTGATAGCTTGTGCTACCAGGTCGGTTGCCGTGTTCCTCCCTTAAGTCAATGTGACCTGACTTGACTAGGTTGGGTGCATTGGCTTAAGCCGGTAGGAGACTTGGACCTGCCTTGCATGGGCCAGTAGGCCTTCTGCAGTGTTCCTTCGTTCTTATGTTCTTCTTCTCTTACTTCTGTATTATCTTTGTCTCTAGGCTGTTTCAGATTTCTCAGCTCCTCTTCTAATCTCTGTATCTTGGCTTCTGCTACTGTGGCATGTTGCTTCCACCTTCTGCATTCTGCTGCTAACCTCTCCTTCATCTTCCTTGCAAGCTCATCTAGCCTCCTTCCCCAGTCTTCCTTTTTTTGAGCTCTGCCTCCCAGTCCTCCCTCCCAGATACGTCCATCTGGCCCTTTGTTCTGATCCTAGTTCTAGGTTGCCCCATTGCACCACTGAAGGAAGGGGGAGAGATGGTTAGGGGGAGGGGAATAGATGGTTAGAGGGAGGGGAATAGATGGTTAGGGGGAGTGGGAATGGGTGGTTGTGGGGTAGGGGGAGGATGGTTATTGGAGGGGGAGAGGTGGTTGGGGAGAGGGGGTTAGATGGTTTGGGGGAGGGGTTAGATGGTTTGGGGAGGGGTAGGTGGTTAGGGGGAGGGGAGAGGTGGTTAGGGGAGGGGGAGAGGTGGTTAGGGGAAGGGGGAGTACGTGTTTGTGTCAAGTGTATATGTGCTTGTGTATGTGTGCTTGTGTATGTGTGTGTGCATGTGTGGGAGAGAGAGGGGTGGAATTAAGGAGGGGAGGGGAGAGAAGGATGAGTGACCCTTAGAATCGGGGGAGGTGTGTGTGATGGGATATAAAAGGGGAGGGGAGGGGAAAGAAGGCTGAGGGTAGAGTGACCGCTTGATAACGGGGTCCTTACGGGTGTGTGTGTGTGTGTGCGGGTGTGTGCGTGTGTGTATGTGGGTATGTGTGTATATGTGTGTGTGTGTGTGTACTCGCCTAGTAAGGGTGTGTGTGCATGTACTCACCTAGTTGTACTCACCTAGTTGAGGTTGCGGGGGTCGAGTCCGAGCTCCTGGCCCCGCCTCTTCACTGATCGCTACTAGGTCACTCTCCCTGAGCCGTGAGCTTTATCATACCTCTGCTTAAAGCTATGTATGGATCCTGCCTCCACTACATCGCTTCCCAAACTATTCCACTTACTGACTACTCTGTGGCTGAAGAAATACTTCCTAACATCCCTGTGATTCATCTGTGTCTTCAGCTTCCAACTGTGTCCCCTTGTTACTGTGTCCAATCTCTGGAACATCCTGTCTTTGTCCACCTTGTCAATTCCTCTCAGTATTTTGTATGTCGTTATCATGTCCCCCCTATCTCTCCTGTCCTCCAGGTGTGTGTGTGTGTGTGTGTGCGTGTGTATGTGTGTGTGTTTGTATTTGCCTAGTAGAGGTGTGTGTATGTGTGTATATGTGTGTGTGCTCGTGTGTTTGGCAGAAATTGGTACTAGGATCTAAAGCTTCTATAAGTGTCTACCCTTGTGTGTGTGTGTGTGTGTGTGTGAGGGAGAGATGGTTATTGGGGGTAGGGGAGGGGTTGCGGTTGAAAGATCTGTTATGCCTCTCTGTCGTGTAGGCTCATATTTAGTCCCAGTTGTCTTTCCTAGTAATGCTACTCTCTCCACTTATTGCCCTTTCTGGATTTAAGTATCAGTTACTGCTGGTTATTATCCTATTCCTTGCTCACATTGAGAGAGGACTTCCTAGCTTCCTAAGTACTCATACTGCTAATAACTACTGGTAGTAATACTACGTTACCCCTACGTTACCCCTCGCTAGTCTGCTCTACACCTCACACTCTCAACACTATCTTCACCTTATCTATGCTATTTCTACCCTAATTCTGGTAATAGCTTGCAGGAGTGAGTGACCAGTATCTAACAGTGATGCAGGACCAGAATCTGACAACTTGCAACCACAATAGGTGAGCAATACTTGCGCTGGCAGCGGTGCGGTGACAGGTTGCCAGATGCTGATGACGTAGTCGTTGTACATAGGCCTTCTATCACTATTTTGGAGATCCTTCACCCGTGAAGTTTATAACCATATATGCTCATACATCCCGCGATCCTCATGTGTTATGGTGTGTGTGTGTGTGTGTGTGTGTGTGTGTGTGTATGTGTGTGTGTGTGTGCGTGTGCGTGTGCGTGTGCGTGTGCGTGCATGCGTTCTTCCCGATTTATAACTTTTTTGTGGCTCCAGAGTCGATTTATCGCTCCTGGATCCACTTCTTTGCTGCTACTAGATCCACTGTCCCTGTTCCATGAGCTATGTAGGAATCCTTCCTCTACAACATCACACTCCAGACTATTTCACTTCTTGACAACTCTGAACAAATACTCTTAACATCCCTGTGACTCATCTGAATTTTCAACTTCCAGTTGTGACCCCTTCTTACTGTGTCACATCTCTGAAACATTCTGTCCTTATCCATCCTGTCAACTCCTCTTAATATTTTATATGTTGCTATCATATTGCCTCTATTCCTCCTGTCTTCCAGTGTTATCAGGTTGAGTTCTCTCAACCATTTCCTCGTAGGATGTACCCCTCAGCTCCGGGACTAGTCTTTCAGCAAACCTTTGCATTTGCTCTAATTTCAAGTGTTTGCCCAGGAGTGGGTTGCACTGTTGCTGCATACTCCAATATCAATCTGATGTACACGTTGTACAGTGTCGTAAATGACTCCTTAGATGTCAAAACGCTATTCTCAGGTTTGCCAGGCGCCCATATGCTGCAGAAGGTATATGGTTGGTGTGCGCCTCAAAAGATGTGCTCACTCCTAGATTCTTTACCTTGAGTGAGTTTTGCAGCCTATGACCTCTTAGGCTGTACTCCGTCTGCGGTCTTCTTTGTCCTTCCCCAAGTTTCATAACTTTGCATTTGCGGGGGGTTAAACTCCAGGGGCCATTTGTCGGATCAGGCTTGCAGCCTGTTCAGATCCCCATGTATGCTCCTCTGATTCACTCCCGCTTGTATTCTCCTTATTAGTTTCACATCGTTTGCAACAGTGACACCTCTGACTCTATCCCTTCCGTCCTGCTATTCGCATATACGAGAAACAGCACCAGTCCTAGGACTGACCCTTGTGGAATCGCAGTCGACACACACACACACCTACTCTGACACCTCGTCTCGGACCGACGCGCGTTGTTTCCTTCCTATCAGGTATTCCCTGCTCCATTGCCGTACTTTCCCTCCTATTCCTGTCTGTTCCTCTAGTTTTTCAACCAGTCTCTTGTGTGGTACTGTGCAGAAAGCTTTCCTGTCTTCCGTTACCATGTTATAGATCTCCAATACAATTTTCCTTCCCTGAAGCTGTGCTGGTTGTCATATATTAGTCCATTCCGTTCTAGTTGCTTCGCCACTCTTTTCCTGATAATTTTCTCCATAACTTTACAACAATACATGTCAACGACATTGGTCAGTTATTTAGTGCAGCCTGTCTGTCTCCTTTCTTAAAAATATGAGTTACATTCTCTGTCTTCACACCTCAGGCAACTGCCTGAGGTGTACTCACCTAGTTGAGGTTGCACGGGTCGAGTCCTAGTTCCTGGCGCCGCCTCTTCACTGGAGGTGTGTGTATGTGTGTGTGTGTGTGTGTGTGTGTGTGTGGTGTGTGTGTGTGTGTGTTTATGTGTGTGTGTGTGTGTGTGTGTGTTCACCTATTTGTGATTGCAGAGGTCGATTCATAGCTCCTGACCCCGCCTCTTCACTGGTCGCTACTAAGTCCAGTCTCAGAGGTACAGCAAAGCTCCATGAGCTTTGTTGTACCTCTTCTTAATGTTATGTATGGATCCTGCCTCCACTACATCACGCTCCAAACTGTTCTACTTCCTGACAACTGTATGACCGAAGAAATGCTTCCTAACATCACTGAGACTCATCTGAGTTTTCAACTTCCAACTGTGATCCCTTGATGCTGAGTGCCATTTCTGACACATTCTGTCTCTATCCACTTTGTCAATTCCTCTCAGTATTTCATATATCATTAAGATGTTCTCCTATCCCTCCTTCCCTCCAGTGTTGTCATGTTCGGTTTCCGTAGTCTCTCCTCGTAGGACATACCCCTCGGGTCCAGGGCTACTCTTGTTGCAAACCTTTGCACTTACTCTAATTTCTTGATATATTTGACCAGGTGTGGGTTCCATACTGGTTCTGCATACGCTAATATGGGCTTAACGTACACGGTGTAGAGTTTCGTGAATGACTCCTTACCTAGATGTCGAAACGGTATTCTTAGGTTTGCCGGGCACCCATATGCTGCAGCAGATTTATGGTTGATGTGTTCCTCAGGAGATATGCTGGGTATGATGCTCACTTCAAGATCCTTTTCCTTGAGTTTTAGAGCCTTTGATCTCTTAGTTTGTACTCCATCTGCAGTCTTTTTGCCTTTCCTGAAGAAAAGTGCAGAGAATAGACTCATGAGTGTCCTCCAGTGAAGACTGCAAGATTCCAGGCGGACATCAACCAAATCTTCAAATGGGCCGCACACTAACAATACCTTTCAAAGAAGGTGAAATAGCTAACCTAGAAAATGTACAGAGAACCTTCACGGCACACACAACTGCGATAAAATACTTCAGTTACAGGGAACACTTGAAGTTCCTCAACCTGTACTCCCTAGAACGCAGGCGGGAGAGAGACATTATTATATACACTTTGAAAATCCTAGAGGGATTAGTACCAAACTTGCACACGAAAATTACTTCTTGTGTAAGCAAAAGGCTCGGCAGACGAAGCAACATCCCCCCCAATAAAAAGCAGGGGAGCCACAAGCACGCTGAGACAACACAATAAGTGTCCGGGGTCCAAGACTGATAAACTGCCTCCCAGCATACATAAGGTGGATTACCAATAGACCCCCGGCTGTCTTCAAGAAGGCGCTGGACAGGCACTTAAAGTCAGTACCTGACCAGCAGGGCTGTGGTTCGTACGTTGGGTTGCGTGTGGCCAACAGTAACAGCCTGGTTGATCAGGTCCTGGTCTCCGTAATGAGGCCTGGTCACAAGCAGAGCCGCGGGGGCACTGACCCCCGAAACCCTCTCCCAAAAGTGGTGTAAAACAAGTACAAAATGTGAAAAGAGTTGGAAGAACACAAATTACAGTCAAGAGATGTGCCAAGTGCAGTACGCAGGATCCCAAGTTAAGTCGCAAGTGCGCAAAGCAGAATCAGTTTAGCACATAATGGAGTCCGAAGAGTGGATTCAGAAGAGTACAGAACAGTGAGAAAAGTTCAAATTGAAGAGAATAGAGTACAAAATGAAAAACGTATGAAACACAGGCAGAAGATTACAGAAGATAATCAGATTGCTACAAAAAAAAAAGTGATCAGAAGAGAACTTAGACGAGTAGAAAGTGAAGGCAAAAAAAAAAAAAATAGAGTAAAAATAGTAACTAAAACCAAAAACCAAGTACAAGAGTACAAAACAGCGATTAAACCCCATAGCGAGAAGTAATAAAAATATTATAACAAAATTCAGGGCAATAAAATGCTTTTGAAATTCCAAATTCAAATACGATTCTCCAGTTTCAGCCGCACACATCATGCAAATTGCTTAGAACATGCAAACTAGAGAGAGGAGAGTGCTGGTGAGTGCTGGGGAAGCCTAACGGAGGTTAATTTACTCACATTTGACTTAAAGCTTCCCGGTTTACTGAATTTTATGAGACTCCTAACATTAAAAATGAGTGTTTTTGGTTTTCTAAAGTCCAGGTTAGGTTAGGTTTGTTAGAAATTGGACAAGTGTCTCCTGACGCGGGTCTTAGATGATGACCCGCCGTTGGAGCTTCTGGTCATCTGACCGAGGCCTTCAGCTGGCTTACATAAGAAGAACATAGAAAGAAGGAACACTGCAACAGGCCTACTGACCCATGCGGAGCAGGTCCATGTCCCCCCCCCCGGATTAGCTCAATGAACCCCCCCCGGATCTAAGACCCCCCGATAACCAATGACCCACCCAGTCTGGTCACCTCCACTCAAGGAAGGAGCACGGCACCAGACCCAGCAGCACAAGCTAGTCAGGTCTAACTCACACCCACCCACACCCACTCATGTATTTGTCTAACTTATTTTTAAAACTACACAACGTTTTAGCCTCAATAACTGTTCTCGGGAGTTTCTTCCACTCATCCACAACTCTATTACCAAACCAGTGCTTTCCTATATCCTTCTTGAATCTGAATTTTTCCAGCTTGAAACCATTGCTGCGAGTCCTGTCTTGGCTGGAAATTTTCCTGTTTTCCATTTATACACCTCGATCATATCCCCCCTAATTCTACGCCTTTCGAGAGAGTGCAGATTCAGGGTCCTCAGTCTATCCTCATAGGGAAGATTTCTGATACATGGGATCATCTTTGTCATCCTCCTCTGTACGTTTTCCAGACCATTTATATCCATTCTGTAATACGGTGACCAGAACTGTGCAACATAGTCTAAATGAGGCCTAACCAAGGATGTATAGAGTTGAAGAACAACCTGAGGACTTCTATTATTTATACTTCTAGATATGAAGCCAAGAATTCTGTTAGCTTTATTGCGAACACTAATGCACTGTTGTCTTGGTTTTAAGTTACTGCTAACCAGAACTCCTAAATCCTTTTCGCAATCAGTAGTATTAAGATGTACATTATTTAGTTTAAATGTCGCATGGTTATTTACCTGTCCAACATTTAGAACTTTGCATTTGTCAATATTAAACTGCATCTGCCACTTCTCCGACCATTGCATCAGTCTTACCGGTCCACCCCTTTATAAAATAGTCAAACTTATAACCATTTCTTCTAAAGTGCAAAAGTCTAAGATTTCCACATGAATGTGACTTGTGTAAATGTACACTCAAGTTTACCAGTGACTTAACTAGTCACTGAGGCCGATCAAGGGCACGATGATTATTAAGTTATTTGGTTTATACTGGGACGAAGATTGCACTCGAATTGCAAGGATTGTCGACATTCCAAGAGTCAAGAAAGGTCAAAGTTGACACTGCAAGAGATAATATGTCATATATACGAATAGGAAAATTGGTTTTAAAGTCAATCGAATACGTATATTGCAATTAAAACTACATGATAATTTACCCAATTTTACCAGAGAATAACAATCTACAATAGAATACACAAGACTTAAGAGTTTACAAAAGTAATTAATATAACAAGAGAATTCCAGTTATATTATTAAGTTCATGAAATAAAGAAGTTCACTAACCAGTCTTTGCACGAACTACCGAAATTAAATCGATTAAGGACATATTTAACTCAGAGTTGTCTACAGTGCGCACTGTAATGATTAAATTAAATTAAGACACACGGGCGCACAAAATATATATCCGATATATTGTATTATTGTATTCACGTTTGTGCCTTGTGAAAATAATTATATAATAATTATATATATATATATATATATATATATATATATATATATATAATATATATAAAATATATATTATATATATATATAATATATATATATATATATATATTTATATTATATATATATATATAATATATTATATATATATTATATATATTATATATATATATATATATATATATATATATATATATATATATATATATATATATATATATATATATATATATATTATATACTATATTTATATATATTATTTATATATATATATTTATATATATATTATTTATATATATTATATATATATATATATATATATATATATATATATATATATATATATATATATATATATATATATATATATTTATTTATTATATATATATATATATATATATATATATATATATATATAAAATATATATGTATATATATATATATTATATATATATATATATATAATATATATATATATATATATATATATATATATATATATATATATATATATATATATATAATTATTATATTCATGGGGGAGTGCTAAACACGTAGGGTTATGGAGCGCATGTGGGTGGCGGAGGGAATGCATTTCTGCATTTCAGGCTGAGTTCTGGGAACTAGAGCACAGATCCAGTTTCATAGATCAAGAGCCCCTCACCAGCGTCAAGGAACCTCCATTCAGGGGAGAATTGTGAAAAGAAAATTCTATTTAAAAATCTTAATAAAAACAAAACTGATTAAGAATTCCCCAAAAAATGCTAATGGCTATGTCTAGAAGATTCCCCTGTAAAAAAAAAATGTAATCAATGTACAGTTTATCGTAGCAACGCTACTTAAGCAACTCCATATCATGTATATTCTTGTTTCATCAACAAAAATCATGGCCACCACAACTGCACCGGATGTACTCAAATACGTAACACTCAGCTTAGCCCCATTTATATTAGGAACTCTCAACTGTGGGATGCTTAATATAGGCACTCGAGCCTTCAAACACACGAAGGCACTACGCAATAACCAGAGGCTGGGCGAGTCCAACGTCCAGGCTGATGGATGCTGCAGTCTTAGTGCTTAATTAAGCCAACGCGCACAAAGACGAACACTGCATCTCCCGGCCCTTCTGGCCTTATTCTGTGCACGGTCTTACCTCTCCATATTTAACTGAGTGTATTCAAAATTAGATGTGTATGCTTTAGGTAACCTTTGTATATAATTAAGAAGTGTCGTTTTTCTCAATACTTGTCCTGTCATTTTCATTGAGCCTAACAAACGCGAAATTTAAAAAAAAAATATTATGTGATGAAAGAAAATTCCTTTTAGACAAGTTAGAATTTCAATTTTTAATGGTAAATCCTACTAAAACTACAGTAATTTCACCAACGTCATAATTTCTTATTTTCAACTAATGTTTTCCCTGACCGTCTTTGTCAACTGAATTTCCATATGAAGATAAACTAACATTAAGATTTTACTGAGCACAACCGCCACTGCGATATTTGAAAATGATTCTGATATTTGCAAAACAATTTTTTCCCCGGCGGTTCTTACAGATGTATTTTTTTTTCTCTCCCGGAAGATTATTCTTGAATTCCCGGAAAAAAATTAATATTGTGTTTTTTCCTCTTCCCCAATTTTTTTTTTTTTTAAATGGTTTTTTTTTTTTTTTTTTTTTTTTTATTTTTTTTTTTTTTTTAAAATCGGGAATATGATTTTCTGTTCTTCTTTTCCAAGTCTAGAAGGGGTTTTATTTCTTTGTCTCTTCCCCTTTTCATTGTGATGATTTTTTAAAACCCAAGGAACTGGGCCCGGGGAGGAAAAACCGACGAAATTCATTATAATTATTTTGGAGAATTCGACTCAAAATTTTTTAGCATATTTGAAAAAAATTTCCCAACCCGCGATACATTTGGTAAAAAAAGGTCTCACTTTTAGAAATTTTAAAGATTTTTAAAGGATAGGAAACTCCACAATTCTTTGTTTGGGGGGAAAAACAAGAATAATTGTTTAATGTAAAATGGCCTGGGGGCAAAGCCTCGTTTTACACAGGGAGGCTGGGGTTTTGTTTTCCCGGGGGAGTGGAAACATTTCGACTGTTTCTATACACCTTTTGTTTTTGTTCACCCATCAGAAAATGGGACCTGGGTTTTAAACGCTGGTGTGGGTCGCATCCGGGGACATGACTAATGTGCTCAAATGTCAGCAAAATTAGAGGCTTTCTCATAGTATATGCTTTGAGTACATTTTGCTTTAAATAAAGATATTTTTATTATTATTATTATTATTATTATTTTATTTTTTATTATTTATTTTTTATTATTATTACTCATAATTGAGATTTTTTGTTTACGATAAAGTATACATTTTTTTCATTTTTAATTTTGGTTCAATATTTTATTCCCCCTGATCAATCATGTCTACTTAAACCATCCCCTTTTTCCTGGCCACTTCGCCAGCCATTTCTGTCACCTAATATTCATAACTCAGCTATGATGAATTTTTTCGTTTTATTCCTCAAATTCAACTTTTTCACCTATTATTTTCACATCAAATCATGTAAATTTTTGAAAACAGTCGTGACCGCAGAAATTTCCCCCATGGTTCTCCATTATTAATCAATCACTCGGAATCTTCCCGTTCGGCCCCCTGTTGCTTTCTGTTGGTTAAAAAATTTCAAAAAACCCAAAGTTTTCTCCAAACTGTGTTTTCTTTTGCTTTAGCTATAAATATTCGATATTTTACCTCTGTATTCCTTTTGGTGTTAAAGGTATATTGCAGTATACCCGGAAAAGATCCGGGGTCCCAAAGCCCCCCCGGCCCTGTCTGTCCCGGCCTCATGTGGATCAGGGGCCCGCTTAACCAGGCGTACTGTTGTCGCAGTAATTCAACGTAACCCATCTTTCGTCTTTCAAATTTTTTGGAAATTTTTGTGAGTTTCCCTTTAAAAATCTTTTTTCGAAAAATCCAACGCTGATTTGACCATTTTCACACAAAAATCTTCATTTTTTTTCTACAAATACACAAGTAAACAGCATCATAGTTGATAGTTTTTCTAGCCTTTTGCCACTTGCCTTTAATTTTTTTGAAACCGCTTGCAACAGAGGTGGGTGACCCCGAAAGGAAATACTTTCACCATATTTATTAAATCACTGTCTTTCCAGTTAAATATCTTTGCTACTTTACCAAAAAACTTTTTAAAAATATTTGCATTTTCCTCTCAAAATCCCTTTTTTTTTGTTTCCTTTTTTTTTTTTCCTGCAGTCGTGCTAAAGGCAAGACTTCAAGGATATTAAAATTTAAATTAATGTTTATAACACAACATTTTGGGAAATTTGACATCACTATTTTTTTTAGAAACCGAGTTCAATTTTTCTTCCTTTTTGTACTTTTTTTAAAGTCTTGGGAAGAGTTTAAATATTGCGTTCTTTATAACCGTCTTTTTTACTCCAAAAATAACTTCTGTGTAAGATAACTTGAATAAACGTCAGGAAGAAACAGCAAAGAAAAATTTGCAAACTATTTTTTTAAATCAGTAATTAAACTTCCCCTTTACCCTGAAAAAAGGCTCATAACATATCCAAAAATTTAAAAAAAAATCAGATTTCTCATCTAATTTGGAAAAAAGAAAATCCCCCGTTCGCCACTAGCAACCAACATTTTGTGATTTAAAAAAAAAAATGTAAACCAAAATAAACCCTTAGTGGGGTCTTTTGTCATTTATCGAAACAGCCGCGGGGAATTTCAAATACATATTCAAACTTCAACTGCAATGTCTGTGTAGAAGTCCGTTTCAGAAAAAAATATTGAAATTTTCAAGAACAGTGAAAAGAGTCAACAGTAATTTAGAAAATATCTATGAAATTTTTTAAAAAAGCAGTATCATTTATATATATATATATAAAATATTATAAAATTTTTATAAATAATATTATAATATATATAATATTAATATATATATTTTTTTTTTTTTTTTTTTTTAACAATCGGGGCCCCTCCCCCCGAGGGAGGGGACCCAAAAAAGAAAGAAAAACCCCAAAAAAAAAAATCTTTCTCATCTTCAACACTTTCACCACACTCGCACTTATCACTGTTTTTCAGAGGTCTCGAAACAACATCTAGAAACATAAACTAAAAGATACACAACAAAACCCTCCCAAAATGCCAAATCCCCAAACCCCCCCTTAAAGTGCAGGGATTGTACTTCCCCTTTCCAGGACTCAAGTCCGACTATATGAAAATAACCGGTTTCCCTGAATCCCTTCACTAAATTTACCCTGCTCACACTCCAACAGATCGTCAGTCCCAAGTACCATTCGTCTCCATTCACTCCTATCTAACACGCTCACGCACGCTTGCTGGAAGTCCAAGCCCCTTACCCACAAAACCTCCTTTACCCCCTCTCCTCCAACCCTTTCGAGGACGACCCCTACCCCGCCTTCCTTCCCCTATAGATTTATATGCTTTCCATGTCATTCTACTGTGATCCATTCTCTCTAATGACCAAACCACCTCAACAACCCCTCTTCTGCCCTCTGACTAATACTTTTATTAACTCCACACCTTCTCCTAATTTCCACACTCCGAATTTTCTGCATAATATTTACACCACACATTGCCCTTAAACAGGACATCTCCGCTGCCTCCAACCGTCCCCTCTCGCTGCTGCCAAATTTACCACCCAAGCTTCACACCCATATAAGAGTGTTGGTACTACTATACTTCATACATTCCCTTCTTTGCCTCCATAGATAACGTTTTTGACTCCACATATACCTCAACGCACCACTCACCTTTTTTCCCTCATCAATTCTATGATTAACCTCATCCTTCATAATCCATCCGCCGACACGTCAACTCCCAAGTATCTGAAAACATTCACTTCTTCCATACTCCTCCTCCCCAATTTGATATCCAATTTTTCTTTATCTAAATCATTTGACACCCTCATCACCTTACTCTTTTCTATGTTTCACTTTCAACTTTCTACCTTTACACACATTCCCAACTCAAACCACTAACCTTTGCAATTTTTCTTTAGAATCTCCCATAAGCACAGTATCATCAGCAAAAAGTAACTGTGTCAATTCCCATTTTGAATTTGATTCCCCATAATTTAATCCCACCCCTCTCCCAAACACCCTAGCATTTACTTCCTTTACAACCCCATCTATAAATATATTAAACAACCATGGGACATTACACATCCCTGTCTAAGACCTACTTTTACCGGGAAGTAGTCTCCCTCTCTTCTACACACCCTAACCTGAGCCTCACTATCCTCATAAAAAAATCTT
Organism: Cherax quadricarinatus; assembly: GCF_026875155.1. Taxonomy (NCBI): domain Eukaryota; kingdom Metazoa; phylum Arthropoda; class Malacostraca; order Decapoda; family Parastacidae; genus Cherax; species Cherax quadricarinatus. The sequence continues at coordinate 38,383,178 of NC_069423.1, read as the reverse complement.
ACAGCATTTAATAACTTACCACCTATTCCATATACTTGCAACATCTGCCACATTGCTCCTCTATCCACTCTATCATATGCCTTTTCTAAATCCATAAATGCAATAAAAACTTCCCTATCTTTATCTAAATACTGTTCACATATATGCTTCAATGTAAACACCTGATCTACACATCCCCTACCCACTCTAAAACCTCCTTGCTCATCCGCAATCCTACATTCGTCTTACCTCTAATTCTTTCAATTATAACCCTACCGTACACTTTTCCTGGTATACTCAGTAAGCTTATTCCTCTATAATTTTTACAGTCTCTTTTGTCCCCTTTCCCTTTATATAAAGGGACTATACATGCTCTCTGCCAATCCCTAGGTACCTTCCCCTCTTTCATACATTTATTAAACAAAAGTACCAACCACTCCAACACTATATCCCCCCCTGCTTTTAACATTTCTGTCATGATCCCATCAGTTCCAGCTGCTTTACCCCCTTTCATTTTACGTATATGCCTCACGTACCTCCCCCACACTTACATTCTGCTCTTCTTCACTCCTAAAGATGGTATACCTCCCTGACCCAGTGCATGAAATTACTGCCTCCCTTTCTTCCTTAACATTTAAAAGTTCCTCAAAAATTCTCGCCATCTACCCAATACCTCCATCTCCCCATCTACTAACTCCCCTACTCTGTTTTTAACTGACAAATCCATATTTTTCCCTAGGCTTTCTTAACTTGTTTAACTCACTCCAAAATTTTTCTTATTTTCATTAAAATTTCTTGACAGTGCCTCTCCCACTCTATCATCTGCTCTCCTTTTGCACTCTCTCACCACTCTCTTTACCTTTCTTTTACTCTCCATATACTCTGCTCTTCTTATAACACTTCTGCTTTGTAAAAAACCTCTCATAAGCTACCTTTTCTCTTTTATCACACCCTTTACTTCATCATTCCACCAATCACTCCTCTTTCCTCCTGCCCCCACCCTCCTATAACCACAAACTTCTGCCCCACATTCTAATACTGCATTTTTAAAACTATTCCAACCCTCTTCAACCCCCCCACTACTCATCTTTGCACTAGCCCACCTTTCTGCCAATAGTCGCTTATATCTCACCCGAACTTCCTCCTCCCTTAGTTTATATATATATATATATAATATATATATATATATAATAAATATATATATATATATATATATATATATATATATATATATATATATAAATATATATATAATATAGGGAATATTGAGTTTTCCCTGAAGCAAGTTTATTCTTTCTCTGAGGATAGAGGTCCCTATATAACAGTTCCAGAGGTGGTACCTCCCTATATATATATATAATATATATATATATTATTATATATATATATATATATATATATATATATATATATATATATACATACAGAACAACCACTGTGAAGAAATTAGTGAAATTCCAAGAGATTTCGTGACTTCTCCCGTGTGAGAAGCCACCAAAGCTCTTGGAATTTCACTAATTTTTCATAGTGGTTGTTCTGCATATTGTGATACCACCTGATTACTGTGATTTTATTGCATATACTTTCTGAGATGCTCCCCAGCCTTCAGCAGTCCAAAACTCAAGGAATATGACTCTCTCCTAAAGACCATGTTAGAGAGTGTATTGAATCTTTTCCTTGAAGATGGACAGTGGTTGCAAACCTCACTTCCGGTTAGGCTTGGAGGGCTGGGAGTACGCAGATCCTCCCAGATTGCTCTACCAGCTTTCCTCTCCTCTTCCATAGCATCAAACGAGTTGATAAGACAAATTCTTCCTGATAACCTCAGTGACTCAGCAGGAATACAGGACCCTAGCTATGCCAGTGCCATCACTGAATAGGAGACTCTTGCTGCCCCAGCACCAAACCCTAGTGCAGCACTGGCTCACAGTCAAGCTGGGATGGCCCGATCGATGAAAAGGTGCTTGCCAACATGCTCAGGGCTGCAACATCAGATAGGGAGACTGCCCGTCTCCAGGCTGTGAGTGCACCTCACTCCGGGGGCTTCCGCCAAACAGTTCCCATATCGGCAATGGGAACGCGACTCGACCCTAAAACCCTCCGTATTGCAGTGGCTCTGCGCCTTGCTGCCCCAATTCACACATATGTGTATTTGCGGTGAAGCGCAAGCAGACCAATACGGTCTACATGGTCTTAATTGTTCCAAAACCAAGGGCTGGCATGCAAGACACAATGAGGTCAACGACATCATAAAGAGAACCCTTGCTACAGCTGGATGCCCAGCCGAGAGGGAGCCCCAATCACTAGCAGCCAACAATACCCACAATCCAGCAAACCGCACCGACAGGATCACCATCTATCCTTGGAAGAATGGCAAGCTCTTAGCATGGGACTATACCTTGTGTCCACACTGGCTCACACCTACATCCATCAGTGTTGGGCGACAGAGAGGAGCTGCTGACCACAGGGAGGAGTACAAGATCGGCAAGTACAGGGACATAAGCCAGCAGTATCAATTTGTCCCAGTGGGATCAGAGACCTTGGGATCATGGGGAAAAAATGCCACACATTTCCTCAAAGAATTGGGTTCCAGACTCATCGACACCACCAAGGACCCAAGGGCAGCCACTTTCATATTCCAGCGCCTCAGCATACCCATCCATAGGGGAAATGCATGCTGCATACTTGGCTCACGTCCGGCATCGGAGGAGCTGGAGGAAAATCATGATCTTTAATACATTGTACCATTGTATTCATGTTTGTGCTTTTCTGCACATGTATTCTGTTTATCAATAAATGTTCACATAGAATATAAAATATATAGGGGTGGTAGGAGAAGAAAATATTCAAACAGCTCCGGGGAGAACCTTGAGTTTTCCCTGAGGTACGTTTATTGTCTTCTCTGAGGATGAGGGTCCCCATTCCAGCTATAGAGGTGGTACTTCCCTATATATATACATTTATTAATATATATAATATAATATATATATAATATACATATATAGTAGATGGGATACAAGGAGAATAGAAGCATCAGGGAAGAGAGAGGTGAAGGTTTATAAACTAAAAGAGGAGGCAGTTAGGGTAAGATATAAACAGCTATTGGAGGATAGATGGGCTAATGAGAGCATAGGCAATGGGGTCGAAGAGGTATGGGGTAGGTTTAAAAATGTAGTGTTAGAGTGTTCAGCAGAAGTTTGTGGTTACAGAAAGTGGTGCGAGAGGGAAGAGGAGCGATTGGTGGAATGATGTAAAGAGAGTAGTAAGGAAGAAAAAGTTAGCATATGAGAAGTTTTTACAAAGTAGAAGTGATGCAAGGAGGGAAGAGTATATGGAGAAAAAGAGAGGTTAAGAGAGTGGTGAAGTAATGTAAAAAGAGAGCAAATGAGAGAGTGTGTGAGATGTTATCAACAAATTTTGTTGAAAATAAGAAAAAGTTTTTGGAGTGAGATTAACAAGTTAAGGAAGCCTAGAGAACAAATGGATTTGTCAGTTAAAAATAGGAGAGGAGAGTTATTAAATGGAGAGTTAGAGGTATTGGGAAGATGGAGGGAATATTTTGAGGAATTGTTAAATGTTGATGAAGATAGGGAAGCTGTGATTTTGTGTATAGGGCAAGGAGGAATAACATCTTGTAGGAGTGAGGAAGAGCCAGTTGTGAGTGTGGGGGAAGTTCGTGAGGCAGTAGGTAAAATGAAAGGGGTAAGGCAGCAGGGATTGATGGGATAAAGATAGAAATGATAAAAGCGGGTGGGGATATAGTTTTGGAGTGGTTGGGTGCAATATTTAATAATGTATGGAAGAGGGAAAGGTACCTAGGGATTGGCAGAGAGCATGCATTTTTCCTGTGTATAAAGGCAAAGGGGACAAAAGAGAGTGCAAAAATTATAGGGGGATAAGTCTGTTGAGTATACCTGGTAAAGTGTAGGTAGAGTTATTTTTGAAAGAATTTAAAGGGAGTAAGACGGAGAATAGGATAGCAGATGAACAAGGAGGCTTTGGGAAAGGTAGGGGTGTGTGGCCAGGTGTTTACAGTGAAACTATAATTTAAACCAGTATTAAGAAAAGGGCTAAGAGGTCTTTGTGGCGTTTATGATTTGGAAAAGGCTACGACAGGGTGGATAGGGAGGCAATGTGGCAGATGTTGCAGGTGTATGGTGTAGGAGGTAGGTTACTGAAAGCAGTGAAGAGTTTTTTACGAGGATAGTGAGGCCAAGTTAGAGTATGTAGGAAAGAGGGAAATTATTTCCCAGTAAAAGTAGGCCTTAGACAAGGATGTGTGATGTCACAGTGGGTTTCTTAATAAATTTATTGATGGGGGTTTTAAGAGAAGTAAATGCGAGGTCTTGCAAGAGGCGTGGAGTTCAAAAAAAAAGAATCACACATAAAGTGGGAGTTGTCACAGTTGCTCTTTGCTGATGACACTGTGCTCTTGGGAGATTCTGAAGAGAAGTTGCAGAGATTGGTGGATGAATTTTGGGAGGGTGTGCAAAAGAAGAAAAATTAAAGTGAATACAGGAAAGAGTAAGGTTATGAGGTAACAAAAGATTAGGTGATGAAAGATTGGATATCAGATTGGAGGAGAGAGTATGGGGGAGGTGAATGATTCAGATATTTGGAGTGGACGTGTCAGCGGATGGGTCTATGAAAGATGAGGTGAATCATAGAAATTTATGAGGGGAAAAAGGGGGAGTGGTGCACTTAAGAGTTTTGGGAGACAAAGAACTTTGTCCTTGGAGGCAAAGAGGGGGAAAGTATGAGAGTATAGTTTTTAAACCCAACGCTCTTATATGGGGGTGAAGCATGGGTGATGAATGTTGCAGCGAGGAGAAGGCTGGGGGCAGTGGGGAAAGTCATGTCTGAGGGCAATGTGTGGTGTAATATAATGCAAAAAATTCTATTTTGGAAGTTAAAGGGGAGGTGCGGGATTACCAAAACGTTGTCAAGGGGGCTGAGGAAGGGTTTGTTGGGGTGGTTCGGACATTAGAGAGAAGGAGCGAAACAGAGTGTTTCAAGAGTGTATCAGTCTGAGTGGAAGGAAGGCGGGTGGGGGGTGGGCCTAGGAAAGGTTGGGGGGAAAGGAAAAGGGGAGGTTTTTTGTGCGGGGTTTTGGATTTCCCAGCGGCATGCGTAGGTGTTTGTAGGAGTGAATGGAGACAAAGGGTTTTTTTAATACTTGACGTGCTTTTGGGAGTGTGAGCAAAGTAACATTTTAAAGGGGTTTCAGGAAACCCGGGGCGGGCCGGACTTGAGTCCGGAAGGGAAAGTACAGTGCCGCACCTAAAGGAGGGGGTTAAAATGTTGCAGAGTAAAAACGTATGTAAAGCACCCTTCGAAAGACAGTGGGGGAGTGAATGAGGGTAAAAGTTTTTTTTTTTTTTGGGCCCCCCTGCCTTGGGGAATGGGCCGGTGTGAAATAAAAAAAATAATAAAAAATTAAATAAAATATATATATAATATTATATAATAATATATATATATATATATTTTTTTTTTTTTATTATACACCGGCCGATTCCCACCAAGGCAGGGGGGCCCGAAAAAAAAAATTTTCCCACATTCCCCCCATCACTGTTTTGCCAGAAGGGTGCTTACACTACAGTTTTAAACGCAACTTTTCACCCTCCTTCAGGTGCAGGCACTGACTTCCCATCCCCGGGCCCCAAGTCCGGGCCCCCGGTTTCCCTGAATCCCTTCTAAATTTTACTTTGCTCACACCCAACACACTCAATTTAAAAAAACCATTTGTCCCTTTTCACTCCTATCAAAACGCTCAGCATGCCTGCTGGAACCCAACCCCCTCGCACCAAAACCCCCTTTTCCCCCCCTCCCCCAAACCCCTTTCCTAGGCCGACCCCTACCCCCTTCCTTCCACACAGACTGTACACTCCTTTAAGTCATTTTGTTTTTGCTCCATTCCTTCTACATGTCCCAACCCCTCAACAACCCTTCCTCAGCCCCTGGACAAATTTTGGTAATCCCGCACCTCCCCCTAACTTTCCAAATCGAATTTTCTGCATTATTTCCAAACCCCACATTTCCCCCGACATGAATCTCCACGCCCCCGCCTTCTCCTCGCTGAAAATTCATCACCCACGCTTCACACCCTATAAGGGGTTGGAAAAATTACTCTCATACTTCCCCCCCTTGCCCCCAAGGACAAAGTTCTTTTTTCTCCACGACTCCTAAGTGCACCACCCCTCTTTTCCCTCTCAAAACTATGTTACCTCTCTTTTAAGACCCCCCGCTGACAAGTCCCCTCCCAAATATCTGAAAACGTTCACCTCCTCCAACCTCTCCCCCCAAACGAATTCAAACTTTCATCACCTAATCTTTTTGTTATCCCATAACCTTACTCTTTCCGTATCACCTTTAATTTTCCTTTTGCACACCCCACCAAAATTTATCCACCAATCTCGCAAATTCTCTTTAGAAACTCCCAAGAGCACAGGTCACAGCAAAAAAGGGACTTTTGACAAAACCCATTTGTGGTGATTCTTTATCTTTTTAATCCCAGCCCCTTGCCAACCCTCGCATTTTCTTCTCTTACATATATATATATATATATAAATATATATATTATATATATAATTCACGAACACTTATCTCAGGCCGGAGGAGAGACTAACCTTGGAACAAGGTAAGCAGTGCTTTACCACCATAGCACACCGGTCAATACCTTGGCACCCAGCTAACGCTAGACATTTTGATCCAAGGCAGCCAGCTTTCAGGCTGGTGGCTTCGGCACCTGCAGAAAGCAAATTTTCTGTCTGCATAGTGAGCATTAAACTCCTTTACTGAATCGGCCAAACTTGTCAGTTTGGCTTATTCTGTTCGACACCCCTATCAGAAGTCCCGTAGCCTTTACTAGTAGTGCTGGGCATGCCAAACTCATCACCCTAGTTCGAGCCTCCCGTTCATTTTATTGGTTATTCATTGACAGTTGTTTATTACGACTCAGTTTGAGGTAATACTGGTGCTGCATTCTCCAATATGGGCTTGACGTACAGTGTACAGTATCGTGAATGACTCCTTACTTATATGTCAAAACGTTATTCTTAGGAGTGTCAGGCTCCCGTATGCTGCAGTTGACGTGCACCTCGGGACGTGCTCGGTATGATGCTATTCCAAGCTCCTTTACGCTGAGGGAGGTTTGCAGCTTTTGACTCATAAACCTGTACTTACTCCTTCTGCAGACTTCTTTTGTCCTTCCCCAATCTTCATGAGTTTGTACTTGGTGAGGTTGAACTCTAGGAGTCATCTGTCGGTCCACGTTTGCAGACTGTCCAGATCCTCTTGTAATCTTATCTGATTCTCGTCCGCTTGAATTCTCGTCATTAGTTACACATCGTGTGCCAACAGAGACACCTCTAAATGTATCCCTTCTGTCATGTGTGTGTGCGCTTGTGTGTGTACTTACCTATTTGTTATTAGAGGGAGTGATTCACAGTTCCTGGCGCCGCCTCTTCGCTGGTCGCTACTACGTCCGCTCTCTCCTTGGTCCATGAACAGGGAGAGTGGACCACCTTAAAGATCTATATCGCATCTGTGTGTGTGTGTGTGTGTGTGTGTGTGTGTGTGTGTGTGTGTGTGTGTGTGTGTGTGTACTCACCTAATTGTACTCACCTAATTGTGGTTGCAGGGGTCGAGACTCAGCTCCTGGCCCCGCCTCTTCACTGATCGCTACTAGGTCCTCTCTCTCTCTCTCTGCTTCCTGAGCTGTATCATACCTCTTCTTAAAACTATGTATGGTTCCTGCCTCCACTACTTCACTTGCTAGGCTATTCCACTTCCTGACAACTCTATGACTGAAGAAATACTTCCTAACGTCCCTGTGACTCGTCTGAGTCTTCAGCTTCCAATTGTGACCCCTTGTTTCTGTGTCTCCTCTCTGGAACATCCTGTTTCTGTCCACCTTGTCTATTCCCCGCAGTATCTTGTATGTCGTTATCATGTCTTCCCTGACCCTTCTGTCCTCCAGTGTCGTCAGTCCGATTTCCCTCAACCTTTCCTCGTACGACATTCCCCTGAGCTCTGGAACTAGCCTTGTTGCAAACCTTTGTACTTTATCCAACTTCTTGACGTGCTTGACCAGATGTGGGTTCCAGACTGGTGCTGCATACTCCAGTATGGGCCTAACATACACAGAGTACAGGGTCTTGAACGATTCCTTATTAAGGTATCGGAACGCTATTCTCAGGTTTGCCAGGCGCCCATATGCTGCAGCAGTTACTTGGTTGATGTTTGCCTCCGGTGACGTGCTCGGTGTTATGGTCACCCCAAGATCTTTCTCCCTGACTGAGGTCTGTAGTCTTTTTCCACCTAGCCTATACTCTGTCTGCGGTCTTCTTTGCCCCTCCCCAATCTTCATGACTTTGCATTTGGCAGGGTTGAATTCGAGAAGCCAGTTTCTGGACCACGTGTCCAGCCTGTCCTGTATGTATGTGTGTGTGTGTGTGTACTCACCTAGTTCTCACCTAGTTGAGGTTGCAGGGGTCGAGTTCAAGCTCCTGGCCCCGCCTCTTCACTGGTGTGTGTGTGTGTGTGTGTGTGTGTGTGTGTGTGTGTGTGTGTGTGTGTGGTGTGTGTGTGTGTGTGTGTGTGTGTGTGTGTGTGTGTGTGTGTGTGTAAGAAGCCTGCACCCTGAACCTCCAGTAAGACTTCAGGAAGTTCCTCTTCACAGTCTTCAAATATTCAGGACACATAAGAAACCTGAACGTTGGACAGCGATTAAGACCAGAAATCTTATAGCATTCCAGAAACAACCCAGCGAGTGTGTTGGCTGCTAGACAGCTGCTGCAGGTCTTATAATATACCATCACAAACTCTGAGAAAAGGCTGAATCCACGACAGCCAGTAAGACCTCAGGGAGATGCTCCTGGATGTCTTCTTGTATTCCTGGTACAAAATTCTGAACTGCTCTGGAGCTTTCAAACAATTTAGAAAGTTTTGTATTAGATTACTGTGGGCTCCAAAGAACTACAGAGTGGGCAGTTTGTCGTGTGTTCTGCACGAGCCTAGGTGGGTAAGTTAACAATATAGTGATGTACCGCTGCTCGTGTATGCTTTAGCATTAGTAATGGGTAAGTTGTTAAACTAGACTTCACGAGCTTTATGCAGATAATTTCACAGTGCGTATTGAACAGCGTTCAGGTACTGGTGAGTCCCAGGATTCATATACATTCATGCTGAGACACACACACACACACACACACACACACACACACACACACACACACACACACACACACACACACACACACACACACACACACACACACACACACACTCATGGTGCAGAGTGACCCAGTAGCAGCCTGTGAAGAGGCGGGGGCCAGGAGCTGTGAATCGACCCCTGCAATCACAACTAGGTGAGTACACACAGATGGGAGGAGTAGTAAGAGAGGAAGCGGATGACTACACTGTAGGAATACTTTATACTGGGGGCCCAAAAATTATGATAGCAGTGATGTACAATCCGCCATCGAACAGCAGGAGGCAGAGGAAAGGTTCGTACCCAAGGGCGACAGAAACAAAATGAAAACCAGAAAAAAACCATGGTTCACCTGAAGATGTAGAGAGGCCAGATATATGTGAGCTAGAGAACTGAAAATGTATTGAAGAGAAAGGACCTGGGAAAACAAGATTAGCCTATGAGCCAGAATCGAATATATATAGATAAGGAGGGAGGCCCAGCAGCAATACGAGACTGACATACCATCGAAAATCAAATCTGATCCAAAGCTTCTGAATAGCTACGTTCATAAGTAAATTATGAGTCAAGGACCAGGTAATCAGGCTGAGAAAGAAAGGAGGGGGAGCTCACAAGAAACGACAAAGGAGTATGTGAAAACTTCAACACAAGATTTAAAGAAGTATTTTCAGTGGAGACAGAACTCCAGCAAACAGGAATGGAAGGGTACACTAGCAAGTGCTGGACACACTGCACACAACCGAGGAGGTAAAGTGGTTGTTGGGTGAACTAGACACCTCGTAGGTAGTGGGACCTCCAGCATCTCTTCGTGGGTCCTGAGATAGGGAGCAACAATCTCCATCACCTGAGGTGTGGAAAACAGGAAATGTAGTATATTCAGAACATTAAGGTAGCTGAAAGCGAGAATATTCACGCACTCACAGATAGAATATTCAGGTAGCCTCACAGCTAGAATATTCAGGTAGCCTCACAACTAGAATATTCAGGTAGCCTCACAGCTAGAATATTCATGTAACCTCACAGCTAGAATATTCATGTAGCCTCACAACAAGAATATTCAGGTAGCCTCACAACTAGAATATTCAGGTAGCCTCACAACTAGAATATTCAGGTAGCCTCACAACTAGAATTTTCATGTAGCCTCACAACTAGAATATTCAGGTAGCCCCCTCAAGGGAGGTTCCTTGACGCTGGTGAGAGGCTCTTGATCTAGGGAATTGGATCTGTGCTCCGGTTCCCTGAATTAAGCCTGAATACCTTCTACATTCCCCACAAGCGCTGTATAATCCTACGGGTTTAGCGCTTCCCCTTGATTATTATAATTCAGGTAGCCATGGAGAACATTCAGGCAGCCACATAGAACATTCAGGTAGCCACGTAGAACAATCAGGTAGCTACATAGAACATTCAGACAGCCACATAGAACATTCAGGCAGCCACATAGAACATTCAGGTAGCCACATAGAACATTCAGGCAGCCACATAGAACATTCAGGCAGCCACATAGAACATTCAGGTAGCCACATAGAACATTCAGGTAGCCACATAGAACATTCAGGTAGCCACATAGAACATTCAGGTAGCCACATAGAACATTCAGGTAGCCACATAGAACATTCAGGTAGCCACATAGAACATTCAGGTAGCCACAAAGAACATTCAGGCAGCTACATAAAACTTTCAGGTAGCCACATAGAACATTCAGGTAGCCACATAGAACATTCAGGTAGCCACATAGAACATTCAGGTAGCCACATAGAACATTCAGGTAGCCACAAAGAACATTCAGGTAGCCACATAGAACATTCAGGTAGCCACATAGAACATTCAGGTAGCCACATAGAACATTCAGGTAGCCACATAGAACATTCAGGTAGCCACATAGAACATTCAGGTAGCCACATAGAACATTCAGGTAGCCACATAGAACATTCAGGTAGCCACATAGAGCATTCAGGTAGCCACATAGAACATTCAGGCAGCCACATAGAACATTCAGGCAGCCACATAGAACATTCAGGTAGCCACATAGAACATTCAGGCAGCCACATAGAACATTCAGGTAGCCACATAGAACATTCAGGTAGCCACATAGAACATTCAGGCAGCCACATAGAACATGGTAGCCTCACACCTAGAACATTTATTAATCAACAATCCCATGTTTTGTATTCCTAGCAGCTGATGATGTATTGAGATATCATGATTATAAATGAAGATATCCAAACAGTTGGCACCACATAGTCTACACGGCGGAAAAGTTCAAGTAACTCAACTAGTGGTATTTTCTTGTGGCATCTTCTCATTATATAACTAATTTACATTAAGCTCGTAATATTAAATAACAAAATGAATAGTGCATTAGTAGGGAAAAAAATGTATGTGTTTTTACGAAATATTTTCTCGTGCTAATTAAGAGGAGCCAAATTACACTAGATTAAGCAGTAATTTTCACAGAAATATATATTTAAAACCTTTATTCAAACATGGGAAATCATATATTTTCGTTCAAACGAGGAAGAAATAATTGTACATATGCAACATAGCAAGCAATGATTCACTTCTCTTAGTATGATTATTAAACCTCGAAACATGTGTGCAGTGTAAGTGACCCTCATAAATATGTGTTATTTCGAACTAGAGTTATTAATTTTCTAGATATATGTTGTTTGTTTTTAACATGTTAGAGAAAATTCAGGTTTATCTTCTGTTTGGTAAAATAATATAGAACCAGACGAGCCTGTCCCATGGCCGGGCTCAGAGAGTAGAGAAACTATTGAAACTCTTCAAAAGTATATCAAAGGTATGGTAATACTAACTGCCATGTTACGAGCTGCATGCAGGTTAGTTAGAATGAACAATATCGGCTCTGTTTTGACACAAACTGTAAGTTGGTCACGGTAGATCAATCCCGTCTTATGTCAGGTGCTATATGTAACAGTCTCAGCTAATGACTCATAGAATATAACACGGTAGTAAGCACAGTCACAACACATGACAGTCCCATTGGAAGACACATGACATGACATATCATAAGAGATAACACAACTCTATGAAATGATAAAGCCTTTCGGAGATGACACAACTCCTGTTTGACAGGTGAGGGAAACTGTGTATAAATTTCACAGTATAATCCGGAATTAACATTTCACACATCTAAAACAGTTTACATTATTGATGTGCCTCGGAGACATTTAGGACTTTAAAAATAATGGGTCACCACATTAAATCCTCCTTCATTATCCAACGTCTCAGCTTCCCAACTCATGTCTGCACCTTCGATTTATGAGAGTTCATGTTTTTTTTTAATTTTGTTAAATAAAATATTTCAAGCCAGTAACACTGGCTATATTAAAAGTGGACTGCATATTATGGATTATTGAATGGGTTGCCATGAGTAATTTGAATTATTTTACATAGATTAAGTACATTATCAGAAAATTATAAATGATTCTTAAAGAATATATCTTACAATATTAAGGGTCATCGATACCATGCCCATGGTCTTGACATATATCCTAACACCTCTCTAAGTATCTGGTAAACAAAGATTGGCCATTACCTACATACCTTGCCTGTGGTGTGAGATTCAATACACACTGAGAAGCGAACATATTACAATGCACGCGGCGATACCATTCTTCCTCCAGATAACACTGCGTCTCATTTCATTCTCATCGGCATTATTCCGATGTTTGCATTCTCTGTCTGTATTATTCCAGATGCGCTCCACATGAGCTTATTTCAAAGTGAGAAATTCATGCCGATGCTATTTCTAATAGCCTCGATTATGTAGGATTAATTACAACACTGATGTACACATTACACCATCTTCGATTACCTCCCCAAAACGTTCTTGTGTACCAAAACATATTTAAAATTAATTCAGTAGCACTTCCAGATGTGTAATACAATTTCACTATTGAAATATTAATTTCCTCCAAAGTTCAACATTTCTTCAGTCGGGTACAGAAAGTAGGCAGGAGCAGTAGAGATGTGAAGACGATGTAATCATTCCATCACCCTTGAAGTCGTAGATTTAAGGTTGTCAGTCCCTCAGCTATATTCTCTCTACTACTACTCTGCACCTCTTCTTCCGACAGTATATAAGTCTCCACACTGTCGCTTGATGTTCAGATAGTTCCAGACTATGGAACAGAATTCTTCTCCATGCTGAGGGACTGACAACCTCAAATCTACGACTTCAAGGGTGATGGACTGATTACATCGTCTTCACATCTCTACTGCTCCTGCCTACTTTCTGTACTCGACTGAAGAAGCCTACTGTGTAGGCGTAGCGTTTGGGATTAAAGTTACCTGACTGTTGCTTATTCTAATTTCACTTTATGTAATCAACTCCTTACAGAATATCGGGAAATTATCGAGAATATTAATTCTCATTTTACAGAACATCTTTTGAAACTCACTGAAGATACACATCAACACGATTTTATATAAACATTATTATCTGCATCAATTATTACTCTCAAATCACAGGAAAATTATTAAAAGTATTAAATTTAAAATATAATGTTTTTTTTTTTATTTTCACAAAACTGCGTTCAGTGAATGATGATGAATGTTTTTTCTGTAGTGTATTCTTCGTGACTTATCCCCATCTGGCTCAGTCGTCACAGCTCCTCCACACCTGGAGTAACTTCAATGTCTCCTCCAGGAAGTGTGATCCTGAGCTGCTCCTGTGTTCTTGGTTCTCCGTCGTTGGTGAAATTTTCGTTTCTTCTTACATTTGCTGTAATTATCTTCCTCCTTCCCACCTTGTGCAGTCATCGCTTCTCTCCACCTGGGGCAGTCGTTATGGACCCCTCCAGCTGGTGCCGTCTTCGTGACTCCACTCCGGCTGGTACAGTCTCTGTGGTTCCTCTCATGCTACTGCTACCTTCGTGGCTTATTTCCAGCTGGTGAATTCTTGCTGGTTTCTCTCTAGCTGTTGCAAGCTTCTTTGCTACATCCTGTTGAAGTTATTATGGCTCCTACCTAGATAGGTTCCTAACCTCTTTTAGGATTTGATGCACCTGTCCGACAGGTGCAGTCTGCAGGAGTTGCAACTTTTATTACAATGACTTCTTTTCTGTCTCATATTTGATAAGCCTACTTGGTATTTCTTTAGCTGGTATATTCTGCCCCAAATCTTACCAGTGAGTTACATTCTAATGTCACCTTCAACGACACCTCTCCAACGGTTTGAATTTTGCAGACTCCATCAGAACAACAGTTTCTCAACCCATGTTATATCCCGGGCACTTTCCCTTCTGGTACTATCTCTTCAACGCCTCCCAAGTTGCAGTAATCTTACCGGTTCTTCCCAGGCTGCTACAATCTTTCTGGCACATCCCGACCTGCTGAAGTTTATAGCTAGCGGCTGCCAGTTAACAAGGGTTCTATGTTTGGCCTAGTCGGCTGGGTACCTCAGAACACTGTCTGTCTGTCTGTCTCTATTTCTCTCTCTCTCTGTGCTGTATAGTCCTTGTGGCTTAGCGCTTCTTTTTTGATTATAATAATAATAATCTCTCTCTCTGTTTCTCTCTCTCTCTATGTTTCTCTCTCGTTTCTCTCTGTTCCTCTCTCTGTTTCTCTCTCTGTTTCTCTTTCTGTTTCTCTCTCTGTTTCTCTCTCTGTTTCTCTCTGTTTCTCTCTCTGTTTCTCTCTATGTTTCTCTCTCTGTTTCTCTCTCTGTCTCTCTCTCCTGTCTCTGTCTCTGTCTCTCTCTCTCTCTTCTCTCTCTCTCTCTCTCCTCTCTCTCTCTCTCTCTCTCTCTCTCTTCTCTCTCTCTCTCTCTCTCTCTATTTTTTTTTACACAAGGTTTGACAAGGTTGAGGATCCCTAGCTTTATTGACAAGCTATTTACAGGTTAAAGATTCCTAACTTTATTGGCAAGCTAAGAGCTGTTACCTACATCAGCTCATTTGAAAGCATTTTTATTGTTATGAGACATACAAGCAGGGAACAGGATGAAGTTGGAGCCATCTGTGGGCCAGCATTTTCATATGATCAACTGACTTTATCTCGTTGACATCATTATGCTGTACGAATGTGTTCCATACTCGAGTCATCCTGGGTATATATGATCTCACATGGAGTGATGTTCTGGAGAAGGGTACAGCCAGAGTGAAGTTGCTGCTTTCTGCCCGTCTTGTGGCATAAAAGCTTGTTTCATGCTGTCCTCGAAGTAGATCCAAGTGTGATACTTTGACAATATTGGCCTTGTACATAACAGTAAGGCCACCCACATTTCTCCTGTGTTGAAGGCTCTGCTGAAATGACATATCTCTCTACTCTGTCAAGCAGTCGCAGATGAGAGGGATGGGGGGCAGGCAAACCAAGAAAGTGGAGCATACTCAATGTGTGAGCGTACTTGTGCCTCGTACAGAATCTTGCAACCCCTACTGTCAAGCAGATGCGAGATATGGCGTAGTGCCGTAAGCTTCCTGGCTACCTTATTTGCAATATTTACAACGTGGTTCTTCATGGTCAGTTTGGAGTCAAATTTCACCCCAAGGATATCAACTTCTTTCCCAGGTGCCAACACCCTCCCATTCATCCTTACTACTGCACCAGCATTACCATCATGGTGCCTAGAGACCATCATCTGCATTTTCTCAGGTGCAAATGTTACTTGCCATCTGTTTCCCCAAGCTGATATAGCTCTTATCTGGTGATTGATGTAGCTTAGAGCAGCTGGCATTTCTTCTCTTGGATAAGTGAATGTTAGTGTACAGTCGTCTGCATATGCATGGGATTCTGGGATGAGATGAAGTAGGTCATTGAAGTAGACATTCCATGACAATGGTCCCAGCACTCTTCCTTGCCCCAATAGGATGTCTTGCTGATTCCGTTCCATTGAGAACTACCCTTAGAGATCTTCCATGAAGGTAATCACTTAGAAGACATAGCGTACAGCCTGCAATTCCCAGTGCTTGAAGTTTTGCTAAGAGGTCCTGGTGCCACACCCGGTCGAAAGCACCAGCAATGTCCAGTGCTACCACACAGCTGACTTTGGATTCATCCAGTGACTGGTGCAACTTAGTAGAGGGTTAACAACAGATAAGCAGCAGAGTAACCTTTCCTGAAGCCATATTGACGGTCACAAAGTAGTGAATGTTAGTCAAAAAACTCTGTCATTTGTCTTGAGATTATTGCCTCAAGGATCTTACCAGTGATCGACAGGAGTGACAGTTGTCTGTAGTTGCTGATTTTTGCTCTGCTCTTCTTTTTGTGAACAGGGCTACATTTGCCGCTTTCCACAGAGAGGGCCATTTGCGCTGTACTAGGCAGTGCTGAAAGATGCGAGTTAGAGGTGCTGCTAGATGGTCTGCACATCTTCTCAGCAGTCTTGGCTCAATGGAAACATAAACGCATATGCAGTTTAATGTGATTCTTTATTGACAACGTTTCGCCCACACAGTGGGCTTTTTCAGGTCACAAACGTATCTACCTGGGGTGGAAGGTACGTGAGTATTTATAGTCAGGTTCAGAATGCTGAGGTCAGGTGGAGAATGCTGCATCTGATGATCTACCGGGTGGGGTTATAGAGTCTAAAATCTTGGGTAGCTTGGAAGGGTATTGGATAAGTTGTGAGCAGATCTTCTGCAGTGTTCTTTGTTCTTATGTGGGATAGCGATGAAGAAGTTTCTTGGCAAGTGGTTCAGCTATGTTATAGAAACCATTGTTCTGGTTGAAATTGTTGGTTATAGAGATAAGCGATGACTCCAGGATTCTTCGGTATTGAGTGTTGTCTTCTGTGGCGATAAGTCTTGAGTTTCTGTAGTTAATTAAATAGTTGTGTGGATTGCGATGTTGTACACAGGCATTCCTTGTATCATTAGTCCTGCTTGCGTATTGGTGTTCTGAAATACGTGTTTGGAGGTCTCTTGATGTTTCGCCCAAGTATAATTTGTTGCAGTCATTACAAGGGATAAGTATACCCCTGCAGAGGATGGAAGCTTGTCCTGTCTACTACTGGTAATGTCCTTGATGGTCGTGGTTGTGGAGGTAGATACTTGGAATGATGTATTGGAAAAGATGTTGGAAACATGTTTGGCAATGGAGTTCGTGGGGAGGACTATGTATCTCTTCTCGGCAGTGTCTTCTCTGGGTGTGTTGAAGATATTTAATGCCCGCCGTCTGCAGTCTCTGATGAAGTGACGAGGATAGTGGAGTTTAGAAAATACTTGTTCAATTATAGTGCATTCTTCCTCAAGGAACTCATTGCTGCAGATTCTGAGTGCACGCAGGAAGAAGCCTATAATTACACCACGTTTAGTTTTGGTGTCGTGGTGAGAATAGAAGTGGAGAAGATCGTTTTTGGTTGGTTGGTTTTCGATAGACTTAAAACGAAGTTCATGGTCAGCTTTGCAGAGAAGGACATCAAGGAAAGAAAAAGTGTTGTCGACTTCTTCTTCAAGTGTGAACTGGATTGAGGGCTCGACCTGGTTGACCTTGTCTTGGAGAGTTTGAACGTTGAAGCGCCTGGGAGTTATGAGGAGAATGTCGTCAACATAACGGAGCCAGGTGACAGTCGAAGGAATAATGGTGGAGAAACGCTCGGCTACCAGATGTTCCATGTATAAGTTTCGCCAGGACCGCACTGAGTGGCGAGCCCATGGGTAGACCAAAAGTCTGTTGAAAGAGGTGATTTTCGAAAGTGAAACAAGTAAAGCCGACACATAGTTCAACGAGGTCGATGAAATCGCTGGCTGGAATAGGAAGATCAAGTGAATCGTCAATTTTTCTGCGCAGGAGATTTGATGGCTTGTGTAGTAGGTACCTTGGTGAATAGGGAAGTTACGTCAAGGCTGGAAAGTTTCTTGTTCCTGATGTTGATGTTGCGAATGCGATTGAGAAGATCACCCGAGTGTTTGAGATGTGCTGGAGTGATAGTTCCCAAGAGTTTGGAGAGGTGTTTTGCAAGAATTCCTGAGAGTTGATGGGGAGCACTGCCTATTCCCGAAGATATGGGCCTCAATGGGATACCAGGCTTGTGAGTTTTTGGTAGGCCGTACATTCTGGCAGGTCTGGGGTTGCTGGGTATGGTGTGCAGAAGTTTCTTCCCTTGTTCTGAGTTCCTCAGAATGCGGCGTGTCCTTTGAAGAAAAGTTTTAGTAAGGTTTGTCCACTTGTCAATAAAGGATCACATTAAGCTGCATATGTGTTTGTTTCCATTGTGTCGGTATTTTATACCATTTATTTTAATCTTGGGCTCAACTTGTCTGGGCCCACAGCCTTTTCTTGGTCAAGTGATTTAAGAAGGAAATGCACCTCCTCCTACCTTATTGTCACCACTGACAGTTTTGACACAGTTCTTGCAGCTAGCCAAGGAGGGTCCCTTGCTGAATCAGGAACTTGCTTTTTGGTAGCAAAGTGTTCGGCAAAGAGGTCCGCCTTCTCTTGATTACTAGAAGAGGTGGTCCCATCCTGTCGATTTAGAGGTGGAATGAGTTTATCAGGCAGATAAACCCTTTTCTGTCCTTGACCATGGACCACCAGGTTTTGAAGCCTACCCTATCTGATGCTAGCTTTCTCTTTGTGTCCACCTCCCATTTAGCAATGGCCCACTTTTGAATGTCACCCATAAGCCTACAGGCTTGCCTGTGCAAGTTCCTGTTATAGGTGGTAGGATGTCTTATACCTTCGCCATGCTTTGTACTTAATAGTAGCAGCCTCTCTACAACGAAAGCCAAACCTAGGCTGATTCTCTCTCTCTCTCTCTCTCTCTCCTCTCTCTCCTCCTCTCTCTCTCTCCTCTCTCTCTCTCCTCTCTCTCTCTCTCTCTCTCTCTCTCTCTCTCTCCCTCTCCCTCTCTCTGCATACAATGTTGTGAGCTCTGAGACACACTGTGATGTGTGTATTATGACACTTGTTTTCGTAATATGTCTTTAGAAGTCATTTACAATATGTTTTAAATACGTTGGTCTTTTAATCACTGTGACGACCACTGTTGTGATTTCTCCTTTGAAACCGTATTAAGAGTACTGCAACTGTGTTACTGCTGTGATTCACAAAGTCGTCGGAATGACGACATAAGCCATTATGTTGTGGGTACTGTAATAAGTTGTATGAGGCGCCATGCGAGTACTGTTGTGTACCTTGTTAGGAGTAAACAAGCATTATTATATGGGCACTATGATGTGAGAGATATGTTGTGAGTGTTACGATGGTGCAAGTACTGTATTGTGAGTACTATAATGTAAGCACTAATGTAAGCATCACATTGTGAGTATTATGATATAGTATGTTCTGAGCACTATGAGGCAACATAGTACTGTGAGGTTATATATTGTAATAAATAAAAGGCACCGTGCAAGTATTATAGGGCATCATGCTGAGAGCACAGCGAGGCTCAGTTGTAAGCTGTATCAACTACCATTTACTGAGCACGCAGAGGCTTCGTGATGTGAGAACTGAAATGTTCCATGCTATGAGTAGTATTAGGATCCATGTTATTAGTTTCATGAGACACTATGTTACAAGCACTAGGAAGCACTATAATGTGAGTACTCTGATGCTAAATGTTGAGTATTATGAGGCACCATGATGTTTTTCTTATTTATTGTAGACTCACCCTTGGATGCATAGATAAAAACTGCACTTACCTTTCAGCTTAAGACTGGTTTCAACAGCCTCTCTCGGTTTCTACTTCGATGACATTGCAGACTCTGGTCTCCATGACTGGGTGGAGATGTTTTTCATAACTGTAATATTCCAAGTTATCCCTCTATTAATGATTAACCAATAACTTGCTGGTTGGTTTGAGTTTAGCCTGCTTATCACGAATCATTTAGGCTTCGTCTGGTCACCCATGACTGGACTTCGTAGAATCCTGCTGCTTAGTAAAGCAGAGAAGGAGACTTACCAGTGGCTCTAAAGTATAGTTCCTGATGTTAATTCTATTGTGCTTATGGAACCGATTATAGAAACATGATAAATAAGACATAAGTACAACTCCCTAATATCTTTATTCTGAAGATGTTTCGACAACCTTTATCAGTTTGCTACAGAGGTTATTGGTGGTGTTCAAACAAGACAGTAGAAGACGAGGTAATCAGTCCCTGATCCGAGGAAAAAGGGGCTTCATAACCGCAAAAAGGTCCACCTATTGTTAAATCAATGTGATTTTCTGCTGAGTGTAATATTTCAGTCCCCTCAAGACCATTTATAAACAATTTGTTGTTATGATTGCTTGGGTATTTTAGGTTATTGACTTCTCCGAGAGGATTGAAATATAACTGGACCTTATATAACTAATTTACAACTGTACTGAAGAAATCTTTTCAATGATGCCTTAGGAATGAGGCTTCTGATCTCATTCAAACATTCTACAATAACATTTATCTGCATTAACAACTTACGTTCCGCTCTGCACCTTGCCAGTTACGTGCATTGAGGTACTTGAACTGGGAGTATACAATACTGGGATACCTTCCACAAATTGCCCAGCCACCCACAATACTGGGATACCTTCCACAAATTGCCCAGCCTCGCACAATACTGGGATACCTTCCACACATCTCCCAACCACCCACAATGCTGGGATACCTTGCACACATCTCCCAACCACCCACAATAGTGGGATACCTTCCACACATCTCCCAGCCACATACAATACTGGGATACCTTCCACACATCTCCTTGCCACCCACAATACTGGGATACCTTCCACACATCTCCCAGCCACCCACAATACTGGGATACCTTCCACACATCTCCCAGCCAAATACAATACTGGGATACCTTCCACACATCTCCTTGCCACCCACAATACTGGGATACCTTCCACACATCTCCCAGCCACCCACAATACTGGGATACCTTCCACACATCTCCCAGCCACAAACAATACTGGGATACCTTCCACACATCTCCCAACCACCCACAATACTGGGATACCTTCCACACATCTCCCAGCCACCCACAATACTGGTATACATTCCTTACATCTCCCAGCCACCCACAGTACTGGGATACCTTCCACACATCTACAAGCCACCCACAATACTGGTATACCTTCCTCACATCTCCCAGCCACCCACAATACTGGGATACCTTCCACACATCTCCCAGCCACCCACAATACTGGTATGCCTTCCTCACATTTCCCAGCCACCCACAATACTGGGATACCTTCCACACATCTCCCAATCACCCACAATACTGGGATACCTTCCTCACGCCGCCCAGCTACCCACAATACTGGGATACCTTCCTCACACCGCCCAGCCACATACAATACTGGGATACCTTCCACACATCTCCCAGCCACTCACAATACTGGGATACCTTCCTCACACCGCCCAGCTACCCACAATACTGGGATACCTTCCTCACACCGCCCAGCCACATAAAATACTGGGATACATTCCTCACACCGCCCAGCCACCCACAATACTGGAATATCTTCCTCACACCGCCCAGCCACCCGCAATACTGGGATACCTTCCTCACACCGCCCAGCCACATAAAATACTGGGATGCCTTCCTCACACCGCCCAGCCACCCACAATACTGAGATACCTTCCTCACACCGCCCAGCCACCCACAATACTGGGATACCTTCCTCACACCGCCCAGTCACCCACAATACTGGAGTACCTTCCTCACACCGCCCAGCCACCCACAATACTGGAGTACCTTCCTCACACTGCCCAACTACCCACAATACTGGAGTACCTTCCTCACACCGCCCAGCCACCCACAATACTGGAGTACCTTCCTCACACCGCCCAGCCACCCACAATACTGGAGTACCTTCCTCACACCGCCCAGCCACCCACAATACTGGAGTGGTGACGTGTACTTAGCTCTGTGAAGACCTGTTTGCGCGCTCTCTACGAATTGAAGCAAGATGCCCTCCATCGAGCAACTTTACCAACAGCTTAAGGAAGAATTGAGGATGGCAAAGTTGGAGATTCGGCGAATGACCGAGGAAAACAAGAAGATTCGTAGTAGTCCTCCTGTTTTGAGTTCTCAGGTCAAGAAGGGAAACTGGTCAGTGGCTGGACAGCAGGAAACGAAGTTGACGATCAAGAAGACGAATGGAAAGGTAGAAACGATGAAGAAGAAAGAGACTGCCGTGGAAACTGTTGTGGAAACATCTAATACATTCTCAGTGCTACCCGACGAATGTGAGTCGACTACTGGGAACGTCACGACGAACGACATCAAGGAAGGTACGAATATTGTTGTTGTTGGGGATAGCCAAGTTAGGTATATGGATAGGGCGTTCTGCTTGAAGGACAGGAGTAGGAGACAGAGAGTTTGCTTTCCTGGGGCTGGTAAGGAGGATATTGTTAGCCGTCTGGATGACATCATGAGAGGTAATGGGAGCAATCCTATTATCTCTCTCAGTGCTGGAGGCAACGATGTTGGCAGACGTAGGAGTGAAGACCTGATTAGCAGGTATAGGTCAGCAATAGAAATAATTAGGAGTAAGGGTGGAAACCCTGTCATATGTGGTATTTTGCCAAGGAGAGGAGTTGGAAATGAATGGTTGTCCAGGGCAATTGGTGTAAATTGCTGTAAGGAAAATGCGGTAACATTCATTGACAACTGGGACCTCTTCTATGGCAGAAATGACATGTACGCCAGGGATGGGGTTCACTTATCTAGGTCTGGGGTGGTAGCACTGGCAACTGCAGTGGAGGGAGCAGTTAGGACTTTAAACTAGGAATAGTTAGTGGTATGGGTTTTGGCAGGAAAACAGTGAAGTCCCAGTGCAGTAATATTACGAGTTCTAGGGGAACTAGTAATAAGCAGAACGAGGTAGATATTGAAAAGCAAGTGACTTTGGGTGATAAGGACAGTAATAGGTTTAGTAGAAAAACAGAAATGAGCAGGAAGGGTAAAGAGAAAGGAGAGTCTTTCAATGTTTATTATGCTACGAGTTTATTATGGACGAGTTGAGATTAGTTGCTAGTGCAGGTAACATTGATGTATTTGCCTTAACTGAGACGTGGTTTAATTCAAAAAGGTGGGGAAAATGCCTGCGGAATGTCATATTCAGGGTTTTAAATTGTTCCAAAGTAGATAGAAGTATCGGGAAGGGGGTGGGGTGGCATTGTATGTCCGAGATCGCTTGAACTGTTGCATAAAAACGGGTATTAAGTCTGAAGTAACACATACAGAGTCTGTTTGGATAGATTTTTCAGGGGCATGAAAACCTGTTTTTAGGAGTGATATACCGTCCCCCAAACTTAGATGGGGACCAAGGGGATACTACTATGGGAGGAAATTGTTAAGGCCACAAGGCACGATAATGTAGTAATTCTAGGGATTTAACTTTAGTCATATTGGTTGGAATTCCTTGACTGGGAAATTTTAGAATCATACGACTTTTTTAGAAGAAATTCAGGATTTTTTTTTTTTGAAGCAGTTTGTGACAGAAACCTACAAGGGGAAATAACCTGCTTCAATTAGTTATGGCAAACAATGAATCCCTTGTTAATAATTTAGAAATTTCAGAGGAACTGGGTGCTAGCGACCACAAATCAATTACATTTAGCATTGAATGGAAGTACGATAGTAGCGATAACTCAGAAAACAGTCCCAGATTTTCGCTTAGCAGTTTAAACGATGGGCTAAGAGAACACTTATCATCTGTTGACTGGGTAGCGAAGAGAGCTATCAGTATGACAGTTTTCTGAACACTATACATGCTGCTCAAAGAACGTTTATCCCATATGAAGAAATTAGATCAAACAAAAATGACCCATAATGGATGAATAATAGGCTCAAATATCTACTAGGGCATAAGAAAGGAATTTATAGGCGTATCAAAAGAGGTGAGGGTCATCTTATGAATCAGTATATTGCATTAAGAGGGACATTAAAAAGGGGATAAGAAAAGCTAAAAGGGACTATGAAATTAAAGTTGCTAGGGATTCTAAAACTAACCCAAAAAGTTTTTTCCAGGTCTATAGAACAAAAGTTAGAGATAAGATAGGTCCCCTTAAAAATAACTATGGGCACCTTGGAAATATAAACACATATGCAGTATAATGTGATCCTTTATTGACTACGTTTCGCCCACACAGTGGGCTTTTTCAAGTCACAAACAGAACTACCTGGGGTGGAAGGAACGTGAGTATTTATAGTCCAGTTCAGGGAAAGCTGAGGTCGGTGGAGAATGCTGCATCTGATGATGTACCGAGTGGGTTTATAGAGTCTTAAAAAAATTGGGTAGCTTGGAAAGGAGATTGGATAATTTGTGAGCAGACCTCTACGTGTTCTTATTGGGATAAACGATAGAAGAAGTTTCTTGGCAAGTGGTTCAGCTATGTTATAGAAGCCACTATTCTGGTTGAAGTTGTCGGATATAGAAATAAGTGATTATTCCAGGATTCTTCGGTATTGAGTGTTGTCTTCTGTGGCGATTTAAGTCTTGAGTTTCTGTAGTTTATCAAGTGGTTGTGTGAATTACGGTGTTGTACGCAGGCATTCCTTGTGTCGTCGGGCCTGCTTGCGTATTGGTGTTCTGAAATACTATTTGGAGGGCCCTTGATGCTTGCCCACGTATAACTTGTTGCAGTCTTTACAAGGGATTATGTATACCCTGCAAAAGGGGGGGAACTTGTCCTGTCTACACTGGTAATGTCCTTGAGGTCGTGGTTGTGGAGGTAGATACTTGAAATGAGGTATTGGAAAAGATGTTGGAAACGTGTTTGGCAATGGAGTTGGGGGGGAGGACTATGTATCTCTTCTCGGCAGTGTCTCTCTGGGTGTGTTTAAGAGTTTATGCCCGTCGTCTGCAGTCTCTGATGAAGTGACGAGGATAGTGGAGTTTAGAAAATACTTGTTCAATCATCGTGCATTCCTCTTCAAGAAACTCATTGCTGCAGATTCTGAGTGCACACAGGAAGAAGCCTATAATTACACCACGTTTGGTTTTGGTGTCGTGGTGAGAGTAAAAGTGGAGAAGATCGTTTTGGTTGGTGGGTTTTCGATAGACTTTAAAACGAAGTTCGTGGTCAGCTTTGCAAAGCAGAATATCAAGGAAAGGAAGAGTGTTGTCGACTTCTGTTACAAAAAACGCGATTCTAAAAGCTTAGAGATCTCCAGTGAATACTAGAAAGGACTGCCCTTCTAGCATCCAGCCTGTTACTGGGTTTTTGTAACAAGTAGTCAGTATTCTTGTCCAATTATCCATTAGAATTCAGTATGATTCAATAGTGCTTCAGGATTACAACTGGTAGGCTACTAACTAGAGAAATTAAAATTTAATAAATTTATTAAGTCTAGAGGTATATTATCAAATTAAATTACATTAAATTAATCACAGTAATCAAAATAATATCACATCTCCGGAAAAAATTTATAGTGCTGAAAGCACATTCACATTTATAATTTTTAAGTACCGCGGGTACTTTAACATTTAATAAATATTAAAAATATGACAATGTGTATGTATGTGTGTAAGTGCTCTAAGTAGTTCCTTGTCTCAAGCTCGACTAACTTAAACAAGTGACGACAAAGCCCTTTTTAATAAACTAATTCTTGACCAATGGCAACCAGAACGTCTGCTTGAAAAAAAAAAAGAATGCTAAAACCCAATAAAAATGCAACAAGCAATGCGACAAGACAGGAACAAGGAGTAATTAAAAGACACAATAGGGACCATCTGCAGATCTCCACAAAATCACAAAAAAACTCCCCTACTACTGAATCTAAGTTCAGCATAAGAAAAACCCCGACTGGGGATAATACACGGGAAAACCAGTAAAAATTAAGGGGAAAATTTTACAGTCAGGCCTGAGACACAATCTGCCCAACCACCAAGAGAGTCTAGAGCGGGACTGAATATTTAAGGCGAGGTGGGGCACCCCCCCCCTCGATCATGTGATAGTTTTCCATGGACAGCAGTCGCCCAGGAAAACCCGGGGAAATTAAAAATAGAAAAACAGCGAAAATTACGTAGTTAGACAATCAAGACTTGAACTGAGCACAAAATTATGTTACACCCTTTACCTAAAAAAGGGAAAAACTACGTCAAATAAAAAATTAAATAATACATTTACTTTTTAAAGCTATTATCGCAAATTTAAGCAATACAAAATTAAATAAAAAAAAGAAATTTAATTAAAATATGTACATAAAATCATTGCAACCATTCGGGGTTGCAACACCCCCCCCCCAACCCGAAAAGCGGTCGCACTGGGGATTTTCATTAATTTTTCTTTCACTTTTATTACTGATTACTCATTTCAATAAAATTTTAAAATAAAAATATTAATCAGAATCTCTTTTGGGGCCCAAAAGCCCCTCTACAATTTCACGGTTTTCCGTCACTAGGATATGCCCCTAGTACTAGGGCGTACACAGTATCGTTTTCCCCTGCATATCGTGGTTTTTTACATCGTGTAAAACAGGTTTTAAGCGCCAGACAAGGGGGGCACTTTTGAGGCTCGATATATTTAGGGGAGACTGCATTCATTTTAAAAGTAGTGGTTGGGGAAATGTATGCATTTATGGAATCTGAGTATGAAAACATTAAAGGTGTTTAGTGGGGGGGGGGGGGTCTGGGGCCGGGAAACAGTTTTTTGGTTTCACGCAGTACATCACCCACACCACATTTCCCACTAAATCATAAGCTTATGTCCCCCTTCCTCATAAAATCATTACTTTTAAATTTTTTAAAAATTAATAATTAGCATGACATGAGTTACATGTTAATTGGGTGGAGGGATTTCGTTATTTACTGAATTTTGGGCCCATAGCAAGTAAAAAAAGGGGGCATTTGGGGCCCTTTAAAATTACTTTAAATTTTTAATTTTAACTGAAAAATTTATTAAGGACGTGACAGAGCGTCAGCTTTTACATTCAAGGGACCATTTATGTTTTTTATACAAATTAGAAAAGGGTTTTGGATTCTGAGGGCCCCCTCCTGTTCCTACCCATTTTTATCTTCTTTAGTTTTTTTATAAAAGGGGAGTGGATTGTGGTCAAAAAAAAAACTTTAAATTTTTAAAATGGGGAAGTGAAAAATTTAAAAGTAAAAATTTTCCCAAAGGGGACACCAAAAAGAGCTAGACCCTCTTTTAAATTAGTGGCAAAATTTTTTTGGTGTCGTTTGAGTTTTTAGATAAAATTGTAACATATAGGATGGGGAATATCAGGGGAAAGGTTGGACTTTTTGGAGCAGCACAGCGCCCACTGTTGCCACTGGGCATTATTTTTTAAAAAGGGAAGATTGAATTTAGGACTCAGCACTGGAGCAAAGGAAAGCAGATGTTTCAACCTTTTGAAAAAAATCTGAACAATATAGCCCAGTAAAACTAAAATTTTGTTATTTAATGAAACTCGGGGAGGTGAAAGGTGGGGTTTTGGCGCTGGTTTCCTGCCCACTTAAAACACACTTTGGCAACGCCCGCACTGATCAGCTTTGTTTCCTTCATTTTTGGGCCCAAAGAAAAATGTTTTGTAGTTTTTCCCGAGTGTCTTTTTGACACCCAAATGTCCTCCTAGGGGGACTGGGGGTTGGGGGGCAAAATCAAGGGCCCTTGTTCCCCGAAATGTAATTTTAAACACTCGAGATGTTGATTGTGGGGGGTAAAAATTTCAGCTGCCCAACTTACATGTATTTTTTCTCCTTCGTACCCCTTTTACTATAATAGTAAAAAAATTATCGAAAACCCTTTTTGCTTCACTCCCAGAAACTGCTATATCTCTAAATTTCTTTAGTAAAATAAACCCAAAAAAATGATCCTTGTTTAAAATTACCCATGGGAAAAATTTTTTAAAACGTCAGTTGTGCCCTGATTTGGTTGAGGAACCGGGGGGGGGAGTTGGTTTTTTTGATCTGGGCGAAAAAAGGTCACTAAACAAATATACAAAAACCCCAAATTTCCCCCCCAAACCCCCAAACTCAACAGGAGACAAGGAAGGTTTTTGTATCTTTGACATAGTTCTAGAAATTGCGCTGAGAGGAAAAAAAATAGGTTTCTTTTTTAAAAGCTTCAATGGCATAATTATAATCAGTTTTAAATTATAAATCAAAGGGGTTTTCTGTACTTATACCAGCTTTGGAAGGATTTCTTTCCCCTACAACAAGCCCAAATGACCTGAGGGGGAAATCCCCCACTGGATATACCCTTTGAAATATAACCAGTATAAAGTTTTGTTTCAATTTTAAAACTTTATGCAAAAGGTTTTTTTAAAACCCCCCACCATAGGCTTCTAATAATACATCAAATCTTGGTATGGGTTTATAATCATTTTGGGGGAAGTACCCCTTCTCTCAATAACGTGAGTAACTGCCGGTCTTGAAAGTAATATCTCGGGTTAGTGTGATCGCCCCAAACCCCCCCTTTCCCCCCCCCCAAAAGGGAAAGGGCCCTCTGGCTAAAACGAATTTTTTCGTCAGTTTACACTTTCTGATGTTTTTCATCTATCCTGAGAAACTTTATTTTAAAACAGTGGGATCAGAGGAAATTACTAGGTTTTGGGGGCCCTTTGTTGTCGGAAGAAGTTTAGATTGTGGGGGGGCCCCAGCCGTACGCGGGTTCTCTTATTTCTTTCTAACTTAAAACAATACTCTCTAGCAGGGTCCTTTTTTTTTAAACAAAAAGGTACATTTAACTTTCTTCTTCTGGGATATCAGATTTCTGTCTACCCACAGAGCAGATTCGGGGTTTGTGGGGTTTTCCTGGTAAAGGTACGGAAGTTACATTTGCGGTACTTTCGGGCCGGAAATTTGGGGCACTAAATTTGGGGTTTGCCAATTCTAGGAAAATTTTTTGTTCCCTTTTTTTTTGTTTTTTAGTACGTACAATTTTTGTGGGGGAAACCCTGTAATTGTTGCAAATACTCCCAGTTTCAAAATACCCGGGGTTAGTATGATCGATCAGATATTTTTGATGTCAACAGAAAATACATTTTTAAAACTTTCGTGAAATTAAAAAACTGAACAAGGCGTCGTAGTTGTTACATTTAGCGTTTTGGACCATCCTAAAATCCCAAATTTTTTCTCACGAGCAAACTCTACACAAGTTTGATCTTGTGTCTTTGGGAAAACTTTCAAAATTTGCTTTTTTGATAACTTACGGGTAACAAGTTATATGTCTCTTGAATAGTTTGTTTGACAGGTTTATAATAATGTAATTGGCAAATGGTTTTAAAAAAAGCCCGTTTCAAGTTTTTAAACTTCCTTTCAAAGCTTGTTGCAAAAAAGGTTTTTCCAAAGGGGTTATGTGGCCAGTTTTATAGCACGTGCCTGGTTCTCAAAACCCCAAAAATAGGTGTCTAAATCACTCTCAAAAAAATTAGGGGGAACCCTGGGTGCAGCTTTTTTGACATTTTAAAGTGTCCTTGATTAAACAGTCTGTTGTCTTCCCAGGCGATCCCTTTTTTTTCTTGGGGAAACTTTCCCTTCAATTTCCCCTGTGCCTTTTGTGCAGTCTGCAACATAAAAGAGGCGTTTTAAACCTCTCAAAATGTTCCTGAGAGATAGGCCAAATGGGTAATGGGGGGTAAGGAATCTAACGTGGTTTTGGGCGGTTCATAGGGTTTGGAAACCTCGTCCAGGGGTCTCTGAGAGTTAGATTGGGGCTAGGATAAGTTGATAAGGTTTTAGCCTTCCCCCAGTAACCAAATATTTGGTGATTTAAGCTAAAAAGTTAGGAGGGAAGGCCCTGGCGGGGAACTAGCTTTCACTAGGCTCAGACACTAGGGGCCCCTTCTGAATTGAATTAAATCAGGGCATATTGGGATGGGGCAGGAAACAATATTCTTTAAATTTAAAGCTCTGACAGTTTCGCGGTGTAATTTGTTTTACGTCACACCGAGATATTTGGGGTACTCGCCAAAAACGTCTGAAGGGTTTTTAAAGTTTCTCAACTCAGACAAAAATCAGAGTATCAATTAAATGTTTCACTTTGGCATAAATCACGAAAAAAAAATGTTTACCGAGAGAGTGATTATTGGAAAAAATATTTAAACCTAATAGGAATTTTGGGTTGGTTGCCTTAGAGTAGGGAAATCATAAAATGTTTTTCCCTCTCCCTTTGGGGCAAGAGACTCAGTCAGGTACATACATCCACCCGGGATGTTGTACAAGACCCAAAAATTTAAAAAATCTTCCCCGATTAGGAAAAAACTCAGAGTGTTTGGGTCTTTGAGTTACTAGTTGTTTAAACTGGACAATTTTTAAACACCTTGGATTTAAAAGCCTCCCGGGGAAAGGCCCCCCTTTTTTTACAAAAAAACGCGATTCTAAAAAACTTAGAGATCTCCAGTGAATACTAGAAAGGACTGCCCTTTTTTGCATCCGCCTGTTAATGGGTTTTTTTAAAAAGTAAATCAGTATTCTTGTCCAATTATCCAATAGAATCAAATATGATTAATAGTGCTTCAGGATTACAATTGGGAGGGGTATTTAAATAGGGGAAATTAAAAATTTTTAAAAAATTTATTAATCTAGAGGTTTTTTATTATAAAAATTTAAAATTTAAAATTTCACAGTAAACAAAATAAATCAAAATCTCTCGGGGACAATATAATTGTGCTGAAAGCAATTTTCACATTTTTTAATTCTTAATACCATCTGGTACATTTAAAATTTAAAAAGATATTACAAATATGTACAAGTAAGTGTGTATGTATGTGTGTTTAAATGCTCTAAGTGTTCGCTATGTCTTTTAAGACTTTGCTAGACTTAAACAAGTGACTGACAAAATTTTCTAATAAAAATAACTTCTTGACCCCATGGCAAACCCGAAACCCGTCTGCTTGAACAACAAAAAGGGAAAGCTAAAAACCCCAAAAGGGAATGGGAAAAAAGCAAAATGCGACACAGAATCAGGAACAAGGAGTAAAAAAAAATGGGGCCCCTAAATAAGGGGGCCTTTTGCAGATCCTCCACAAAAATTTACCCAAAAATTTCCCTACTACTGAATTTTTAAGTTCGGGATAGAAAATCCCCCACTGTTTATAATACACAGAAAAACCAGTACAAATTAAGTGGGGAAGTTACAGTCAGAACCTGGGGTTAATCCCGAGTTTTCTATGAGCACACAAACCCCAAATACAACGTCGAAAATCACTAAGTTTTTTACCCAAGACTGTGAACCCCGAGTTTTTACAGAACTTTAAAACCAAAAATAATGAGACAGACAAAACTGTCCAACCCCCCAAGAGAGGTTGAGCAGACTGAATATTTAGGCGAGGTGAGGGGCACCCCTCCCCTCGATCCGTGGGTAGCTCCGGGAAAAGCAGTCGCCCCGCAAGAAGCCCCGGGAATTTTAACTTGCAAACGCGTAATTTCAGTAGTTAGGGCAATCAAGACTTGAACTGAGCACATAGTTACACCTACCTTTAAAAAAAGGAAAAAATAGTCAAATTTAAAAAAAAAAGCAATACATTTAAAGAAATTTTGTTTTATCGCAAAAATTTAAACAAAATAAAATTAAATGAAAAAAATAAAAAAATTTTATTTATACATAATAATCATTGCAAACCCTTCAGGGGTTGCAACAACTTCTTCAAATGGAACTGGATTGAAGGCTCGACCTGGTTTGGTTGTTTTTGGGGGGGGGCCCCTTTAAAATTGAAGCGTTTAGGATTTTATGAGGAGGGAAAGTCGTCAACATAACGGGCCAGGGGACAGACGAAGGAATAAAGGTGGGAGAAAAAGTTCGGGCTTTTTAGGGTGTTCCCTGTATTTGTTTCGGCCGGACCGCAGTAAAGCCAAAAACATAGTTCAACAAGGTCGATGAAAACGGGTGGTGGAAAGGGAAGATTTAAGTGAAACGTAATTTTCCTGCGCAAGAATCGAGGTTGTGTAGTAGGTTCTTTTGGGGAAAAAGGGAAGTCAGTCAAGGCTGGAAAGTTTTTTGTTCCCGATGTTGATGTTGCGAAATGCGAATTTAGAAGATACCCAAAGGGGTTTTTTGTTTTTTCTGGAATGTTTGTGCCCAAAAAGTTTAAAAAGGAGGTGTTTTTTCGGGAAATTTCCCGAGACCTTTGGGGGGGAGCCTGGGCCCATTTTTTTCCCAGGATATGGGCCCCAAATTGATTTCCCCTTCCCGCCCGGATTTTTTCGACCCTTGGGTTTAAAATATGTGTTGGGTTTTTGCTTCTCTTTTGAAAATCATCTCTTCAGCAAAACCTTTTTGGGCTACCCATGGGGTTTGCCCCCTCAGTGCGGTCTGGGGGAACCCTAAAACATGGAAAATCTGAAGCAGAACGTTTCTCCACCATTAAATTTCCTTTTGTTTTGTCACCTGGCTCCCCTTATGTTACGAAATTTCCCCCAAACTCCCAAAAAGCTTTCCTGGGTTAAAACTCTCCCCAAAACAAGCTCAAACCAAAGGGCGACCTTTTAAAACCAGTTCACAATTGAAGAAGAAAACGAAAACCCTCATCCTTTCCTTGATGTTCTGCTTTGCAAAGCTGACCACGAACTTCGTTTTTAAAGTCTATCGAAAACCCACCAACCAAAACGATCTTCTCCACTTTTACTCTCACCACGACACTAAAACCAAACGTGGTGTAATTATAGGCTTCTTCCTGCGTGCACTCAGAATCTGCAGCAATGAGTTTCTTGAAGAATGCACGATGATTGAACAAGTATTTTCTAAACTCCACTATCCTCGTCACTTCATCAGAGACTGCAGACGACGGGCATTAAACATCTTCAACACACCCGGAGAAGACACTGCCGAGAAGAGATACATAGTCCTCCCCACCAACTCCATTGCCAAACATGTTTCCAACATCTTTTCCAATACCTCATTTCAAGTATCTACCTCCACAACCACGACCATCAAGGACATTACCAGTGATAGACAGGACAAGCTTCCACCCTCTGCAGGGGTATACATAATCCCTTGTAATGATTGCAACAAGTTATACGTGGGCGAAACATCAATGGACCTCCAAACACGTATTTCAGAACACCAATACGCAAGCAGGTCTGACGACACAAGGAATGCCTGCGTACAACACCGTAATTCACACGACCACTTGATAAACTACAGAAACTCAAGACTTATCGCCACAGAAGACAACACTCAATACCGAAGAATCCTGGAATCATCACTTATTTCTATATCCGACAACTTCAACCAGAATAGTGGCTTCTATAACATAGCTGAACCACTTGCCAAGAAACTTCTTCATCGCTATCCAACATAAGAACACTGTAGAAGGTCTGCTCACAAACTTATCCAATCTCCTTTCCAAGCTACCCAAGTTTTAAGACTATATAACCTCACTCGGTACATCATCAGATGCAGCATTCTCCACCTGACCTCAGCATTCTGAACCGGACTATAAATACTCGCGTTCCTTCCACCCCAGGTAGTTCTGTTTGTGACTTGAAAAAGCCCACTGTGTGGGCGAAACGTAGTCAATAAAGGATCACATTATACTGCATATGTGTTTACATTTCCATTGTGTCGGTATTTTATACCATTTATTTCCATCTATGGGTACCTTACTGACAAAGAGAATGAAATGTGCTCGATTTTAAATAATTATTTTCTCTCAGTTTTTACACAGGAAGACACCTAACAATATTCCAGTAATTAATTTTTATAATGGGCTAGAAGAAGTTAAATTATGTAACATCACAGTCACTAGTGAAATGATTCTGAAGCAGATAGACAGACTGAAGCAAAATAAGTCGCCGGGTCCTGATGAGGTTTTTTCAAGGGTTCTTAAGGAATGCAAAATGGAACTCTGTTAACCATTAACTAATATTTTTAATTTATCTCTTCAAACAGGTGTAGTGTCTGATATGTGGAAGATGGCTAATGTAATTCCTATTTTTAAAACAGGGGACAAGTCGTTACCGTCAAATTACCTCCCAATAAGCCTGACCTCAATTGTAGGCAAATTACTAGAGTCAATTAAAAGCTGAGATTATAAGAAGCCATCTCGATAAGCATAGCTTGATTAATGATACTCAGCATGGATTCACAAGAGGCCGGGCTTGTCTAACTAATTTATTAACGTTCTTCAGTAAAGCTTTTGAGGCTGTTGACCACGATAAAGAATTTGATATTATTTACTTAGATTTTAGTAAGGCTTTTGATAGAGTTCCGCACCATAGACTGTTAAAGAAAGTGGCAGCTCATGGCATTGGGGGAAAAGTGTTCTCGTGGATCGAGTCATGGCTCACTGACAGGAAGCAGAGAGTGTCCATAAATGGGGTTAAATCCGAGTGGGGATCTGTAACAAGTGGCGGAAAGGAGGAACACTGCAGCAGGCCTGTTGGCCCATACTAGGCAGGTCCTTTACAATTCATCCCACTAACAAAACATTTGCCCAACCCAATTTTCAATGCCACCCAAGAAATAAGCTCAGATGTGAAAGTCCCACTCAAATCCAACCCCTCCCACTCATGTACTTATCCAACCTAAATTTGAAACTACCCAAAGTCCCAGCCTCAATAACCCAACTAGGTAGACTGTTCCACTCATCAACTATCCTATTTCCAAACCAATACTTTCCTATGTCCTTTCTAAATCTAAACTTATCTAATTTAAATCCATTACTGCGGGTTTTTCTCTTGGAGAGACATCCTCAAGACCTTATTAATATCCCCTTTATTAATACCTATCTTCCACTTATACACTTCGATCAGGTCTCCCCTCATTCTTCGTCTAACAAGTGAATGTAACTTAAGAGTCTTCAATCTTTCTTCATAAGGAAGATTTCTAATGCTATGTATTAATTTAGTCATCCTACGCTGAATGTTTTCTAACGAATTTATGTCCATTCTGTAATATGGAGACCAGAACTGAGCTGCATAATTCTAGGTGAGGCCTTACTAATGATGTATAAAGCTGCAGTATGACCTCTGGACTTTTGTTGCTTACACTTCTTGATATAAATCCCAGTAATCTATTTGCCTTATTACGTACGCTTAGGCATTGCTGTCTTGGTTTAAGGTTGCTGCTCACCATAACCCCCAAGTCCTTTTCACAATCTGTATGGCTAAGTTCTACATCATTTAACTTATAAGTACTAGGGTTATGGGCACTCCCAAGCTTCAGAACCTTGCATTTATCTACATTGAACTGCATCTGCCACTTTTCTGACCAAGAATAGAGTTTGTTTAAATCCTCCTGAAGTTCCATAACATCTACGTTTGAATCAATTATCCTACCTATCTTTGTGTCAACGGCGAATTTGCTCATATCACTAGTAATTCCCTCATCAAGATCATTGATATATATTATAAACAACAACGGTCCCAAGACTGATCCCTGTGGAACGCCACTTGTTACAGATCCCCACTCGAATTTAACCCCATTTATGGACACTCTCTGCTTCCTGTCAGTGAGCCATGACTCAATCCAATAGAGCACTTTTCCCCCAATGCCATGAGCTGCCACTTTCTTTAACAGTCTATGGTGCGGAATTCTATCAAAAACCTTACTAAAATCTAAGTAAATAATATCAAATTCTTTATCGTGGTCAACAGCCTCAAAAGCTTTACTGAAGAAAGTTAAGAAATTAGTTAGACAAGCCCGGCCTCTTGTGAATCCATGCTGAGTATCATTAATCAAGCTATGCTTATCGAGATGGCTTCTTATAATCTCAGCTATAATTGACTCTAGTAATTTGCCTACAATTGAGGTCAGGCTTATTGGGCGGTAATTTGACAGTAACGACTTGCCCCTGTTTTAAAAATAGGAATTACATTAGTCATCTTCCACATATCAGACACTACACCTGTTTGAAGAGATAAATTAAAAATATTAATGGTTCACAGAGTTCCATTTTGCATTCCTTAAGAACCCTTGAAAAAACCTCATCAGGACCCGGCGACTTATTTTGCTTCAGTCTGTCTATCTGCTTCACAACCATCTCACTAGTGACTGTGATGTTACATAATTTATCTTCTTCTAGCCCACTATAAAAATTAATTACTGGAATATTGTTAGTGTCTTCCTGTGTAAAAACTGAGAGAAAATAATTATTAAAAATCAAGCAGATTTCATTCTCTTTGTCAGTAAGGTGCCCATAGTTATTTTTAAGGGGACCTATCTTATCTCTAACTTTTGTTCTATAGACCTGGAAAAAACTTTTTGGGTTAGTTTAGAATCCCTAGCAACTTTTAATTTCATAGTCCCTTTTAGCTTTTCTTATCCCCTTTTTAATGTCCCTCTTAATGTCAATATACTGATTCAAAGATGACCCTCACCTCTTTTGATACGCCTATAAATTCCTTTCTTATGCTCTAGTAGATATTTGAGCCTATTATTCATCCATTTTGGGTCATTCTATTTGATCTAATTTCTTTATATGGGATAAACGTTCTTTGAGCAGCATGTATAGTGTTCAGAAAACTGTCATATTGATAGCTCACTTCGTTACCCCAGTCAACAGATGATAAGTGTTCTCTAAGCCCATCGTAATCTGCTAAGCGAAAATCTGGGACTGTTACTGAGTTATCGCTACTATCGTACTTCCATTCAATGCTAAATGTAATTGATTTGTGGTCGCAAGCACCCAGTTCCTCTGAAATTTCTAAATTATTAACAAGGGATTCATTGTTTGCCATAACTAAGTCAAGCAGATTATTTCCCCTTGTAGGTTCTGTCACAAACTGCTTCAAAAAACAATCCTGAAATACTTCTAAGAAGTCGTATGATTCTAAATTCCCAGTCAAGAAATTCCAATCAATATGACTAAAGTTAAAGTCTCCTAGAATTACTACATTATCGTGCCTTGTGGCCTTAACAATTTCCTCCCATAGTAGTCTCCTTTGGTCCCTATCTAAGTTTTGGGGACGGTATATCACTCCTAAAATCAGTTTTTCATGCCCCACTGAAAATTCTATTAAAACAGACTCTGTATGTGTTACTTCAGACTTAATACCCGTTTTTATGCAACAGTTCAAGCGATCTCGGACATACAATGCCACCCCACCCCCCTTCCCGATACTTCTATCAACTAGGAACAATTTAAAACCCTGAATATGACATTCTGCAGGCATGTCCCGACATTTTTAATTAAACCACGTCTCAGTTAAGGTAAATACATCAATGTTACCTGCACTAGCAACTAATCTCAACTCGTCCATCTTATTCCTAGCACTTCGACAATTAGCATAATAAACATTGAAAGACTCTCCTTTCTCTTTACCCTTCCTGCTCATTTCTGTTTTTCTACTAAACCTATTACTGTCCTTATCACCCAAAGTCACTGGCTTTTCAATATCTACCTCGTTCTGCTTATTACTAGTTCCCCTAGAACTCGTAATATTACTGCACTGGGACTTCACTGTTTTCCTGCCAAAACCCATACCACTAACTATTCCTAGTTTAAAGTCCTAACTGCTCCTCCACTGCAGTTGCCAGTGCTACCACCCCAGACCTAGATAAGTGAACCCCATCCCTGGCATACATGTCATTTCTGCCATAGAAGAGGTCCCAGTTGTCAATGAATGTTACCGCATTTTCCTTACAGTATTTGTCCAGCCAGCAATTGACACCAATTGCCCTGGACAACCATTCATTTCCAACTCCTCTCCTTGGCAAAATACCACATATGACAGGGTTCCCACCCTTACTACTAATTATTTCTATTGCTGACCTATACCTGTTAATCAGGTCTTCACTCCTATGTCTGCCAACATCGTTGCCTCCAGCACTGAGACAGATAATAGGATTGCTCCCATTACCTCTCATGAGGTCATCCAGACGGCTAACAATATCCTCCATCACAGCCCCAGGAAAGCAAACTCTCTGTCTCCTACTCCTGTCCTTCAAGCAGAACGCCCTATCCATATACCTAACTTGGCTATCCCCAACAACAACAATATTCTTACCTTTCTTGGTGTCGTTCGTCATGATGTTCCCAGTAGTCGGCTCACATTCGTCGTGTAGCACTGAGAATGTATTAGATGTTTCCACAACAGTTTCCATGGCAGTCTCTTTCTTCTTCATCGTTTCTACCTTTCAATTCGTCTTCTTGATCGTCAACTTCGTTCCCTGTTGTCCAGCCACTGACCAGTTTCCCTTCTTGACCTGAGGACTCAAAACAGGAGGACTACTACGAATCTTCTTGTTTTCCTCGGTCAGTCGCCGAATCTCCAACTTCGCCATCCTCAATTCTTCCTTAAGCTGTTGGTAAAGTTGCTCGATGGAGGGCATCTTGCTTCAATTCGTAGAGAGCGCGCAAACAGGTCTTCACAGAGCTAAGTACACGTCAACACTGCCTAGTACACGTCAACACTTATGAGTACCTTCCTCACACTGCCCAAACACCCACAATTCCGGAGTACCGCCCAGCCACCCACAATACTGGAGTACCTTCCACACATTGCCCAGCCACCCACAATACTGGGATACCTTCCACACATATCCTTGCCACCCACAATACTGGGATACCTTCCACACATCTCCCAGCCACCCACAATACTGGGATACCTTCCACACATCTTCCAGCCACCCACAATACTGGGATACCTTCCACACATCCCCCAGCCACCCACAATACTGGGATACCTTCAACACATCTCCCAGCCACCCACAATACTGGAAAACTTTCCACACATCTCCCAGCCACCCACAATACTAGGATACCTTCCACACATCTCCCAGCCACCCACAATATTGGTATACCTTCCTCACATCTCCCAGCCACATAGAATACTGGGATACCTTCCACACATCTCCCAGTCACCAACAGTACAGGGATACCTTTCTCACACCGCCCAGCTACCCACAATACTGGGATACCTTCCTCACACCGCCCAGCCACATACAATACTGGGATACCTTCCTCACACCGCCCAGCCACCCACAATACTGGGATACCTTCCACTCATCTCCTTGCCACCCACAATAATGGGATACCTTCAACACATCTCCCAGCCACCCACAATACTGGGATACCTTCCACACATCTTCCAGCCACCCACAATACTAGGATACCTTCCACACATCTCCCAGCCATCCACAATACTAGGATACCTTCCTCACACCTCCCAGCTACCCACAATACAGGGATACCTTCCTCACACCGCCTAGCCACATACAATACTGGGATACCTTCCTCACACCGCCCAGCCACCCACAATACTGGGATACCTTCCTCACACCGCCCAGTCACCCACAATACTGGAGTACCTTCCTCGCCGCCCAGCCACCCACAATACTGGAGTACCTTCCTCACACCGCCCAGCCACCCTCAATACTGGAGTACCTTCCTCACACCGCCCAGCCACCCACAGTACTAGAGTAACTTCCTCACACCGCCCAGCCACCCACAATACTGGAGTTCCTTCCTCAAACCGCCCAGCCACCCACAATACTGGAGTCCCTTTCCCTCAAACCGCCCAGTCACCCACAATACTGGAGTACCTTCCTCACACCGCCCAGCCACCCACAATACTGGAGTACCTTCCTCACACCGCCCAGCCTCCCACAATACTTGAGTACCTTCCTCACACCGCCCAGCCACCCACAATACTGGAGTACCTTCCTCACACCGCCCAGCCACCCACAATACTGGAGTACCTTCCTCACACCGCCCAGCCACCCACAATACTGGAGTACCTTCCTCACACCGCCCAGCCACCCACAATACTGGAGTACCTTCCTCACACCGCCCAGCCACCCACAATACTGGAGTACCTTCCTCACACCGCCCAGCCACCCACAATACTGGAGTACCTTCCTCACACCGCCCAGCCACCCACAATACTTGAGTACCTTCCTCACACCGCCCAGCCACAAACAATACTGGAGTACCTTCCTCACATCTCCCAGCCACCCACAATACTGGTATACCTTCCACACATCTTCCAGCCACCCACAATACTGGGATACCTTCAACACGTTTCCTAGCCACCCACAATACTGGGAAACTTTCCACACATCTCCCAGCCACCCACAATACTAGGATACCTTCCACACATCTCCCAGCCACTCACAATACTGGTATACCTTCCTCACATCTCCCAGCCACCCTCAATACTGGGATACCTTCCACACATCTCCCAGTCACCAACAATACAGGGATACCTTTCTCACACCGCCCAGCTACCCACAATACTGGAATACCTTCCTCACACCGCCCAGCCACATACAATACTGGGATACCTTCCTCACACCGCCCAGCCACCCACAATACTGGGATAAATTCCACGCATCTCCCAGCCACCCACAATACTGGGATACCTTCCTCACACCGCCCAGCTACCCACAATACTGGGATACCTTCCTCACACCGCCCATCCACCCACAATACTAGAGTACCTTCCTCACACCGCCCAGCCACCCACAATACTGGAGTACCATCCTCACACCGCCCAGCCACCCACAATACTGGAGTACCTTCCTCACACCTCCCAACCACCCACAATACTGGAGTACCTTCCTCACACCGCCCAGCCACCACAATACTGGAGTACCTTCCTCACACTGCCCAGCCACCACAATACTGGAGTACCTTCCTCTCACCGCCCAGCCACCCAAAATACTGGAGTACCTTCCTAACACTGCTCAGCCACCCACAATACTGGAGTACCTTCCTCACACCGCCCAGCCACCCACAATACTGGAGTACCTTCCTGACACCGCCCAGCCACCACAATACTGGAGTACCTTCCTCACACCGCCCAGCCACCACAATACTGGAGTAACTTCCTCACACCGCCTAGCCACCACAATACTGGAGTACCTTCCTCACACCGCCCAGCCACCCACAATACTGGAGTACCTTCCTCACACCGCCCAGCCACCCACAATACTGGAGTGCCTTCCTCACACCGCCCAGCCACCCACAATACTGGAGTACCTTCCTCACACCGCCCAACCACCCACAATCCTGGAGTATCTTCCTCACACCTCCCAGCCACCCACAATACTGGAGTATCTTCCTCACACCGCCCAGCCACCCACAATACTGGAGTACCTTCCTCACACCGCCCAGCCACCCACAATACTGGAGTACCTTCCTCACACCGCCCAACCATCCACAATACTGGAGTACCTTCCTCACACCGCCCAGCCACCCACAATACTGGAGTACCTTCCTCACACCGCCCAGCCACCCACAATACTGGAGTACCTTCCCCCCCACACCGCCCAGCCACCCACAATACTGGAGTACCTTCCTCACACCGCCCAGCCACCCACAATACTGGAATTAGTTTGATGTATCTTCAAGTTTTTCATCAAAAAAAAAAATACTTTAATCTGTGTACTTAATAATAATTCATTATAATAATATTAACTCAGTATAATAATTTAGATATTACTTCCTAACTTTAATTTTAACTCAGATTTTAAATTTGGGTTTATTTTTAGAGATTTTGTCTTTTTTCTTTACGGTTCAAATTAAGTTTCTTGTTTATTGTAACTTGAAATTATTCGAAATTATATTTTCAAAATTAATATATGAATAAGTTATCTGATTAACGAATATGGAGATATTCATTTTTTTTTTAGTTTGTGGAGTCATGGGAGACGCCTGTAATTAATAATTTCTATGTCATCTCAAGAGATATTAATTATTTAATAAATAACTTTCCTGTGTTGTTTATTACACATTGTGTAATAAAAATTCCCATGTTAAACGTAGTCCTTATAATATTAAAAAATTATATACTGGTAAGTAACGGTATCGGTATCAGAATTGGCTGAATAAATACTGGTAAGTAACGGTATCGGTATCAGAATTGGCAGAATAAATACTGGTAAGTAACGGTATCGGTATCAGAATTGACAGATTAAACCATCGGCAAAGGTGTTTGGTGACGCATTAGCAGAGTGACGGTTTTGTACGATTTGTTACGTATTATTAGGTGAGTTCCTTATGAAATTCAATAAGCTCACTATTATTGACTGAATAAAGTTGTGTGTAGCTGATTACAAGTTTGAGTTTTAAGGGAAATATAACGCTCAAAGGCATAGAATGGGAAACAAATCCTCAAAGGCACAGAATGGGAAATATAACCCTCAAAGGCATAGAATGGCTATGAAAAATCCATGGTCTTCCCTATTAAGCAAACTGTGTACAGAGTTTTATTGACACTTTAGCTGTTGAAAGATATCCTGTACCGTGAAGCTACGTGGTTCAAATATCCT
Source organism: Cherax quadricarinatus (assembly GCF_026875155.1). Lineage (NCBI taxonomy): Eukaryota > Metazoa > Arthropoda > Malacostraca > Decapoda > Parastacidae > Cherax > Cherax quadricarinatus. The sequence continues at coordinate 38,340,929 of NC_069423.1, read as the reverse complement.
GCCCCATGAAGCTACGTTGATCAAATATCCTGCCCATGAAGCTTCGTGGTTAAATTATCCTGCCCCATGAAGCTACGTGGTTCAAATATACTGCCCCATGAAGCTACTTGGTTCAAACATCCTGCCCCATGAAGCTTCTTGGTTCAAATATCCTGGCCCATGAAGCTACGTGGTTCAAATATCCTGCCCCATGAAACTTCGTGGTTAAATTATCCTGCCCCATGAAGCTACGTGGTTCAAATATCCTGCCCCATGAAGCTACGTGGTTCAAATATCCTGCCCCATGAAGCTACGTGGTTCAAATATCCTGCCCCATGAAGCTACGTGGTTCAAATATCCTGCCCATGAAGCTTCGTGGTTAAATTATCCTGCCCCATGTAGCTACGTGGTTCAAATATCCTGCCCCATGAAGCTACGTGGTTCAAATATCCTGCCCCATGAAGCTACGTGGTTCAAATATCCTGCCCCATGAAGCTTCGTTGTTAAATTATCCTGCCCCATGAAGCTACGTGGTTCAAATATCCTGCCCCATGAAGCTACGTGGTTCAAATATCCTGCCCCATGAAGCTACGTGGTTCAAATATCCTGCCCCATGAAGCTACGTGGTTCAAATATCCTGCCCCATGAAGCTACGTGGTTCAAATATCCTGCCCCATGAAGCTACGTGGTTCAAATATCCTGCCCCATGAAGCTACGTGGTTCAAATATCCTGCCCCATGAAGCTACGTGGTTCAAATATCCTGCCCCATGAAGCTTCGTTGTTAAATTATCCTGCCCCATGAAGCTACGTGGTTCAAATATCCTGCCCCATGAAGCTACGTGGTTCAAATATCCTGCCCCATGAAGCTACGTGGTTCAAATATTTGGATGAGATCTTATGACTTACCGAATTTGATGAATCTGAAAATATTTTTTTAGCGAGACTTAAAAGACTCCAAAAGTATTGGTATATTTAAATCTACACAGATTGCAATAAAGTGGATAAGGACATATAGATTTTGCTAGCTTAATAGAGTCGTATTTGAGATATTTCACGGAAATATTACCACATAGAATAAAGAGTTAAACAGATAAATAGGCAACTGCAGGGTCTAGTATCCTAGCCGCCTTATAATAGCAAAACATTAGTGTTGAATACTAGAGGTAAATCCTAATTCGCTTTTTCAAAGTATACAACGAAAATCAAAATCATATATAATTTATTAAACATATTTGTATATAACTAAGTTGTTTTACTTATCTGCATGTATGAAAACGTCTTTAATACGTTCACATTTGATAAGAAAATAGCCTAATTTATATTAGAATGTTGAACTATATTCTCTTTCAGGTCCCTCAGCTTTATTTAGCTAATTTGCCATGTCTAAGATTACACTTGTTTAATCTAGTGTAGGTAAGAAACGGAGGTAACGAAATGTCGGTTGGTCTGGAGTTTTGTGACTGACCGTGGGTTCTAACCCCATCCCGTGGTATGTTTTGTTTGCAATCGTGTCATTACGATTTTGTGAGTCATAAGTATGGCAACATAGCATAATAACCCCTCTGTAACATTTACCATCTTTAACATATGATACATGAGAGTTTCTTCGGTCATCATTTATCTGATCTAAATATATTTAAGATACTCTTTCTTGAATATAAAGTACGTAAGGTTATCCTCCTCCATCGTTCATCAGGCATCAACTGTATTTAAAACTGTTCGTCCCAGAAATCTTCAAAGCGCACACGACATTTACCTTTCTCACTTCAGCCAACTTCTGAAGAGCGAAAGTACACAGTATTATTTATAGTTCTAAATTTTGAAACCAAAGGAAGGTTTTTCTCCAAATGTTGTCAAAAGGAAAACTGCATGAAGAGAATTAAAAATTAGGTTGCTTATTTCAGCAAATGATTTTAGTTACGTGCTAATGCTTAATTTATCCTCAGTGATGATGGCTTGACTTAAGTGCTTATAGCACCTCCACACTGGGAGGGACTACCGCAAGTCTGATATCTTTTCATATTCACTGATAAATCTGCTGGTCACACTTTCTAACTAAGGAATACGTAAGATGACAGATGAATCTTGCAAATTTCAATTTACATTCAGTATACTCTGCTTAAAATGTAAATGTGCAAGTGTGTGTGTGTGTGTGTGTGTGTGTGTGTGTGTGTGTGTGTGTGTGTGTGTGTGTGTGTGGTGTGTGTGTGTGTGTGTACACTCACCTGTTTGTGATTGCAGGGGTCGAAATATAGCTCCTCGCCCTGCCTCTTCACTGACTGCTACTAGATCCTCTCTTTCCCTGCTCCATGAGCTTTATCATACCTGTCTTAAAACTATGTATGGTTAATGCCTCCACTACATCACTTACCAGATTATTCCACTTCCTTACAACTCTATGACTAAAGAAATACTTCCTAACATCTCTGACTCATCTGAGTCTTCAACTTCCAATTGTAACCCTTTCTTTTTGTGCTCCATCTCTGGAACATCCTATCTCTGTCCACCTTGCCAATTCCTCGCAATATATGTCGTTATCATGTCTTCCCTAACCCTCCTGTCCTCTAGTGTCGTCAGGCAGATTTCCTTAACCTTTCTTCGTAGGACATTCCCCATAGCTCTGGAACTAGCCTTGTTGCAAACCTTTGCACTTTCTCTAATTTCTTGACGTGCTTGACGAGGTGTGGGTTCTAAACTGGGTCTGACGTACATGGATGTACAGTCTTGAACGATTCCTTACTAAGGTATCGGAACCCTATTCTCAGGTTTGCCTGGCGCCCATACGCTGCAGCAGTTATCTGGTTGATGTGTGCTTCTGGAGATGTGCTCGGTATTATACTCACCCCATGATCTTTTTCCTTGAGTGAAGTTTGCAGTCTTTGGCCATCTAGCCTATACTCTGTCTGTGGTCTTCTTTGCCCTTCCCCGATCTCATGACTTTGCATTTGGCGGGGTTAAATTCGAGGAACCAGTTGCTGGACCAGGCTTGTAACCTGTCCAGATCCCTTTGTATTCCTACCTGATCCTCATCTGATTGATTTATCCTCATTAGCTTAGCTTCGTCTGCAAACAGGGACACCTCTCAGTCTATCCCTTCCGTCATGTCACATATATCAGAAACTGCACCGGTCCTAGGACTGTCCCCTGCGGAACTCCGCTCGTCACCGGCGCCCACTCTGACACCTCGTCACTTACCCTGACATTTTGTTTCCTTCCTGTCTGGCATTCTCTGATCCATTGCAGTGCCTTTCCTGTTATACCTCCCTGATCCTCTAGCTTTTGGACTAACCTCTTGTGTGGAATGTGTCGAAACTCTTTTTGCAGTGTGTAGTGACCTACTTAAACTTGCATATTTGTGGTTGCTGGGGCCTATTCACAGCTCCTGGTACTTCCTTTTCGCTGGTCGCTACTGGGTCAACTCTCTTCCTGCTTCAAAAGCTTTGTCATACCTATTGAATAAAACTGTATGTGTACCCTGCATCCACTATATCACTATCCAAATTGTTTCAATTACTGACAACTTCAAGGCTGAAGAAATAATTCCAAAAATATCTGTGAATCATCTGACTTTTCAACTTCCAGTTCTGACTCCTTGTGTCCCATCTCTGAAACACTCAGTCCCTGTCTACCTTTTCGATTTCTTTAATTATTTTATACGTAGTTATGTCATCCATATCCCTCTTGTCATCCAGTGTCGTCAGGTTGAGGTCCCTCAACCTCTGCTTAGCACCAGGAATAGACTTTTTGAACAAAATTGCACTTTCCCTAAATTCTTGACGTGCTTGACCAGGTGTGGGTTCCATACTTGTGTCGCATGATCGAGGAAGCGGCAGCGGCAGCAACAGCAGCAGCCTCCAAGCTCCGTAGCTGTATAGTCCTTGTGGCTTAGCGCTTCTTTTTGATTATAATAATAATAATCCAAGCTCCGTACTTTTCTTCAACAACCAGAGTCACCAATGCTCCTATGATGACCTAGTTGCAAGCAAAACTACACTACCCAACGTAGCACCCAGAATGACCAAAGATTACCAACAGCGAAACCTACAAATCAATATCATAGAGATCAAAGGAAGGCTGCCCTCAAACCCAATGCAACATCCCGCTGCCAGCCGAATAACGTAACTCTAAGCTTTGTATAACTACAACTTCTTAACTTCAACAACTCCTGTAGTATTATGAGGCGTAATCTCAGAGGAAACAGCACCAAGGCCAGCAAGAAAACACCGAAAAATCGACTATTCAACAAGTGTACCCAGGACGACACCACAACAATAACAACAAACATGGCTGCCACCAGCCCATCCTCCCCTCTCTTCCCCGGATTCAACCTACCAAGTAGTCTCTCAGGTATGACCAACGATCCAGATACCCTAAAGTCATGCATCTCCACCTTAGTTATTGAAAATATGAGTCTTCGAGAGACGCTAACAAAACAAGACGCCAGGATGACAACTCGAGAACAAAATCCTCAGTCTTGAACAAAAGTTATCAACACCATGGATGACTAACTATGGCAAGACCATCCAAACAGTCATAGATAGCCATACAGAACAAATAATATCTCTTAATACAAAGGTTGAAGAAGCAGTAAAAGAATGGAAGATCAACTTAGATAACCAGTTCAGTGACTACTTTGCTCTCCAAGAAGATAAAACTGAACAAGATAAACTATCGGACGCAGTAATAGTTAACAGTCCACTTTTTCCCAGTGATATGAACCAAACAAACAGTAAAGAAATTACTATCCAGATCATTAAGGACCAAACAAAAGTTACAGTACCAGGAAAAAAATAGCAGGAAAAAAGACTTAATAATTGCATCTATTAAAGTAAAGAAGAGGTATACATAAACGAGTGTCTTACCAAAAAAACGTAAGAACCTCCTGTATAGAGTCAGAAAACTTAAGCGGGAGAATAATGACACAATACACCAATGCTTCACACGGGATGGGAAAATTCAAGTTAGGAAAACAAATGTAGGTCAACTGTACACAATCACGAACCAGAATGATCTATCACGATTTCTCAGGGACACTAATCTTACAGAGAATAACTAAACAATATCCAACCTAAAAGCCTACGTAGTGTAGTGTATGTTTTGCTCCATTATTGTTCAAATTTCATAGTACAATCTCTTAGTAATCAAAAATCAACTACGTCAGTAATGTGATTTTACTAGTAAGAATAAGTCACCTTGTGTAATATAATTTTCTTAATTACTATAGATTGTTTAAATATTTGCTTAAAAATTAATTCTCTGTCTACAGCCCGACATTTCTTTAAATACTATTAATTGCTATTACTTACTAAATTTGTTATTTAATACCATTTTTACTATCAGTACACAAATAACCCACACATAAAAGAGAAAAGCTTACGACGACGTTTCGGTCCGACTTGGACCATTTACAAAGTGTGACTTTGTAAATGGTCCAAGTCGGACCAAAACGTCGTCGTAAGCTCCTCTCTTCTATGTGCGGGTTATTTGTGTATCGTTCCAGTCACGGTATTCTGCCTTTTTTTATTATTTACTATCAGTACAACTTACTCTTAAAATTTTTGACATTTTAATTACCATTACTTGTTAAATTACCATAACCTGTTTTAATTCCACATTTTATTATCTTAGAGTAGTTCCTTACTCTTAAATACCTTGTACTGCCAAATAACCTCTAGCATAACTTTTTTTTTTCCAACAAGTCGGCTGTCTCCCACCGAGGCAGGGTGACCCAAAAAAGAAAGAAAATCCCCAAAAAGAAAATACTTTCATCATCATTCAACACTTTCACTACACTCACACATTATCACTGTTTTTGCAGAGGTGCTCAGAATACAACAGTTTAGAAGCATATACGTATAAAGATACACAACATATCCCTCCAAACTGCCAATATCCCAAACCCCTCCTTTAAAGTGCAGGCATTGTACTTCCCATTTCCAGGACTCAAGTCCGACTATATGAAAATAACCGGTTTCCCTGAATCCCTTCATTAAATATTACCCTGCTCACACTCCAACAGATCGTCAGGTCCCAAGTATCATCGTCTCCATTCACTCCTATCTAACACGCTCATGCACGCTTGCTGGAAGTTCCAAGCCCTCGCCCACAAAACCTCCTTTACCCCCTCTTTCCAACCCTTTCGATGACGACCCTACCCTCCTTCTTTCCCCTTTAGATTTTATATGCTTTCCATGTCATTCTACTTTGATCCATTCTCTCTAAATGACCAAACCACCTCAACAACCCCTCTTCTGCCCTCTGTCTAATGCTTTTATTAACTCCACACCTTCTCCTAATTTCCACACTCCGAATTTTCTGCATTAATATTTACACCACACATTGCCCTTAGACAGGACATCTCCACTGCCTCCAACCGTCTCCTCGCTACTGCATTTACCACCCAAGCTTCACATCCATATAAGATGTTGGTAATACTATTCTTTCATACATTCCCTTCTTTGCCTCCATAGATAACGTTTTTTGACTCCACATATACCTCAACGCACCACTCACCTTTTTTCCCTCTTCAGTTCTATGATTAACCTCATCCTTCATAAATCCATCCGCCGACACGTCAACTCCCAATTATCTGAAAACATTCACTTCTTCCATACTCCTCCTCCCCAATTTGATATCCAATTTTTCTTTATCTAAATCATTTGATACCCTCATCACCTCACTCTTTTCTATGTTCACTTTCAACTTTCTACCTTTACACACATTCTCAAACTCATCCACTAACCTTTGCAGTTTTTCTTTAGAATCTTCCATAAGCACAGTATCATCAGCAAAAAGTAACTGTGTCAATTCTCATTTTGAATTTAATTCCCCATAATTTAATCCCACCCCTCTCCCGAACACCCTAGCATATACTTCTTTTACAACCCCATCTATAAATATATTAAACAACCATGGTGACATTACACATCCCTGTCTAAGACTTACTTTTACCGGGAAGTATTCTCCCTCTCTTCTACACACCCTAACCTGAGCCTCACTATCCTCATAAAAACTCTTAACAGCATTTAGTAACTTACCACCTATTCCATATACTTGCAACATCTGCCACATTGCTCCTCTATCCACTCTATCATATGCCTTTTCTAAATCCATATATGCATTAAAAACTTCCCTACCTTTATAAGAACATAACATAAGAACATAAGAAAGGAGGAACACTGCAGGAGGCCTGTTGGCCCATACTAGGCAGGTCCTTTACAATTCATCCCACTAACAAAACATTTGCCCAACCCAATTTTCAATGCCACCCAAGAAACAAGCTCCGATGTGCAAGTCCCTCTCAAATCCAACCCCTCCCACTCATGTACTTATCCAACCTAAATTTGAAACTACCCAAAGTCCTAGCCTCAATAACCCAACTAGGTAGACTGTTCCACTCATCAACTACCCTATTTCCAAACCAATACTTTCCTATGTCCTTTCTAAATCTAAACTTATCTAATTTAAATCCATTACTGAGGGTTCTCTCTTGTAGAGATATCCTCAAGACCTTGTTTATATCCCCTTTATTAATACCTATCTTCCACTTATACACTTCGATCAGGTCTCCCCTCATTCTTCGTCTAACAAGTGAATGTAACTTAAGAGTCTTCAATCTTTCTTCATAAGGAAGATTTCTAATGCTATGTATTAATTTAGTCATCCTACGCTGAATGTTTTCTAACGAATTTATGTCCATTCTGTAATATGGAGACCAGAATTGAGCTGCATAATCTAGGTGAGGCCTTACTAACGATGTATAAAGCTGCAGTATGACCTCTGGACTTCTGTTGCTTAAACTTCTTGATATAAATCCCAGTAATCTATTTGCCTTATTACGTACGCTTAGGCATTGCTGTCTTGGTTTAAGGTTGCTGCTTACCATAACCCCCAAGTCCTTTTCGCAATCTGTATGGCTAAGTTCTACATTATTTAACTTATAAGTGCTAGGGTTATGGACACTCCCGAGCTTCAGAACCTTGCATTTATCTACATTGAACTGCATCTGCCACTTTTCTGACCAAGAGTAGAGTTTGTCTAAATCCTCCTGAAGTTCCCTAACATCTACGTTTGAATCAATTATCCTACCTATCTTCGTGTCATCGGCGAATTTGCTCATATCACTAGCAATTCCTTCATCAAGATCATTGATATATATTATAAACAACAACGGGCCCAAGACTGATCCCTGTGGAACGCCACTTGTTACTGATCCCCACTCTGATTTAACCCCATTTATGGACACTCTCTGCTTCCTGTCTGTGAGCCATGACTCGATCCACGAGAGCACCCTTCCCCCAATGCCATGAGCTGCTACTTTCTTCAACAGTCTTTGGTGCGGAACTCTATCAAATGCCTTACTAAAATCTAAGTAAACAATATCAAATTCTTTATCGTGGTCAACAGCCTCAAAAGCTTTACTGAAGAAAGTTAATAAATTAGTTAGACAAGACCGGCCTCTTGTGAATCCATGCTGAGTATCATTAATCAAGCTATGCTTATCGAGATGGCTTCTTATAATCTCAGCTATAATTGACTCTAGCAACTTGCCTACAATTGAGGTCAGGCTTATTGGGCGGTAATTTGACGGTAACGACTTGTCCCCTGTTTTAAAAATAGGAATTACATAGCCATCTTCCACATATCAGACACTACACCTGTTTGAAGAGATAAATTAAAAATATTAGTTAATGGTTCACAGACTTCCATTTTGCATTCCTTAAGATCCCTTGAAAAAACCTCATCAGGACCCGGTGACTTATTTTGCTTCAGTCGGTCTATCTGCTTCACAACCATTTCACTAGTGACTATGGTGTTACATAATTTATCTTCTTCTGGCCCACTATAAAAATTAATTACCGGAACACTACTAGTGTCTTCCTGTGTAAAAACCGAGAGAAAATAATTATTTAAAATCGAGCACATTTCATTCTCTTTGTCAGTAAGATGTCCATAGTTATTTTTAAGGGGACCTATCTTATCTCTGACTTTTGTTCAATATACCTGGAAAAAACTTTTTGGATTAGTTTTAGAATCCCTAGCAACTTTAATTTCATAGTCCCTTTTAGCTTTTCTTATCCCCTTTTTAATGTCCCTCTTAATGTCAATATACTGATTCATAAGATGACCCTCGCCTCTTTTGATACGCCTATAAATTCCTTTCTTATGCCCTAGTAGATATTTCAGCCTATTATTCATCCATTTTGGGTCATTTCTATTTGATCTAATTTCCTTATAAGGGATAAACGTTTCTTTGAGCAGCATGTATTGTGTTCAGAAAAACTGTCATATTGATAGCTCTCTTCGTTACCCAGTCAACAGATGATAGTGTTCTCTAAGCCCAATCGTAATCTGCTAAGCGAAAATCTGGGACTGTTACTGAGTTATCCCTACTATCATACTTCCATTCAATTCTAAATGTAATTGATTTGTGGTCGCTAGCACCCAGTTCCTCTGAAACTTCTAAATTATTAACAAGGGATTCATTGTTTGCCAGAACTAAGTCAAGCAGGTTATTTCCCCTTGTAGGTTCTGTCACAAACTGCTTCAAAAAAACAATCTGAACTACTTCTAAGAAATCTATGATTCTAAATTCCCAGTCAAGAAATTCCAATCAATATGACTAAAGTTAAAGTCTCCTAGAATTATAACATTATCGTGCCTTGTGGCCTAACAATTCCTCCCATAGTAGTCTCCCCTGGTCCCTGTCTAAATTTGGGGGACGGTATATCACACCTAAAATTAATTTTTCATGCCCCTCTGAAAATTCTATCCAAACAGACTCTGTATGTGTTACTTCAGACTTAATACCCGTTTTTATGCAACAGTTCAAGCGATCTCGGACATACAATGCCACCCCACCCCCCTTCCCGATACTTCTATCTACTTGGAACAATTTAAAACCCTGAATGTGACATTCTGCAGGCATGTCCCGACTTTTTGAATTAAACCACGTCTAATACTGTTCACATATATGCTTCAATGTAAACACTTGATCTACACATCCCCTACCCACTCTGAAACCTCCTTGCTCATCCGCAATCCTACATTCTATCTTACCTCTAATTCTTTTAATTATAACCCTACCGTACACTTTTCCTGGTATACTCAGTAAACTTATTCCTCTATAATTTTTACCATCTCTTTTGTCCCCCTTCCCTTTATATAAAGGGACTATACATGCTCTCCGCCAATCCCTAGGTACCTTCCCCTCTATCATACATTTATTAAACAAAAGTACCAACCACTCCAATAGTATAACTACCAGTACAATATTGAATCCAAATAACTGTTCTTAAAATTTAATACTTGAAATAAACATTTCTTTTTCTTTTTTTATTTTTATTAATTAATATTTCTTGTAATCATTATTACTTACTAAAATTTTATTAAACACCATATTTACTACCAGTTCATTTTACTTTTGTTCATTAATCATTATTTTATACTTTTCTTAACCTTTTGTTGCCAAATTTTCAAGTTTGTACATTCAACTCTAAATTTTATATTATCCTTTGTATCATCTTACTATCATATTATAACCAAGTCATTGCCATTTTTATTTGTTTATTTTATTTTATTCTTTTGCTACTTTAATTTCTGTATTTTATCTTGTCAACTTCATTTTAGTTATACTCTTGCTTTTGTTAACAACTTATATTAGACCTTAGTGCAATTACAAGTGAGAATCTTGTACCATTTTAATCTGTATTTTTAATATTATTAGTTTATACCTAGTTGAATTTTAGTTCATTCTAGTTCAATACATAGACAGCACCAAATTCATTATATTAGACCTTAGTGCAATTACAAGATTGAGTCTGGTGCTATTTGTAATTTGTATTTTTATAGTATTAGTTTATACCTAGTTGTCCTTTAGCTCTTTCTAGCATAACACATAGACAATATCAACTTCATTATGTTTATTAGTGACTATACTCTGTAGGACCAAAGTGCTTTAGCTATATACTTGTCCAAATTTCCCACTACTATAGATATAAGTATTAGAACTCGCCGCACAATACAGGATATAAATAACCGCTATTTAAATCTTAAAGATGAATGATCACGTTGACCATGATCTAAACCTCCATAATCTAACACACAATCAAAACTTATTGGAAAGTAACTGCCTTTATTACACAGCATCACAAGCCAGCACTATCCTGAACACTGCTCAAAGTCTATCAGTTCTTAATTACAACATCAGGTCCTTAAGCAAACACTATGATGACCTCCTGGCACTCCTTGAGTCACTAAAGACACCCTTCTCCTGCATTATTCTTACTGAGACCTGGCTTAAGCAGGACACAATAGATATCTACCCACTACCAGGATACTCAGCAATCCACAACTACTCACCTAATTGAGGGTGCAGGGGCCGAGACTCAGCTCCTGGCCCCACCTCTTCACTGATCGCTACTAGGTCCTCTCCCTCTCTGCTTCCTGAGCTTTGTCATACCTCTTCTTAAAATTATGTATGGTTCCTGCCTCCACTACTTCACTTGCTAGGCTATTCCACTTCCTGACGACTCTATGACTGAAGAAATACTTCCTAAGGACCCTGTAACTCGTCTGAGTCTTCAGCTTCCAGTTGTGACCCCTTGTTTCTGTGTCCCCTCTCTGGAACATCCTATCTCTGTCCACCTTGTCTATTCCCCGCAGTATCTTGTATGTTGTTATCATGTCTCCCTGACCCTTCTGTCCTCCAGTGTCGTCAGTCCGATTTCCCTCAACCTTTCCTCGTACGACATTACCCTGAGCTCTGGGACTAGCCTTGTTGCAAACCTTTGTACTTTCTCAAACATCTTGACGTGCTTGACCAGACCATACCAAGTTGGAGGTGGTATTGCAATCTATTACTCTAACCAACTATCTTGTATTAGCACGACTTGCTTTAGTGATGAATATGGGGAATGCATTTTTGCTAATTTTTCTGTAAAAAACCTTAAGAGGCCTACAAGAATTCTTCAACACTTGTCCAACCTATGGACGAAGACCTACTTCGACTAGTGGATGGTACCACTATGACCCCGCCTCCGTCTGCTTCAAGTCACCTCACTACAGTATATAAGCCACGTCTACGGCCCTTTGCTGTACATTCTACAAGATTGATGGACTGAACACATCGACTCCAGGCTGAGGGACTGATTACCTCATTCTCCTCCTCTCCTTACGCCTTTCAACTTTGTGAAAGTTAAGACTCATGTGCAACATCTGGATATCTTTATTGTAGACGTGTCGCCATCCAGTGGCTTTATCAATACAGATTCTAGGACTTAATTGGAAGACAGTAGAATTATATACAAAAGATGAGGTAATCAGTCCCTCAGCCTTGGAGTTAGTGTTCACAGCATCGTGGTGGAAGAGAATCTGGAGCAAAGGCAAGAAGACTGGTGGTTATATAGGCGTAAGTGGATAGGGACGGGCAGCAGACGAGGGCATAGTCACTAGTAGGCGGGATTCCCCAGTGGAAGTAGGTCCTTCCCAAAGAGATGGATTAGTTGTAGTAGCCGTGAAGAAGGTCTTGTAGATGTCCTCTGAACCAAGATTCCATGATGTTGCAGTGTCTGACAAGATGTGCAAGAAAGGTATAAAATACCGACTTTGTATTGGACTGATGAAGCCACTGTGTGGCGAAACGTTTCCTGAATAAAGATTCCCATATGTTGCAGAAGTGTCTCAATCTCCATCCAGGAGAAGTAGTGCACAAACCACTGTGTGGCGAAACGTTTCCTGAATAAAGATTCCCATATGTTGCAGAAGTGTCTCAATCTCCATCCAGGAGAAGTAGTGCACAAACCACTGTGTGGCGAAACGTTTCCTGAATAAAATTCCCCATATGTTGCAGAAGTGTCCCTTCAATCCTCCATCCAGGAGAAGTATGCAGCAAACCACAGTTTGTGCAGCAGCTTCATTTCCTTTCAGAGGACGTTCAGGGCGTGAAGTGGTGAAAGGAAGTACAGGTTCCAGCATGGCGAGATGTGGGCGAAACGTTCGGGTTCTATGTGATTTGGATGAATATGATAGTAAGAACATAAGAATATAAGAATGTAGGAACACTGCAGAAGGAAAATTAAAATGGTATAAAATACCGACAATAGTTAGGAAAGACACATATGAACAGTTAGTATCTTTATTACGAAACGTTTCGCCTAACACAGTAGGCATCTTCAGTCGAGTACAGAAAAAGTTTGATAGAAGCAGAAAGATACTTGAAGACGATGTAATACAGTCCATCAACCTTAAAAGTTTTTGAGGTGTCAGTCCGCTCGACTGAAGAAGCCTACTGTGTATGCCGAAACGTTCGAAATAAAGAAACCTAACTGTTGCTAAGTGTCTACCTAACAATCTGTCGTATTTTATACATTTTTAAATATCATTCTGTCAGACAAACTGCAACACAAGGAACTTGGTTACAGACCATCAACTTCGACATCTACTAGTTAGAACGCTGGGTTTGAGAGGTACCTGCCCTCCCAAAGCAACCTACGTTCTTCCACCTCCTGGCAACTAATAAAGGCTCCATCCTGTCACTTCAACTTCATATTGTTATGACACGGCACAAACTCATCTCCAGACTGAGGACTGACCACCACAAACTTTAAGGGTGATGGACTGAGTTACATCGTCCCCACAATTACTTCTGCTTCTAATCAACTTTTCTGTAACTCGATCTGAAGAAGCCTACTGTGTAGCGAAACGATCGAAATAAAGATACCTAAGCTGATGCTGCAGAGGTCCTTACCTAACAAATCTGTAGGTAATTTATACATTTTAATTTTCATTCGTCAGACACTGCAACACCAGGGTAACTTGGGTACAGACCATCACCTTTCCGACCTCTACTAGTGAGAACGGCTTGGTTTTTTTAGAGGGGACATGCCCTCCAAAGCAACCTACGTCTCACCTCCTGGCAACAAATAAAGGCCCTCCATCCTGTCACATCAAACTTCATATGGTTCAGACAACGGAACAATGCTCTTCTCCAGACTGAGGGACTGGACACACCTCAAAACTTTAAAGGGTGATGGACTTGATTTATAAAATGAAGTGTAAAGCAACAGAAGTCCAGATTCTTACAGCAGCTTATACTCAATAGTAAGAGGCCTCACCTAGATTCATGCAGTTCAATTCCAGGGCTCCATATTACAGAATGGACATAAATTCTTAGAAAACATTCAGCGTAGGATGACATAGAATTAATACTAGCATTAGAAATCTTCCTTAATAAGGAAAGAAGTAGACTCTTAAGTAACATTCACTTGTTAAGATCGAAGAAATGAGGGGAGACCTGATCGAAGTGTAATAAGTGGAAGATAGGTATTACAAAAGGTGATATTAACAAGGTCTGAAAATATCTCTCCAAGAGAGAACCCCAGTAATGGATTTAAATTAGATAAGTTTGAGAAATTAGAAAGGAAACATAGGAAAGTATTGGTTTGGAAATAGTGTAGTAGAATGAGTGGAACAAGTCTACCTAGTTGTGGTTAATGAGGCTAGGGACTTTGGGTAGTTTCAAATTTTAGGTTGGATAAATACCATGAGTGGGCTGGGATGGATTTGAGTGGACTTGCACATCAGAGCTTATTTCTTGTGTACATTGAAAATTGGGTAGGTCAAATGTTTGTTTATGGGAATAATTTAAAGGGACCTGCCAATTATGGGCCAACAGGCCCTGCTGCAGTGTTTCCTCCTTTCTTATGTTCTTATGATCTTATGTCTTCAAGTATCTTCTGCTTCTATCAACTTTTCAGTACTCGACTGAAAGAAGCCTACTGTGTAGGCGAAACGTTTCGAAATAAAGATACCTAACTGTTGCAATATGTTGTCTTACCTAACAATCTGCCGGTAATTTATACCATTTTTAAATTTCATTCTGTCAGACACTGCAGACACAAGGGTATCTTGGTACAGACCCATCAACTTCGACCCCTACTAGTGAGAACGGCGCGTTTGAGAGGGACCCTGCCCCTCTCCAAACAACCTAACGTCTCACCTCCTGGCCCTATAAACAGCTACCATCCTGTCACTTCAACTTCATATTGTTTCAGACAAAACGGAACAATGCTCTTCTCCAGACTGAGGGACTGACCACCTCATACTTAAGGGTGATGGACTGAATTACATCGTCTTCAAGTATCTTCCTGCTTCTATTCAACTTTTCTGTACTCGACTGAAGAAGCCTACTGTGTAGGCGAAAACGTTTCGAAATAAAGATACCTAACCTTTGCATAAGTGTCTTACCTAACACACTGCAGAATGCCACTGGCCCATGCGAGGCAGTTCCTTATCAAAACAACCTCTACCTAAAGCTACCCAAGAAATAACTCCCGTACCCAATGACACCAATCAAACCAGCCCCTCCCACTCATAAAATTTGATACCAGTCTCTTCTTAAACCTACCCAAGGTCCTAGCCTCTATCACCACACTTGGGAAGACTGTTCACGAATCTACTACACTGTTTAGAAAAAACAGTACTTAAGAAATAAGACATAAGAAATGGGAACACTGCAGAGGCCCGTTGGCCCATACTAGGCAGGTCCTTTACAATTCATCCCGGGGCGGGGACTAACAAAACATTTGCCAACCCTATTTTCATGCCACCTCATGAAACAAGCTCCGATGTGGCAAGTCCACTCAAATCCAACCCCCCCCCCCTCCCATCTTCATGTACTTATCCAACCTAAAATCTGAAACTACCCACAGTCCTAGCACATAACCCAACAAGGAAGAACTGTTTCCCACCATCAATACCCTATTTCCATAACCAATACTTTCCTATGGTCCTTCTAAATCTAAACTTATCTTATTTAAATCCCATTACTGCGGGTTCTCTCTTGGAGAGATTATCCACATGACCTTGTTAATATCCCCTTTATTTAATACCTATCATCCGCCCTCACTTATACACTTTCGATTCAGGTCCCCCTCATGTCTTGCGTTAACAAGTGAATGTAACTTAAGAGTCTTCAATCTTTCTTCATAAGAAGATTTCTAATGTTCTGATTTTTAATTTAGTCACCTACGCTGAATGTTTCCTAACGCATTTTTATAGTCCATTCGTAATATGAGACCAGAATTTGAGCTGCAAATCTAGGTGAGGCCTTACTAAATGATGAATAAAGCAGGCAGTAGACCTCTGGCCTTCTGTTGCCTTAACACTTCTTGATATAAATCCAGTTAATCTATTTGCCTTATTACGTACGCTTAGGCATTGCCTGCCTTGGTTTTAAGTAAATACATAATAAAAGGGCACAATACCGTGACGGAACGATACACAAATAACCCGCACATAAAAGACAGATGCTTACGGACGACGTTTTCGGTCCGACTTGGACGCATTGACGAAAGTCACACTAACAAGAGGAGCAGGACGGCTATATATAGGCAGGAAGAGGTGGAGTGTAGTAGTGGTAAGTAGTAGTTTGGTTTAAGGTGCTGCATACCATAACCCCCAAGTCACTTTTCGCAAATCTGTAGGCGAATTTCTACTATTTTAACTTATAAGAAGTGCTAGGGTTATGGACACTCCGAGCTCAGAACCTTGCATTTATCTACATTGAACTGCAACTGCCACTTTTTTCTGACCGATGATTATAGTTGTCTAAATCCTCCTCCTGAAGTTCCCTAACATCAACGTTTTGAATTCAATTATCCTACCTATTTTCGTGTCATCGGCGAATTTGCTCATATCACTAGCAATTCCTTCATCAAATCAATGATATATATTAATAACAACACGTCCCATGACGATCCCTGTGGAACGCCACTTGTACTGATCCCCACTCGGAATTTTAACCCCATTTTATTGACACTCCTGCTTCCAGTCTGTGACCATAGACTCGATCCACGAGAGCTCCCTTTCCCCCCAATGCAGAGGCTGCTACTTACTTTCAACAGTCTTTGGTGCGGAACATCTAAATCAAATGCCTTACTAAAATCTAAGTAAACAATATCAAATTCTTTATCGTGTCAACAGCCCAAAAGTTTTACTGAAGAAAGTTAATAAATTAGTTAGACAAGACCGGCCTCTAGTGAATCATGGCTTAGTATCCAATTAAATCAAGCTTATGCCTTACGAGATGCTTCTTATAATCTCAGCTATAATTGGACTCTAGCTACTTGGCCTATATGTAATAAGTGGTAGAAATACCGCAATAAGTAAAGTAAAAACGACACCAAGTGCAACTAATTGTACATTTATATGTGGCAACGTTTCGCTCTCCAGGAGCTTTATCAAGCCATTAAAAACAATACCATGGACACCAGAGGGTATATAAAGGGTCAGAGTGAGGTGAATACTATGAGGTACCATTCGATGTTCACTAGTGGTAGTAGTAGTAGTCGTAGTAGTGTAGGACAAAAGAAATACAATATTGTAATTACTTTTGTAAATGGTCAGAGTGAGGTTGAATACTAGTTGAGTACCATTCGATGTTCCCTATGGTAGTATAGTAGTAGTATAGTGGTAGTGACAAAAGTACTGAATACAATATTGCATACTTTAGTCCACTAACCACTACTACTACTACTACTACACCACTGAGTGACATCGAAATGGAACTCACTATATTCACCTCACTCTGACCCTTTATATAGCCCTCTGTGTCCAGTATTGTTTGTAATGGCTTGATATAGCTCCCTGGAGAGCGAAACGTTTGCCACAATAAATGTCACATTATTGCACTTTGGGTCCTTTTACTTTACAACTTGCCCTACAATTGAGGTCATGCTTATTGAGCGTAATTTGACGGTAACGACTTGGTCCCCCCGTTTTAAAAATAGGAATTCCATAGCCCATACTTCCAGAAATCAACACTACACCTGTTTGGCAGAGATAAATTAAAAATATTAGTTAATGTTCACAGACCTTCCATTTCGCATTCATTAAGAACCTTGAAAAAACTCATCAGGACCCGGTGACTTATTTTGCTTTCAGTCGTCTATCTGCTTCACAACCATTTCAAACTAGTGACTGTGAAGTTACATAATTTAATCTTCTTCTAATTCCACTATAAAAATTAATTACCGGAATTGTTTATTAAGTGCCTCATGTGTAAAAACCGAGAGAAAATAATTATAAAATCGAGCACATTCATTCTCTTTGTCAGTAAGATGCCCATAGTTATTTTTAAGGGGACCTATCTTATCTCTGACTTTTGTTCTATAACCTGGAATAAACTTTTTTATTAGTTACTTTTAGATCCCTAGCAACTTTAATTTCATAGTCCCTTTATGCTTTCTTATCCCCTTTTAATGTCCCACTAATTCATATACTGATTCATAAGATGACCATCGCCTCATTTGATACGCCCTATAATTCTTTCTTATGCCCAGTAGATATTCAGCCTATTTATTCATTTCATATTTGGGTCATTTCTATTTGATCGAATTTCACTTATAGGGATAAACGTTTCTTTGAGCAGCATGTATTGTGTTCAGAAACTGTCCATATTGATAGCTCTCCTTCGTTACCCCAGTCAACCAGATGATAAGTGTTCTCTTAAGCACATCGTAATCTGCTAAGCGAA
This sequence comes from Cherax quadricarinatus, assembly GCF_026875155.1. NCBI lineage: Eukaryota > Metazoa > Arthropoda > Malacostraca > Decapoda > Parastacidae > Cherax > Cherax quadricarinatus. Next base: position 38,322,414 of record NC_069423.1, on the reverse strand, counting down.
AATCTGTTAACTGTTACTGAGTTATCCCTACTCATCATGCATCCACTACTTAATTCAAAATGTATTGAATTTGTGGTCGCTAGCCCCAGTTCCTCTGAAACTTCTAAAATTATTAACAAGGGATTCATTGTTTCCAGAACTAAGTCAAGGCAGGTTATTACCCCCTTGGTAGGTTCTGTCAACAACCTGCTTCAAAAAACAATCCTGAACTACATCTAAGAAATCGTATGATTCTAATTCCCAGTCAAGAAATTACCAATCAATATGACTAAAGTTAAAGTCTCCTAGAATACAACATATCGGTCTTTTGGCCCTACCAATTTCCTCCCATAGTAGTCCCCTTGGTCCCTATCCTAAATTTGGGGGACGGTAATATTCACCCCTAAAATTAATTTTTCATGCCCCTCTGAAAATTCTATCCCACAGGACTCCTGTTGTGTTACTTCAGACTTAATACCCCGTTTTTAAGCAACAGTTCAAGCGATCTCGGACATATAATGCCACCCCACCCCCCTTCCCGATAACTTCTAACTACTTGGAACATTTTAAAACCTGAAAATGAGACATTCTTGCAGGCATGTCTCCACTTTTTGAATTAAACCACGTCTCAGTAATGGCAAATACATCTATGTTACCTGCACTAGCAACTAGTCTCAACTCGTCCATCTTATTCCTAGCACTGCGACATGTTGTGTAATATATACCTTAAGGACCCTCCTATCTCTTAACCCTTCCTGCTCCTTTCTATTATTCCACAAACCTATTACTGTCCTTGTCAATTAGTACCCTGGCATTGCAATATCCCTCATATTGCTATTACTAGTTCTCTCCTAGTACTCATGTTACTGACCCTCGCTTCAATCACAGTTTTCCCGCCAAAACCCATACCACTAACTAATGCCTAGTTTAAAGACCTAACACTCCCACCACTGCGTTGGCCAGTGCTGCCCACCCCACACCTAATAAGGTAACCCCATCCCAGTGCATACATGTCATTTCTGCATAGAAAGGTCCCAGTTGTCAATGAATGATACCGGCATTGTCCTAACAGTATTTGTCTATCCAGAAATTGACACCAATTGCTCTGACAACCATTCATTTCCAACTCTCTCTCCTTGGCCAAAATGCCACATATGACAGGTTTCCCACCCTTCTCCTAATTATCTCTATTGCTGACCTTTACCTGCTGAATCAGGCGGTCATCACTCCTACGTCTGCCAACATCGTTGCCGATCCGAGCCCCCAAACTGAGACAGATAATAGGATGCTCCTCATTATCCTCTCATGATGTCCATTCAGACGCTAACAATATCCTTCATCCCAGCCCCATGAAACACACTCTCATGCCTCCTACTCCTATCCCTTCAAGCAGAATGCCCCTACCATGTACTAATCTGCTATCCCCAACAACAACAATGTTTTTAACCTTCCTTAGCGTCGGTCCGTCGTGAGCTCCGAGTAGTCGACTCACATTCGCCAGTAGCATTACAACCACTTGTAAATTCGTCAAGACGTTCTCGATGGTCTTTTCGTTGGGGTTCTAGGGATGTCTTACTCACGTCTGGCCAAGCTTCTTTGTGCTCGTTGTGGCATTCCCAGTAAGAACACCACATCGTCAGGTAGCACCGGAGAATGAGTTGGAAGTTTCCACAGGTAGACTTCTGTTTCTCGTTTTTCTGCCTCTCCAAACCGTTTTTCTTGAAAATCTTCAGCTTGGTTCCATGTTGCCCGGTTCCCGGCCGCTGACCAAGCTCCCCTCATAACCTGGGACTCACAACCAGAAGGATTACTACGAATCCTCTGTTTCTCCTCGTTAAAATTCGCCGTATCTCCATCTTGGTAAGCAACTCTTAGCCTACTCCTCAACTGCTGGTAAAGTTGCTCAAGAGAGGGCATCCTGGTACAGATTCACAGAGAGCACACAAACAGGTCTTCACAGAGCTAAGTACACGTCACCACTGAGCTAAGTACACGTCACCCACTCAAGCTAATTCACGTCACCACTGATCTAATACACTCACCACTGTAGCTAAGTACACGTCACCACTGAGCTAAGTACACGTCACACTGGAGCTAAGGACACGTCACCACCTGAGCTAAGTACACGACCACCACTGAGCTAAGTACAACGTCACCATTTTGTGTGTTTTCTACTTACCTATGTCCTTTCTAAATCTCAATTTATCCAACTTAAAATCCAGTATTCTGGTCTTTCCCTGGTTCGAACACCGTCTGTTACTTTATTAATATCTCCCTTGTTTATCCCGTCATCCACTTATTACAACTTCAATGATATTCCCCACATTCTACGCCCTCTCCAGAGAGTGGAGATTAAGGCTTTAAGTCTATCTTCATACGGTAGGTTCCTTACACAGTAAATCATTTTAGTCTTCTCTCTGTATGTTCTCTAATGAGTCTATGTCGCAGCCTTTATAAGAGGAACAAAACTGAGCAGAATAATCTAAATGAGGCCACACTAAGTGATGTATAGAGTCTGAAAAAAACTTTGTGGACTTAAGTTCTTATCCTTCTTGAGATAAATCCAAGTAATCTGTTGGCCTATGTGCGCACCCTAAGGCAGTGCTGTCTTGGCTTTAGATTTCTGCTTATCATACCTTAAGTCCTTTTCACATTCTTGTATGATCAAGCGCTACTTCACCTAGATAATAGCTCCGAGGTTTTTTCATTATCAAGGCTAGTACCTTACACTTATTCGACATTGAACTTCATCTGCCATTTTTCAGACCAGGACATTAAGATTGACCTAAATCCTCCTGGAGGTTCATTGTTATCCTCCTCAGAGTGAATTATACGGCCTATCTTTGTTATCATCAGCATACATACTCAGACCACCTCGTAATCCTTCATCAAGGTCATAATGTTAAATTATGAACAAGAGAGGGGGCCTAAAACTGATCCCTCGTGGACTGCCACATAGTGACTAATCCCATTCAGATTTCACTCCATAATGGTAAAACTCTGCTTTTCTACTGGTAAGCAATGCCTCAATCCCCATGCTAGAACTTTACCTCCTATACCATGAGCTGGCCACTTTTTATCAAGAGTCTTCCTGGAGTAAACTCTGATCGAAGGCTTTACTAAAAACCAAATAAACAATATCATATTCTAATCTCTTCTACTGCCTCAAATGTTCTATAAAAGGGGGGGGGGGGCGTCAGCAAGTTGTCAGTGTAGAACGATCTCTTCGTGAATCCATGCTGAGATTCATTTATCAAGTTATGCTCTTCAGGACTTCTAATAATGTCACTAAACTTGATTCTGAAACATGCCCACTAAGATGACAGGCTTATTGGACGGTAAATTTAGAAGAAGCGTCCTTATCCCCTGATTAGAATAAAGGAACCCACATTAGCCATCCTTCCACAACTCTGGCACAACACCGGTACGGATGGACGCATTAAACACACTTCGTTAATGGCTGACTAAGCACCATCTGCATCCTTAAGTGTACCCTGGAAAAACAACTCATCGGGTCCCGGGGACTTATTTTGCTTCAGTTTTGTCTATCTGTTTTAATACCATTGTCCTTCGGTGACAGTAATATTAATTAACTCTAATTCAACAGGAACTATATAATTGTTAAAATCCGAATCGTCATTTGCATTCTTCCTGTGTAAAAAAAACTGAAAATAAATAGTCAATAAGTATGAACACATTTCCAGTTCGTTATCCCGTCACTGTCCATATCCCAATTTTCAGAGGATCCTACTTTTTCCTTTACCTTCGTTCTATACACTTGAAAGAACACCCTTTGTATTAGTCTTTTGATTCACTAGCAACTCAAATTTTCATAGTCACGTTTAGCCTTTCTAAATCGCCTTTTTTACTTCTCCTCTTAAAGCTGAACATATTGGTCAGTAAGGTTAACCTCTCCTCTTCTGATGCGCCTATAAATTCCTCCTTTTCTTCCCTAAATGATGCTAAACCACAGTGTTAACTAACCATTTTGAGATCGATAATATTAGACCTAATATCTCTGTGAGGAATGTATATACTCTGGGCACGGTTGTACATTATTAAGAAAAAATCATAAAAGCAATCCCTTCAAATCATAATTATGATCATCGCCAATAAAATCAATAGCTAGATAACCCCAATCAACTTAGACAGATGTTCCCAATTCCATTATTAAGACGGCCAAACGGAAATCAGGGGATTTTTACTGTATTATCATTATCTTGCATTCCCGAGTTAATGCAAAAAGTGATGATTTGGAATCACTTGCGCCAAGCTCTTCAGTGAGCTCCAGATATTCACGAGATTTTCCTTATTTTGTTTTCCTAATTTGCTAGACCTAGGTCTAGCAATTATTAGCCTCCCCTGGTAGGCTCTGTTACGCTCTGCTTACTGAAACAGTCCTGAACTGTTTACATAAAGTCACTGACTCAAGAGTTACCTGTCAAAGGAATTTCCAGTCATTTGGACTAAAGTTAAAGTCGTTGTTTAGGTAAGGCCGCCATTGTAACAGTTAGTGTATCTTTATTTCGAAACGTCGCCTACACAGTAGGCTTCTTCAGCCGAGTACAGAAAAGTTGATAGAAGCAGAAAATACTTGAAGACGATGTAATCATCCATCACCCATAAAGTTTTGAGGTGGTCAGACCCGAGTCTGGAGAAGAAGTATTGTTCCCATAGTCTGAAACAATATGGAGTTGAAGTGACAGGATGGAGCCCTATATACCGTTGGGTAGAATTACCGACAATATGTTAAAAAGTAAAAAAAAAAAAAAAGGACACAAGTGCAACTAATTGACATTTTAATTGTGGCAAAGTTTCGCTCTGTCCAGGACTGACAATGCCGGATACAAAAAATTATATGGACACAGAGGGTGTTATAAAGGCTCAGAGTGAGTTGGCATAACTAAAGTAGGTAACCATTTCTATTCATTATTAGTGGTAATAGTTAGTAGTAGTAGTCGTAGTATAGTAGTGAACAAAAGTGTAGTATTAGTAAACAATCAGGTAGAGCAATTAATTCGTACTGATTACTTCGAAAGGATATAAAAGATATTACTTGGGTCGACATAAAAATAGGTAGGACAAATGATAGACTGGTAGTGAACCTGTTTCAGTGTTCACTCTCTGCAATGTGCTTTGTGAGTAAACAGGAAGACTATGTGATCAGGGTTTTCTGTTTTCAGGAGGATCACGCAAGACTTCAGAGATGGTGAAGCATGCCGTTGATTTGTTTAAATTTATTCGAAAACAGCGATCAGTGCTGATTCCGAGGCACTTGCGTCTACGGAAGTAAGTTTCTTTGATCACTAATGGCGCCCTGAATTTTCATGAGGTGTATTGGTGAATTTCGGTGTTGAACACAGGCTTAGTTCAAGTTATCGTTTTTCCTACAATGCGTAAATGTGTTCATTGAGCGGGTGTTCGAGGTTGCTTGCTGTTTCACCTACGTAAATCTTGTCACAGCCCACAGGTATAGTGAAAACTGCCAGCGGTTGACTGGTATCGTGGGTGCTTGATTTGGTCCTGGTAATATCCTTTATTGAAGTGCCAGAAGCGATGGCGACTCTGGTGTTAGCTTGTGAAAGTACTTAGAAACGTCAGTGCAACCTGGCTGTTGGGAAGAATTATAACTTTTGTGGGAGTGGTGTTGGTGCGAGGAGAAATAATGATCTGAAGAGTCTCCTTTTTTCTTGCAGTCTTTGATGAAAAGGAACGAACAATGTAACTCGGTGAATGTTTGGTGAATGTATGAACATTCCTGTCCCTCGTCAGGAAGACTCATCGGGATATTCCTAAGAGACAGACCGAATTTGTAGTCCTGAAGTTCTTTGAAAAGGAATGTTCCTAAATTCACCAAACATTCACTGAGTTACATTTTTCCGTTCCATTTATCAACAAAAACTGCAAGAAAAGAGCTCTTCAGATCATTAATTCTCCACGCACCAACACCACTCCCAACAAAGTTATAATTCTTCCCAACAGCCAGGTTGCACTGAACGTTTCTAAAGAACTTTCACAAGCACATGAGCGTAGAAACAGCTTATAAACCGTAGGTAGGAGAGGTTCAGCTGTCGTAGGTGGTGTCACATTTGTCCAGTGTGGAAGTAGGTCGTGCCCAAGGGTTAGGCAAGCGAAGAATTCCCAAGTATTAAGATCCCAAGAAGTTGCAGTGTCTTGGACCCTTTCCAACAATCTTAGAATTTGTTATGCAACTTTCAACATGGGGCATCTGAACATGTCAACAGTTGCAGGAAGCTTCCCTTCGTTACCAAACAACAATGTTGAAAATTAAACGGCAATTAGATGAGGCCTCGTGTTATGAACGAAATGAAAACAAACTAATGAAATAGCGGGAGAAAAATAAGGAAACTAGGTAAGGTACAGCTATGGAAAAAAGTTCCTTCACACACTCCTGTGCAGGAATAGAATCTGGCAACACAGATGTAAAGTAAAAGGACACAAGTGCAACTAATGTGACATTTTATTGTGGCAACGTTTCGCTCTCCAGGAGCTTTGTCAAGCCGATACGAACAGTATATGGACACAGAGGGTATATAAAGGTGCAATACTAGTGAGGTACCATTTCGATGTTCACTAGTGGTAGTAGTAGTAGTAGTAGTAGTAGAAGTAGTAGTGACAAAAGTTGTAGTAGTAATACAATATGGTAGAGCAATTAATTCGTACATGAGTAAAAGGATATAAAAGGCTATTACTTGGGTAACACTATAAAAATAGGATGGAGAACTAATAGACTGGTTAGAGGCAGCCTGTTTCAGTGTTCAATCTCTGTAATGTCTTTGTGTAGGTATAACAGGAAGACTAAGTGATTTGCAGGGGTTACTGTTTTCAGAGGATGTTGCTAAGTACTTCAGAGATGGAGAAGCTGCCGTTGTTTTGTTTGCGCATGTAGGAGGCGAATACAGCGATCAGTGCTGATTCGAGGCACTTGCGATGTGCGGACCTATGTTCTTTGATCACTAATTGGGCGTCCCTGACTTTCATAGGTGATTGGGTGGAATTTTCGGTGTTGTACACAGGCTTGTTCAAGTTATCGTTCCTACTGCGTAAATGTGTTCATTTGAGGCGTGTCGAGGGTTTCTTGCTGTTTCACCTACAAAAAATTTTGTCACAGCCACCACATGGTAAAGTGTAAACCCCTTCATTGACTGGTTCGTGGTGCTAGATTTGTCCTGAGGTTAGATCCATTATATTGGAGTGCCAGAGAAGCGATGGCGACTCTGGTGTAGCTTGTGAAAGTACATTAGAAACGTTCAAGTGCAACTGGCTGTTGGGAGGAAATATAACTTTGTTTGGGCGTGGTGAGGTACGTGGAGAATTAATGATTTAAGACTCCTTTCTTGCAGTCCTTTGATGAAAAAGGAAGCAAAAGTAATAACTCATGAAGGATGGTGAATGTATGTACATTCCTTTGTCCAGAAACTCAGGACTACAAATTCGGTATGCTCTTAAGATAAAACCCGAATGATGATGCCTCTATTGGTCTTGTTATCTTGACTGGAATAAAGTGTATGATATCATTTTATTGGAAGGATATTCCGATAAACTTGAATCTTCGGTTGTTGTCTACTTTTGTTAATGAGAACGTCGAGGAAAGGTAGCTTGTCATGGACTCTTCTAGTGGAAACTGATCGTCGCCGGTTTAACTGCGTTGAACCTTGGCCTGATGATTCCGACATCAAAACGTTTGGGAGTTATTACAGGACTCGTCCACGTAACGTAACCAAAAGGTGACGCTTGAAGGGATGATGGTTGCAAAGTGTTCGGACTCAAGGTGGATTCCATGTACAAAGATTGCTAGGACGGTAACTGATGGGGACCCCCATTCCCATGCAGTAGGTGTGTTGTAGAGCTTGTATTTGAAAGAAAAACAGTTGAAATTAGCACAGAGTTCATTCAAGTCAACAAAACCTCCGGGAGTTAGAGGAAGAATAAAGGTCCCTGAATGACTTTAAGACGTCGTAGAAAAACCTCGAGTGGATTTTTGGTAGGTACATTTGTGAAAGGAACCACGTCCAAAAACAGCTAGTTTCTTGTTACGGATGGAGAGGGAGTTGCGGATGCGTTGAGAAAGGTCGCCTGAGTGTTTAAGATGAGGCAGTGGCTGATGGTCCCCAAAAGGCAGGAAAGATGTTTGGCAAGAACTCCGGCTAGTTTGTGTGGAGCACTGCCTAAGAGGAATATTGTGTTTATGGGTCTTGGGTAAACCATACATGTGTGCTGGCTAAGGATTGCTTGTTAACAAGTACAGAAGTTTCTTAACTTCTCTAGTGCGTTTGAGTATTTGTCTGGTTTTGTATAGAAAATCTTTGGTGAGTGTCTCCCACTGTTGAGTGCTGATGGGTTCGTATGTAGACTGATCATTCAGTGCCGTCCTAGCCAGCTTGTACATGGAACACCTATAGTCCGAACACTTTTGCAAACTCTCCCTTCAAGCTTCAACTTGGTTACGTTACGTGTGACGACGTCCCGTAATAACTCCCAAACGTTTTGAAGTTACGGAAACTTCAGGCAAGGCTCAACGCAGTTGAAACAGGCCGATCCAGTTTACTCTAAAAAGATTCCCCATACAAGCTACCTTTCCTCGACGACCTACATTTCACAAAGTAACAACAACCTAGATTTCAGTTTATTGGAAACCTAACAAATAGAAAAGAACTCACCACACTTCTATTCCCAGTAAAGGACACATGTGCAACATCTGATATCATTATTGTAGACGTTTCACCATCCAGTGGCTTTATCAATACAAATTCTAGGACATAATTCGAAGACTGCAGAAACTATAATACAAAAGAATGAGGTAATCATCCTCAGTTTGGAAAGTTAGGTGTTTTCACAGCATCGTGAAAATACACAAACCCAAGGCTGAGACAGATTCCCGTCCTCATCTTTCAAGTATATAGTTCTACATCTTCATTATGTCTCTAGACACTGTATGATAAAGCCACTGTATGGCGAAACGTCCTACAATAGAAGAAATCCAGATGTTGCACCATGTGACATTACTTTCATACTTTGTCTGGATTTTATACTTCTTGCACAACTTTCTAATCCAGTCAAATACAAGACCAAAAGAGGCATCATCATCGGGTTATTCTTCCTAAGAGCATACCGAATTTGTAGTCGCTGACTTTCTTGACAATGAAAGTACATACATTCAACCAAACCTTCACTGAGTTACCATTTCATTCCATTATCATCAAAGACTGCAAGAAAAGAAGCCTTCAGATCAAAATTCTCCACGCACCAACCACCACTCCCAACAAAGTTATAATTCCTTCCCAAAGCCAGGTGCACTTGAATCGTTCTAAAGTACTTTCACAAGCTAACACTCAGAGACGCCATCGCATCTAGCACTTCAATCAGTAAGGATCTAACCAGGACAAAATCAAGAGCACCACGAACCATCAATGCAGCGGTTTACACTTTTTTACCATGTGGAGGCTGTGACAAAATTTATGTAGGTAGAAACAGCAAGAAACCTCGAACACGCCGCCACAATGAACAACATTTACGAAGTAGAACGATAGCTTGAACATACGCCGTGAACAACACCGAAATTCCACCAATGCATCTCATGAACTTACAGGACGCCCAATTATGATCTAAGAAACTATTTTCGCATACGCAAGTGCCTCGAATCTCACAGATCGCGGTTTCTAAAACAATTAAACAAAACAACCGCTTCACCATCTCTGAAGTCTTACAAGAATCCCCCTGAAAACAGTAAACCCTGCCATCACATAGTCTCTACTGTTATACTACACAAAGCACATTAACAGAGAGTGAACACTGAAACAGTCAGCCTCTTTCCATCCTAATTTGTTCCAACCTATTTTTATGACCCAAATTAATACTTTTAAAGGTACCACATTACCCCGCCTCCGACTTGCTTCAAGTCACCTCACTATCAGTAATATAAGCCACGTCTACGGCCCTTTGCTGTACATCTCTACAAGATTTATGGACTGAACACATCGACTCCAGGCTGAGGACTGATTACCTCATTCTCCTCCTCTCCTTACCCTTTCAACTTTGTGAAAGTTAAACTCATTGCAAACATCTGGATATCTTTATTGTGAACGTGTCCCGCCATCTGTGCTTTATCAATACAGATTCTAGGACTTAATTGGAAGACAGTAAGAATTATATACAAAAAAATGAGTAATCAGTCCCTCCACCTTGGAGTTAGTGTTCACAGCATCGTGGTGGAAGAGAACTGGATCAAAGGCAAGAAGACTGTGTTATATAGGCGAAGTGGATAGGGACGGGCAGCAGACGAGGCAAAGTCACTAGTAGGCGGGATTCCCCATGTAAGTAGGTCCTTCCCAAAGAGATGGATAAGTGTAGTAGCCGTGAAGAAGGTCTTGTAGATG
>NC_069423.1:38280988-38311538 GCF_026875155.1 Cherax quadricarinatus | reverse complement strand
TGGTCCAAAGTTACCTGTTTCCCAGAATGGTCAGTAGTTACCTTTACAAGAGAGGGCCAGTATACCTCCTTACCAAGAAGGCCAGTAGTTATGTCTTACCAAGAGAGGGCCAGTAGTTATCTGTCTACCAAGAGAGGGCCAGTATTATCTGTCTTACCAAGAGATGGCCAGTAGATATCTGTCTTCCCAAGAGATGGCCAGTAGTTTTCTCTTACCAAGAGATAACCAAATTTATCTGTCTTATCAAGAGAGGGCCATTATTACATGTCTTACCAAGAGATGGCCAGTAGTTATCTGTCTTACCAAGAATAGCCAGTATTTACCTGTCATACCAAGAGATGGCCGGGAATTACCTGTCTTACCAAGAGATGCCAAAGTATTATTCCTGTTTTAAACCAAGAGTGGCCAGTATTTTACCTGTCTTAGCAAGAGATGGCCAGTAGTTTACCTGTCTTACCAAGAGATCCCAGCTATTACCTGCCTTAACAAGAGATGCCCAATAGTTTCCTGCCTTACCAAGAGATGGCCAGTAGTTACCTGCCTTACCAAGAGATGGCCAGTAGTTACCTGCCTTACCAAGAGATGTCAGTAGTTGCCTGCCTGAAAAAGATATGGCCAGTAGTTGCTTGCCTTACCAAGAGATGGCCAGTAGTTGCCTGCCTTAACAAGAGATGACCAGTAGTTACCTGCCTTACCAAGAGATGGCCAGTAGTTAACTGCCTTTACAAAGAGATGGCCAGTAGTTGCCTTGCCAGAAGATGGCCAGTGTTGCTGCCTTAACAATAGATGGCCAGTAGTTGCTGCCTTAACAAGAGATGGCCAGTAGTTAACTGCGTTACCAAGAGAGGGCCCAGTAGTTGCTCCCTTTAACAAGAGAGGGCCAGTAGTTGCCTGCCTTACCAAGAGATGGCCAGTAGTTGCCTGCCTTAACAAGAGATGGTCAGTAGTTACCTGCCTTCCCAAGGGGGGCCCAGTAGTTACCTGCCTTACCAAGAGATGGTCAGTAGTTACCTGTCTTACCAAGAGATTGCCAGTAGTTACCTGCCTTCCCAAAGAGATGGTCAGTAGTTACCTGCCTTACCAAGATGGCTTTAGTTACCTGTTCTTACCCAGATATGGCCAGTAGTTACCTGCCTTCCAAGAGATGGTCAGTAGTTACCTGCCTTACCAAGAGATGGCCAGTTGTTACCCCCCTTTACCAAGAGATGGTCGTAGTTACCTGCCTTACCAAGAGATGGTCAGTAGTCCCTGCCAAAGCAAGAGAAGGCCAGTAGTTACCTGTCTTACCAGAGATGGCCAGTAGTTACCAGCCTTACCAAGAGATGGCCAGTATTTACCTGCCTTACCAAGAGATGGTCAGTAGTTATCTGCCTTACCAAGAGATGGTCAGTAGTTACCTGCCTTGCCAAGAGATGGCCAGTAGTTACCTGCCTTAGCAAGAGATGGCCAGTAGTTACCTGCCTTACCAAGAGATGGTCAGTAGTTATCTGCCTTACCAAGAGATGGTCAGTTGTTTAATGCCTTACCAAGAGATGGTCAGTAGTTATCTGCCTTACCACGAGATGGTCAGTAGTTACCTGTCTTAACAAGAGATGGTCAATAGTTACCTGTCTTAACAAGAGATGGTCAATAGTTACCTGTCTTACCAAGAGATGGTCAATAGTTACCTGTCTTAACAAGAGATGGTCAATAGTTACCTGTCTTAACAAGAGATGGTCAATAGTTACCTGTCTTACCAAGAGATGGTCAATAGTTACCTGTCTTAACAAGAGATGGTCAATAGTTACCTGTCTTAACAAGAGATGGTCAGTAGTTACCTGTCTTACCAAGAGATGGCCAGTAGTTACCTACCTTACCAAGAGATGGCCAGTAGTTACCTGCCTTAAAAAGAGATGACCAGTAGCTACCTGCCTTACCAAGAGATGGCCAGTAGTTACCTGCCTTACCATGAGATGGTCAGTAGTTACCTGCCTTACCAAGAGATGGCCAGTAGCTACCTGCCTTACCAAGAGAAGGCCAGTAGTTATGTCTTACCAAGAGATGGCCAGTAGTTATCTGTCTTACCAAGAGATGGCCAGTAGTTATCTGTCTTACCAAGAGATGGCCAGTAGATATCTGTCTTACCAAGAGATGGGCAGTAGTTATCTGTCTTACCAAGAGATAACCAATAGTTATCTGTCTTATCAAGAGATGGCCATTAGTTACATGTCTTACCAAGAGATGGCCAGTAGTTATCTGTCTTACCAAGAGATAGCCAGTAGTTACCTGTCTTACCAAGAGATGGCCAGTAATTACCTGTCTTACCAAGAGATGGCCAGTAGTTACCTGTCTTACCAAGAGATGGCCAGTAGTTACCTGTCTTAGCAAGAGATGGCCAGTAGTTACCTGTCTTACCAAGAGATGCCCAGCACTTACCTGCCTTAACAAGAGATGCCCAATAGTTTCCTGCCTTACCAAGAGATGGCCAGTAGTTACCTGCCTTACCAAGAGATGGCCAGTAGTTACCTGCCTTACCAAGAGATGGTCAGTAGTTACCTGTCTTAACAAGAGATGGTCAATATTTACCTGTCTTAACAAGAGATGGTCTGTAGTTACCTGTATTACCAAGAGATGGCCAGTAGTTACCTGCCTTACCAAGTGATGACGAGTAGTTACCTGCCTTACCAAGAGATGGCCAGTAGTTACCTGCCTTACCAAGAGATGGCCAGTAGTTACCAGCCTTACCAATAGATGGCCAGTAGTTGCCAGCCTTACCAAGAGATGGCCAGTAGTTATCAGTCATACCAAAAGATGGCCAGTAGTTATCTGCCTTACCAAGAGATGGCCAGTAGTTATCTGTCTTACCAAGAGATGGCCAGAAGTTATCTGTCTTACCAAGAGATGGCCAGTAGTTATCTGTCGTAAGAAGAGATGGCCAATAGTTATCTGTCTTATCAAGAGATGGTTAGTAGTTACCTGTCTTACCAAGAGATGGCCAGTAGTTACCTGTCTTTCCAAGAGATGGCCAGTAGTTACCTGTCTTACCAAGAGATGGCAAGTAGTTACCTACCTACCAAGAGATGGCCAGTAGTTACCTGTCTTACCAAGAGATGGCCAGTAGTCACCTGCCTTACTAAGGGATGGCCAGCAGTTACCTGTCTTACCAAGACATGGCCAGTAGTTACCTGCCTTACCAAGAGATGGCCAGTAGTTACCTCCCTACCAAGAGATGGGCAGTAGTTACCTGTCTTACCAAGAGATGGCCAGTAGTTACCTGCCTTACCAAGGGATGGCCAGCAGTTACCTGCCTTACCAAGAGATGGCCAGAAGTTTCCTGCCTTACCAAGAGATGGCCAGTAGTTACCTGCCTTACCCAGAGATGGCCAGTAGTTACCTGCCTTACCAAGAGATGGCCAGTAGTTTCCTGCCTTACCAAGAGATGGCCAGTAGTTACCTGTCTTACCAAGAGATGGCCAGTAGTTACCTACCTTACCAAGAGATGGCCAGTAGTTACCTGCCTTACCAATAGATGGCCAGTAGTTACCTGCCTTACCAAGAGATGGTCAGTAGTTACCTGACTTACCAAGAGATGGCCAGTAGTTACGTGCCTTACCAAGAGAAGGCCAGTAGCTACCTGCCTTACCAAGAGATGGCCAGTAGTCACCTGCTTTTCCAAGGGATGGCCAGCAGTTACCTGTCTTACCAAGACATGGCCAGTAGTTACCTGCCTTACCAAGAGATGGCCAGTAGTTACCTGCCTACCAAGAGATGGGCAGTAGTTACCTGTCTTACCAAGAGATGGCCAGTAGTTACCTGCCTTGCCAAGGGATGGCCAGCAGTTACCTGCCTTACCAAGAGAGGGCCAGAAGTTTCCTGCCTTACGAAGAGATGGCCAGAAGTTACCTGCCTTACCAAGAGATGGCCAGTAGTTACCTGCCTTACCAAGAGATGGCCAGTAGTTACCTGGTTTACCAAGAGATGGCCAGTAGTTACCTGTCTTACCAAGAGATGGCCAGTAGTTACCTGCCTTACCAAGAGATGGCCAGTAGTTACCAGCCTTACCAATAGATGGCCAGTAGTTACCTGCCTTTCCAAGAGATGGTCAGTAGTTACCTGACTTACCAAGAGATGGCCAGTAGTTACCTGCCTTACTAAGAGAAGGCCAGTAGTTACCTGCCTTACCAAGAGATGGCCAGTAGTTGCCTACCTGAACAAGATATGGCCAGTAGTTGCTTGCCTTACCAAGAGATGGCCAGTAGTTGCCTGCCTTAACAAGAGATGACCAGTAGTTACCTGCCTTACCAAGAGATGGCCAGTAGTTACCTGCCTTACCAAGAGATGGCCAGTAGTTGCCCTTGCCAGAAGATGGCCAGTAGTTGCCTGCCTTAACAATAGATGGCCAGTAGTTGCCTGCCTTAACAAGAGATGGCCAGTAGTTAACTGCGTTACCAAGAGATGGCCAGTAGTTGCCTGCCTTAACAAGAGATGGCCAGTAGTTGCCTGCCTTACCAAGAGATGGCCAGTAGTTGCCTGCCTTAACAAGAGATGGTCAGTAGTTACCTGCCTTACCAAGAGGTGGCCAGTAGTTACCTGCCTTACCAAGAGATGGTCAGTAGTTACCTGTCTTACCAAGAGATGGCCAGTAGTTACCTGCCTTACCAAGAGATGGTCAGTAGTTACCTGCCTTACCAAGAGATGGCCAGTAATTACCTCCCTTTACCAAGAGAGGGGTCAGTAGTTACCTTCCTTCCCAAAGAAAATGGTCAGTAGTTACCTGCCTTACCAAAAATGGCCAGTATTTACCTGCCTTCCCAAAGAGATGGTCAGTAGTTATCTGCCTTACCAAGAGATGGCAGTAGTTACCTGCCTTGCCAAGAGATGGCAAGTAGTTACCTGCCTTAGCAAGAGATGGCCAGTATTTACCTGCCTTACCAAGAATGGTCAGTAGTTATCTGCCTTACCAAGAGATGGTCAGTAGTTACCTACCTTCCCAAAGAGATGGTCAGTAATTATCTGCCTTACCACGAGATGGTCAGTATTTTACCTGCCTTACAAGAGATGGCCAGTAGTTACCTGCCTTACCAAGAGATGGTCAGTAGTTATCTACCTTACCAAGAGATGGTCAGTAGTTACCTGCCTTGCCAAAGAGATGGCCAGTAGTTACCTCCCCTACCAAGAGATGGCAGTAGTTACCTGCTTACAAGAGATGGCCAGTAGTTACCTGCCTTACCAAGAGATGGTCAGTAGTTACCTGCCTTACCAAGAGATGGCCAGTAGTTACCTGCCTTACCAAGAGATGGTCAGTAGTTACCTGCCTTACCAAGAGATGGTCAGTAGTTACCTGCCTTACCAAGAGATGGCCAGTAGTTACCTGCCTTACCAAGAGATGGTCAGTAGTTATCTGCCTTACCAAGAGATGGTCAGTAGTTACCTGCCTTGCCAAGAGATGGCCAGTAGTTACCTGCCTTACCAAGAGATGGCCAGTAGTTACCTGCCTTACCAAGAGATGGTCAGTAGTTATCTGCCTTACCAAGAGATGGTCAGTAGTTACCTGCCTTACCAAGAGACGGTCAGTAGTTATCTGTCTTACAACGAGATGGTCAGTAGTTACCTGCCTTACCAAGAGATGGCCAGTAGTTACCTGCCTTACCAAGAGATGGTCAGTAGTTATCTGCCTTACCAAGAGATGGTCAGTAGTTACCTGCCTTGCCAAGAGATGGCCAATAGTTACCTGCCTTACCAAGAGATGGTCAGTGTTACCTGCCTTAAACCAAGAGATGGCCAGTAGTTACCTGCCTTACCAAGAGATGGCCAGTAGTTACCTGCCTTACCAAGAGATGGCCAGTAGTTACCTGCCTTACCAAGAGATGGCCAGTAGTTACCTGCCTTACCAAGAGATGGCCAGTAGTTACCTGCCTTACCAAGAGATGGTCAGTAGTTACCTGCCTTACCAAGAGATGGCCAGTAGTTACATGCCTTACCAAGAGATGGTCAGTAGTTACCTGCCTTACCCAGAGATGGCCAGTAGTTTCCTGCCTTACCAAGAGATGGCCACTAGTTACCTGCCTTACCAAGAGATGGTCAGTAGTTACCTGCCTTACCAAGAGATGGCCAGTAGTTACCTGCCTTACCAAGAGATGGTCAGTAGTTACCTGCCTTACCAAGAGATGGCCAGTAGTTACCTGCCTTACCAAGAGATGGTCAGTAGTTACCTGTCTTACCAAGAGATGGCAGTAGTTACCTGCCTTACCAAGAGATGGTCATTTAGTTACTGCCTTACCAAGAGATGGCCAGTAATTACCTGCCTTACCAAGAGATGGTCAGTAGTTACCTGCCTTACCAAGAGATGGTCAGTAGTTACCTGCCTTACCAAGAGATGGCCAGTATTTACCTGCCTTACCAAGAGATGGTCAGTAGTTATCTGCCTTACCAAGAGATGGTCAGTAGTTACCTGTCTTACCAAGAGATGGCCAGTAGTTACCTGCCTTACCAAGAGATGGTCAGTAGTTACCTGCCTTACCAAGAGATGGCCAGTAATTACCTGCCTTACCAAGAGATGGTCAGTAGTTACCTGCCTTACCAAGAGATGGTCAGTAGTTACCTGCCTTACCAAGAGATGGCCAGTAGTTACCTGCCTTACCAAGAGATGGTCAGTAGTTACCTGCCTTACCAAGAGATGGCCAGTAGTTACATGCCTTACCAAGAGATGGTCAGTAGTTACCTGCCTTACCAAGAGATGGCCAGTAGTTTCCTGCCTTACCAAGAGATGGCCAGTAGTTACCTGCCTTACCAAGAGATGGTCAGTAGTTACCTGCCTTACCAAGAGATGGCCAGTAGTTGCCTGCCTTAACAAGAGATGGTCAGTAGTTACCTGCCTTACCAAGAGATGGCCAGTAGTTACCTGCCTTACCAAGAGATGGCCAGTAGTTACCTGCCTTACCAAGAGATGGCCAGTAGTTACCTGCCTTACCAAGAGATGGTCAGTAGTTACCTGCCTTACCAAGAGATGGCCAGTAGTTACCTGCCTTACCAAGAGATGGTCAGTAGTTACCTGCCTTACCAAGAGATGGCCAGTAGTTACCTGCCTTACCAAGAGATGGCCATTAGTTACCTGCCTTACCAAGAGATGGCCAGTAGTTACCTGCCTGACCAAGAGATTGCCAGTAGTTACCTGCCTTACCAAGAGATGGCCAGTAGTTACCTGCCTTACCAAGAGATGGCCAGTAGTTACTTGTGTAACCTGCACCATCGACACACCAACAATAACATTAATTAAATTCCGGTTGTGTTGATGATGTCTTAGTGAAATGTCGAAAGTAGTTGAAAGGTATCATATTTTTTTTTCGTAATTACTACTGCTACTACCACTACTGTATTTACTACTACTACCACTATGATTACTACTACTGCTGCCACTACTGCTCTTTCCATTGCTACTAACTGCTACTACCACTATTTTTATTACTATTGCTACTAAATGCTATTACTACTAACTACTACTACTACCCCTACTACTATTACCACTACTAGCTATTGCTACTACTACTATTACTACAAATGCGACAATTAGGAGCTGTACTACATCATCTACTTCTACTGCTACTGCAATGTTGTATATTTTAATGGATTTTAATATACAGTAATGTCATTATGTTATTCCTTAGTAATGAAATGTTACGTTATTCCTTCACTTCCTCACTGCCTATAAAGACAAAGAAGATTTATCAGGTATTTAAATATAAGAGCAATAATAATTTACGAGGTCTATAATGTATTAGTCGTTGCCGTTAAAACTAATAAGGTTTGACCTGAGAGTTAGGTGGATTACAGTGTTATTAGGAAAAACTGGAACCTCATCCCCTACACTTGCGACACCTGATGAGGGAGTGGTTTAGGTGGAGTGGCGAGTAATTGGTGGGTGACCATTTTTGGACAATCTCGGCACTTACCTGCGAGCTTGACCAACTTCTAGGTAGCTGTATGACGACATCATCACGTCAGGTTAGTCTTTGAACTTAAGTTCAGTAACCTCAAGATGGTCGGTGTGCTAGAGAATCTAGATCAGTCTCCATAACCAACCTCTGATGGTCACATTATAATCTCAGGAAGGTGGACACGTACATCCACCAGCCTGTCCTCCAGCCCCCAGGAGTAGTGGCGGCTTTTTGCTCATCTTAGCGTCTGACCTCAAATTGCTACTTCCAGATCTGCTCTTGGTTGCGTTCCACTCTGGATGGGTTGGTAGTGGTCGGGGATAGTATGGTAGGGACAGATGGTGGCGAGGTAGAGTTGTGAGTAACTGGGGAGGTTAACTATTTCGGGACAGGAGACTCCTGCAGTGGGCGGTCAGGAGGTGAGGATGGACGTTTTAGGCGGACAGGTGGGAAGACCTCGTTGATTCTTGTTGTTCTGGTATATTGACTAAACACTTTAATCATATTTTGATTTTAATATTATTATTATCAAATTTACACTATCAACACTAAGTTTTTACTGGCGTGACCAGTTTACTCTTATTAAATAAGTCAGGAACAGAACACAAAACTTTACAAAATCCTTGTTCAAGATCCTCCGTTCGTGTCCATGAAAAGTTGTATGTCATCAGCCAGGAGAGTGACCAAATTTAGACGAAAGGGGAAATACCCCACCATTAATGCCGAAATAAATGTGTTCTTAATGAGGCAAGCACCTTCCAGGAAGAGTGGCACCCTTCTCCCAGGAAGAGCCCACCTGCCGCTAGGTACAAACCACAAGCTCCACGAGAGCACTTAAGGTGACCCAGAGTCACGGGATTGATCCCGTTGTGATTGACTGCTTTGGAGATTACATACGGGAACACCGAATTTATAAGATAAAGACTACGCCAGAGAAAGCTCAGTAATATGCTGAACAGGCACAGTATACTCACATTATACTCACTGTCAGCCATTAATTAAGGAAAGTGTGCCTCAAGACATCGTTGCAAATTCTTTATACGTATTTTATAATCGTAAATACACACATTCTTTATACATATTTTCTAACTGCAAACACGCATATTCTTTATACATATTTTCTAACTGTAAACACGCATATTCTTTATACATATTTTCTAACTGTAAACACGCATATTCTTTATACATATTTTCTAACTGTAAACACGCATATTCTTTATACATATTTTCTAACTGTAAACACGCATATTCTTTATACATATTTTCTAACTGTAAACACGCACACGAGCGGTAAGGAGAAAATACAACAGTCATTGTATATCATACATAAAACTCATAGTATCAAAAGTGGGTAGAGGTTTTAAGTAAAAATATGACTAGGCCTACTGTTTAGATTTTTTTATAATATTGTAGTGATATAGATTTTTACATCAGGATGCACCGTATAAGAGCTTTTGATATCTTGTCATCTTTTTCACTTTGAGAACATTTGCAGACACTACGTAAAATATAATTGATATTATATTAACACTAATATTTTTTTTTTTTGGTAATATTAAAGTACTGCTTAAACAGAATTTAAAAAAAATTACGCAAAATATAATGACTTTTTTGGGGGGGGATATTTAATGAAAAAAAAATAGATTAAAAATATATATGTAACACCTATATTAAAAGTTTTGAATGTTTATCAGTATATGTATATTTTTACACATTCAGCAGCGCTGTATAGCCCTTGTGGCTTAGCGATTCTTTTGTATTATAATAATAATTTACACATTCAACATATTTCGGACTCAAATTTGAAATAGGCAGAAGCTTAAAAAAATATAAATAACGATTCTGTTCATCATCTGTGAAGCAAACATTTATATATACACAAGAATTCTTGTTAATTTCTCATGTCTTCAACAAACAAACACACACACACACACACACACACACACACACACACACATCTTTACATTAGTTTGAGTCCTAGGCTCGTAAAAGAAAGTGAGCGTGCTCATGCAGTTCCAACAACCAACTACCTGTTAGAATAGCATCCGTGTGCTGATAAGAGGTTTGTATCTGTCATTAGAGTCTACCACTGCGAAGATATGAATTCCATGGTCAAATCTCTGTTGTCTTCCTGAGCGAGAATATGAACTGCTTGTTAGAGCTTCAAGTGACTCAGCGCTTCCAGGAGAAATATTTGAACTGCATAGTGGAATAAATTAATGACTCAGCTCTACTCTGACCGAGCATGTTAACTGCATGTAGGATCCTTCAATATCCCACGTCTTCCACGGTGTGGCTATAAACTTTGTGGTGGTAGATAACAGTGACTCAGTCTTCCAGAGTGAAGACGTGAGCTGCGTGGTAGGATGTCTCAGTGGCTCAGGACCAGTAAGACTCTTGACGACATCACGACTACGACGATTATGACGCTGGACACTCCTGCTGGACATCCTGGAATAGGGAATGAAAAGTTGCTATTTCCCTTTGAGCACATCCAATAAAATACATTACATATCTTGCCTAACAAAACACTCACAATGTCCAACCTACCACCCATCTCGTCCAGTCCATTTCGGTACCTCATCCAACTCACCACTCACCTCGTCTAACCCACCTTCTCACAACCCACCTTGACTAGCCCGCCACCTGTATCATCCAGCCCACTACCTATATGCAAAAGATATCTAGTTGAATAATATTAATAGTCTTATGAGGCTAGTGCTAGGTTTATTAGGTATATATGGTACACAAGAGTTGGTTGGTGTTAGTCCACGCCAGGCCGAGGGCCTAGCGAGAGAAAAAATTGAGGGTCCGTCCTGGACCTAATGTGTCTGTGGAGGTAGTGAGGACGAAACAGCGTCTTGTTAGCTCAGCTCTATGTAGAACTAGACCTACTAGATGGCAGCACCAGGCCTAGGGCGGAATGGAGGGAAGTACTAAGCCTGACAGTGATTACACGCCTTTTTTCGTGCAGCCTACCACCTACCAATTCAAACACACAAGCCATCTTCTACAACCCATATGCACACATATTCGAGTTCTCAGTTTCCACGATCACCCCAACTAGCTCCACTTACACATAGTCTATCCCTCTCACATGGCCAGTCCAACGTATGAAGCTCACATCACCCAATCCAACCCACCTTTTTACATTGTCCAGCCTGCCCCCTTGAAACCGTTCTCCCGTATTTCATCCAGCCTACCCTTACTTCGTCCATCCACCCCCACTCCAAACATCGTTCTGCCCACCATCCACCTCATCCAGCCCACCATCCTCCAGCCTTCCACACATCTTGTCCAGCCCACCCTACTTCATCCGGTCCATTCACATACGGCCATCCTACTACCCACCACGTCCATCGTATTACACACCACGATCATCCTATTACCAGTCACGTTCATCCTACCCACCACCTTCATGCCACCACCTAGCACATTCATGCCACCACTCACCTTGGCCGGCGGCAGCTCGGCCTTCCATGATGGACGCATGGAATGGAACGTTGACAGAGACTAATGCCTCTGTGCTCTTAGAGTAGAGGTTGAAGATTGAAGCTGTGCAGTTGACGGAGACGCTGTCACCGCGCAGTAGTCTGGGTCCTAGAGGGAAGCGCAGACCAAGGATCGCAGTTTCCAGACCCGTCTCTGGATCTTCCAGGGGCGGGTAGGGTATAAGCCAGCTCGGGTCCGCCTAGGCAAAAAAGGAGTTGGAGTAGTGAGAGAGTGGAAGGGTAAACAGGGTAAACAGAGGATAAAAATGGGAGCAAGAGAGCATAATTGTTTCATCAATTAAGTCTCAAGAAAGCGAAGAGGACTGATGAACCATTCCAGGGAACAAAATTCAAATAATTAACTTGCTGTAATGTGAGGTAACGTAATGTATCTTTATAAGCAAAGAGTTTTGTATAATATCTTAAGATGGTGTATTTCTACCTAGTTGCGATTTTTCTCAAACTATGATGAGAGTGAATCCCTTATGAGCGTCATGTGTAACTTAATGTGTCACTATTACTGAAAGTCAAGAGAGAGAGAGAGAGAGAGAGAGAGAGAATAATTTATTTTGCAATAACCTTCACCACATTTCTGAATTCTGTTTATAATCGTACGTGTGTAAAACCAATACGTGATAATGTGTTTTAATTGCAAAAGAAATGGTGTAAATGTCATTAAAATCAATAATATGATTTGCAAATAAAAAAAAAATATTAAGAATAACTAGTTATACAAATATTACGATGCAATCCATGAAGACGAAACACTTCAGAAGTATTGCTAGAAATTAAAAATTTACTGTGATTTTCAGGAATAATTATGATTTACTAACAGAAGTCAATTAAAGAAACAGATAAGCTAAATAGCTTTATATTGATATATATGAATATCAGTTGTAGACTGTTGCAACCCTTGAATGGGTTACAATGTATATGATGTATATGTATATAATGTATATTATCTTTTCATATAATTTTAGATTGCTTTTATTTGCGATAATAGCTAAATCGTAAATATATGACTTTATATTATTATTTGTCTTAGTTACTTTTGTTAGGTAGGATGTAACATATTATTATGTGCTCATAGTTCAAGTCTTGATTGTCTAACTACTGTAATTATCGCTGGTGGCTCGTTATTTTGCCGGCTTCTCGTTGTTGCTGGGCAGCAACTGTCCACGGAGCTCTCACGTGATAGAGGGGGGGTGTTCTCACCTCACCTGAAGTATTCAGTCTGGTCTAGACTCGCTTGGTAGTTGGACGTATTCTAGGCAAGACGAGCCTAAATTTCCCTTATTGGCCCTTGTTGGAAGATCGTCTCTTTCTTATTATTGTTGTTAGCTCTGGAGACTCTGTTCACCGAACATTGTATAGACTTAGTGATTTTCGACATTGTACTGAGGTTGTGTGTCGCATAGACACTCTAAGCAACTCAGGTCCTGAGCTGTAGCTTCTGACCTAATTTGCACTGGTATCTGTGTACTGTCACAGTCGGGGATTTTCTTATGCTGAACTTAGATTCAGTAGTAAGTTTTGTGACTTTTGTGGAGGATCTGCTGATGGTCCCTACTAGCTGTCTTTATATTATCTCATTGTTCCTGATTGTGTCGTAGTTGCTTGTTATATTGCTATTGGGCTTAGCATTATTTTTATTGTTCAAGCAGACTGTTCTGATTGCCAGTTGATCAAGAAGTTAGTTTATGAGAGGACTTTGTCAGTCACTTGTTTAAGTCTAGTCGAGTCGTGAGAAATAGTGAATTACTTAGAGCACTTTCACACATACACACAAACTTATTTGTATATTGTATTATTAAATGTTCATGTACCAGACGATACTTAAGACATAAATGTGATATGTGCTATCAGCACAATAATACTGTACACGAGAGGAGTGATTATTCTTATTTTGTTGATATTGATTTAATTTAATTTGATATACGCCTAGACAACTTAACTATTAATAAATGTATTAAATTTTAATTTCTCTAGTTAGTAGCCTACCAGTTGTAATCCCGAAGCACTAATAACTCTTATTGAATTCTAATGGATAATTGGACAAGGATACTGACTACTTGTTACGAAAACCCAGTAACAGGCTGGATGCTAGAAGGGCAGTCCTTTCTAGTATTCACTGGAGATCTCTAAGCTTTTAGAATCGCGTTTTTTTGTAACATAGACGTAAGAGTTGCAAAATTAATTTACTGGAGGAAACTTTTGCTTTGTTGAATAAGACAAATGCCACACCTGGTTAGCTCTATTGAAAGACGTTTCGCCCATTGCGGGATTTATTAATTTAGTACAGAGGCATAAATATAAGGCCTTTTACACAAGAGTCTGTGAAAGAAGTAGAGATGCAACCGTTGAAGACATATAAGTATGGATAATAATAATAATAATTATTATTATTATTATTATTATTTCTACAAGTACATGAACAAGGTATACTGACCATAGTATTCCGGGCAAAGTAGGTCAGTTTTGTCACAGGATGCGAACCACACCAGTCGATTAACACCCAGGTACCCATTTACTGATGGGTGAACATGGATAACCGGTGAAAGAAAACACGCCCAATGGTTTTTACCCTTGCAGGGAATCTAATCTGGACCCTCAGCGTGTGGAACGAGAGCCTTTTCCACCAGGCCACGGGCCACTAGTTACAGTTAGCTAGGACCTATAAGGTGTTTGAGTGGTAGAGGATATTCTCAGTCATAGTGATAAAATCTGATACTCAGGTGAAACCTATGAATTATTGTAATGGGGAAGCGCTAAACTAGTAGGATTATACAGCACCTGTTGAGGGAATGGAAATATTGAAGCTTAATTCAGGGAGCTGGAGCACAGATCTAATTCCCTGGATCAAGAGCCCCTCACCATCGTCAAGGAACCTCCCTTGAAGGGATGTCTGTAAGATACCCAGGCGCTGCACATCAGTCTTATTCATCAACTTGTTGGTATTACATCTTTTTTCTAATATTTTGTGACATACCAACACCATGGATTCTTAATAATATCTTTAGTTTCATTGATAAATCAATGAAGCAATTTATGGGCACAGCCTACTTCCATTAGTATCCTCGCCCATATTTGGCCACTCGTTCAACTGCTGCATCTCTCGAAACATCTGAATAAGGACACCCAGCTACTGCTCAGGTGTCTCGTCCATCATCTTGCTAGTATTGTACATTTGTTCTAATGATATATTTTTTACCCTGAAGTGAATTCAGAACAGTTAATCCTAAATGTCTTTCAGCTGTTCATTCATAATTTATTTTTTTAATCGGCATGAAGCCATTAGCTTTGTCTACAATATTCAGTAACATTATTTGGGGATATATTTATTTATTCATGAACACAAAAATGGAGTTTTGAAAGTTAGGTATTTTCTCTCATAAGCAAACAATTCGCATCACTCAAATAACACTCACATTTTTTTATTTTACTCTAGCTGAACAATTGCAACAGATATGTTCGTTAAGGAATTGATAAGATCAGTGAGAACAATTAAAACATATAGTAGTATTAATAATTAATAAAACCATTGTAGCCTCTGTGCAGCATTTGAGCTGCGTCCTTAAGCTGCGAGTTTACGTTGTTTGCGCACTACTGGTTACGTCCTTAAGCTGCGAGTTTACGTTGTTTGCGCACTACTGGTTACGTCCTTAAGCTGCGAGTTTACATTGTTTGCGCACTACTGGTTACGTCCTTAAGCTGCGAGTTTACGTTGTTTGCGCACTACTGGTTACGTCCTTAAGCTGCGAGTTTACGTTGTTTGCGCACTACTGGTTACGTCCTTAAGCTGCGAGTTTACGTTGTTTGCGCACTACTGGTTACGTCCTTAAGCTGCGAGTTTACGTTGTTTGCGCACTACTGGTTACGTCCTTAAGCTGCGAGTTTACGTTGTTTGCGCACTACTGGTTACGTCCTTAAGCTGCGAGTTTACATTGTTTGCGCACTACTGGTTACGTCCTTAAGCTGCGAGTTTACGTTGTTTGCGCACTACTGGTTACGTCCTTAAGCTGCGAGTTTACGTTGTTTGCGCACTACTGGTTACGTCCTTAAGCTGCGAGTTTACATTGTTTGCGCACTACTGGTTACGTCCTTAAGCTGCGAGTTTACGTTGTTTGCGCACTACTGGTTACGTCCTTAAGCTGCGAGTTTACATTGTTTGCGCACTACTGGTTACGTCCTTAAGCTGCGAGTTTACGTTGTTTGCGCACTACTGGTTACAGTTGTTTATAAGTTGAGTGTATTGCTACAGGGTTGCGCATTATATAGTGCTGGCTTGTCTTACCACTTGTGCGTAAAAACAAATGGTGAACAAACATTTTCCCAGTGTATTGCTACCTAAGAGAAAGGACTCCGTAAATACATTGTATATATTGCTTTTTCATATAATTTTACATCGCTGACGTTTTTATTAATAGCTACAATTAAAATTTTACATTGTATATTATGAGTTACATGCAGGCCCTGCTGATCTCTCTCTCTCTCTCTCTCTCTCTCTCTCTCTCTCTCTGTCTCTCTCTCTCTCTCTCTCTATCTGGTCTTAGTGGTGGAAATACCTCCATGTCTACTCTGTCTATTATTATTTACACTGTTTTTGGTAATGTTTCCGATGGTGTGCTGGGACATTGCATCTCATAAAAGTGCTACTTAATTCACAGATATATGAATCACATATCTTGTATCGAGTTCAACTCTCAAACTTCATTTGTTCTGGCATCTACTCACAGTCGTAGTCGGGAGACTGGAACTGCTGAACTTGGTTTCAGTAATAAGGGAGTTTAGTCTTTTCGGGAGAATCTGCTGAATCTCTCCAGTTAAGGTCGGTGTGTTCTCCCTGATTCCTTCCCTGATGCTGTTGTGTTCTCTAGTGCTTCCACCCCTCACAGGAGGTTCCTTGTCGCTGGTGAGGGGGCTCTTGATCTAGGTAATTGGTTCTGTGATACAGTTCCCTGAATTAAGCTTGAATATCTTCCATCCTCCTCCCATGCGCTGTATAATCCTACGGGTTTAGCTCTCCCCCATGATTATAATAATCTGGTGCTTCCAGCATTATTACTGTTTGGTGACTGAGTCGCCATATGGTTCAAACAAGTTGTTTAACTCTAAGTCATACTGAGCATTTACACACACACACGCACACACACACACACACCACACACACACACACACACACACACACACACACACACACACACACACACACACATATTACACACGACACACACACACGCACACACACACACACACACACACACACACACACACACACACACACACACACACACACACACACACACACACACACACACACACACACACACACACACACACACACACACACACAACACACACACACACACACACACACACACACACACAACACACACACATGGTGACAGCAGTAAGACAAGAGAGAGAGGGGTGGGTGGATTGCATTTTCTTGGACTGCAAGAAGGCGTTTGACACAGTTCCACACAAGAGATTGGTGCAAAAACTGGAGGACCAAGCAGGGATAACAGGGAAGGCACTACAATGGATCAGGGAATACTTGTCAGGAAGACAGCAGCGAGTCATGGTACGTGGCGAGGTGTCAGAGTGGGCACCTGTGACCAGCGGGGTCCCGCAGGGGTCAGTCCTAGGACCAGTGCTGTTTCTGGTATTTGTGAACGACATGACGGAAGGAATAGACTCTGAGGTGTCCCTGTTTGCAGATGACGTGAAGTTGATGAGAAGAATTCACTCGATCGAAGACCAGGCAGAACTACAAAGGGATCTGGACAGGCTGCAGACCTGGTCCAGCAATTGGCTCCTGGAGTTCAATCCCACCAAGTGCAAAGTCATGAAGATTGGGGAAGGGCAAAGAAGGCCGCAGACGGAGTACAGTCTAGGAGGTCAGAGACTACAAACCTCACTCAAGGAAAAAGATCTTGGGGTGAGTATAACACCAGGCACATCTCCTGAAGCGCACATCAACCAAATAACTGCTGCAGCATATGGGCGCCTAGCAAACCTCAGAACAGCATTCCGACATCTTAATAAGGAATCATTCAGGACCCTGTACACCGTGTACGTTAGGCTCATATTGGAGTATGCGGCACCAGTTTGGAACCCACACCTAGCCAAGCACGTGAAGAAACTAGAGAAAGTGCAAAGGTTTGCAACAAGACTAGTCCCAGAGCTAAGAGGTATGTCCTACGAGGAGAGGTTAAGGGAAATCAACCTAACGACACTGGAGGACAGGAGAGATAGGGGGGACATGATAACGACATACAAAATACTGATAGGAATTGACAAGGTGGACAAAGACAGGATGTTCCAGAGATTGGACACAGTGACAAGGGGACACAGTTGGAAGCTGAAGACACAGATGAATCACAGGGATGTTAGGAAGTATTTCTTCAGCCACAGAGTAGTCAGTAAGTGGAATAGTTTGGGAAGCGATGTAGTGGAGGCAGGATCCATACATAGCTTTAAGCAGAGGTATGATAAAGCTCACGGCTCAGGGAGAGCGACCTAGTAGCGATCAGTGAAGAGGCGGGGCCAGGAGCTCGGACTCGACCCCCGCAACCTCAACTAGGTGAGTACAACTTGGTGAGTACACTACTACTTCTACTATTGTACTTATGATTACATATTATAGCAACGTACCAGATGCTAAATATTAATAGTAATGCAGTATCTTGTCAAATTTACATATGGAACATAATATTATATGTACAGAATAACTATGATATATAAGTATATTCCAAGAGCTGTGTAGGCGCTTATCTCCTTAATTATTCTAGCTACATTTACTGTAATTATTACCACCTAAACACCTTTGTTATTAAGATCTAAACTTTTATTTAGTTGATTTCTATTTATTTAGTTGCAATCTAAAAGCGATATTGAGAAGCCATATAATTTTAGGGAGTAACTGGACTAGAATACACACTAACAAACTGTTAAACACGCTACATAATAGAGGGGGATCAATAAGTTGATCTATTATTCTCTGAGATATCTCCACTTAATAGATGTCGCATTTTGTAACAATGGGATCAGGGATTTTTTATCAAAGGTGTTGGAAATATTGTCTATTTTGACTTTCTAGTAACACTATAGTCACACTTTTGAGTAATTTCTTGATCTGAGGAGTTAGGCTTGTACATAAAGATCATTCCAGTTCTCTTAATCCAAGTAAATGGAGATTCTGTTAATGAGCTCTGGGTTTTAGACAATCAATCCTTTCTAAATGGTAAAGTAATATTTTACTAGGATCATAGATTCCTATAATCACTCTCTTGGTGTATTCTATTTTTATTATTATGTTTTTATTAACACACTGGCCGATTCCCACCAAGGCAGGGTGGCCCGAAAAAGAAAAACTTTCATCATCATTCACTCCATCACTGTCTTGCCAGAGGGGTGCTTTACACTAGAGTTATAAAACTGCAACATTAACACCCCTCCTTCAGAGTGTAGACACTGTACTTCCCATCTTGGTGTATATTATTCGTAATCTCTGTACATGTGAAACAACTGATACTTTGTCGAAGATAAGTACATTAAAATTTCAATCGTGTTGGCAGATAGCTAAATATCTTCGTGTGAAATATAGAAATTACACTGCCAAAATTGTCAGAGCAATAAGAGATCAGAGTCTTAGAGCAGCCTGTGTCACTATTTAATAAAATGTCCTTGACTGATTTAGAAAATTAGAGAGCTAAAAGCAGAAGTATCTGAGCCCAGTTTAACTCCGTTTTCGCTCACGTATTCTTGCGTAAATGAAACATAATCACAGAGCGTATCAAAGAATGTGATTCAGCATCATATTCGTACTACAGATTGTATACCTGAATCCTAGAGCTGCTCTACAAGCTCTAGGAATGGTTGGACTTATTGCCCATCCTAATGAACGTCCAGACAGATTTGCTAATTTCCCTACTCCTCCAGTGCCTACTGTTGATCAGTTTGAGAGGATGGAACGACTAATACAATTGCAGATTGCACATAGGCCCAGAGAAAATTGAATGAAAAATTCCAAAGAGAAACTGTTCAATTTGAAAGCTAACACCATACTACTTGATCTGATCATCCTTGTAACGCTATTCAGGACACTTTTAACGTGAAAAAAAAACAGTCTCCATGGTTCCTAAGTACTTTGAAAGTGACGTAGACACTGATGTTTTGGAGAACCAGGTACGTGCAATGAATTAGCCACTCAAATGCAGGACAGTATTATTGCACACAGCATTGACAGGCCG
Organism: Cherax quadricarinatus; assembly: GCF_026875155.1. Taxonomy (NCBI): domain Eukaryota; kingdom Metazoa; phylum Arthropoda; class Malacostraca; order Decapoda; family Parastacidae; genus Cherax; species Cherax quadricarinatus. The sequence goes on along the minus strand of NC_069423.1, from coordinate 38,291,879 downwards.
AGTTCAAACTTGCCTTGCCCTTTTACAAGTATATTAATGATTGCTATGAAACAAGTATATTAATTATGTTAAAGTGTTATCACTGAGCTATCAGCGTGCATTTCGTATGTTGCAGTGTCAGATTCATAAGTGAAGAAAAAAATTGCTTTTGAGAGGTGCTGCAAGACCTCAAATGGCAACGTTTTTGAAAAACTTTTTCAGCTAATATTATACGAAGAACCATTTGTCACTGATAATACCACTGATGATAATTATCTAGTTGAAACTTGTAGAGAAAAGCCTGATTTATTTCCTTTCAGTGCAATTGATCTATGTCAAATATTCAGCAACTATCCTTGCTACCAGTTGAGTTAGACTATGATGATAATTTAGGTCTCGATATGACTCCCCGTACTAGTGAACTTAGGATACCTATGACATTTTTGTTCTCACTAATGAGGATCAAGGATCAGTTTGTTGACCAGTCTCTGTAAAGACTGAAAGATATAGCAGTAACTGAGAATGAAGTGAAGGATCTCAATTACTGTTACTATTTTATTATTATATTATATTATATTATATAATATATTATTATTATTATATTATTATATTATATAATATATTATTATTATATTATTATATTATATTATGTTACTATTATATTAACAATGGGCTAGTAACCCATTTTCCTGTAATAATTACTAAAAGATTAAGAAGAAGAAAATTGTCAAAGCGGGAAGTCTGAATGTGCGTGGATGTTGTGCTAAGATAAAGAGATGATGGTGGATGTTATGAATGAGAAGCTGGATGTCCTGGCTTTAAGTGAAACAAAGCTGAAGGGGGTGGGAGATTTTCAGTGGAGAGGAATAAATGGGATTAGGTCAGGGGTTTCAAATAGAGTTAGAGCTAAAGAAGGAGTAGCAATAATGTTGAAGGATAAGCTATGGCAGGACAAGAGGGACTATAAATGTATTAATTCAAGGATTATGGGGAGTAAAATAAAGGTTGGATGTGAGAAATGGGTTATAGTTAGCGTATATGCACCTGGGGAAGAGAGAAGTATAAAGGAGAGAGAAAGATTTTGGGAAATGTTGAGTAATTGCGTGGGGAGTTTTGAACCAAGTGTGAGAGTACTTGTGGTTGGAGATTTTAATGCTAAAGTGGGTAAAAATGTTGTGGAGGGAGTACTAGGTAAATTTGGGGTGCCAGGGGTAAATGAAAATGGGGAGCCATTAATTGAGCTATGTGTAGAAAGAGGTTTGGTAATAAGTAATACATATTTTATGAAAAAGAGGATAAATAAATATACAAGGTATGATGTAGCACGTAATGAAAGTGTTTGTTAGATTATGTATTGGTGGATAAAAGGTTGATGGGTAGGCTCCAGGATGTACACGTTTATGAAGGGGCAACTGATATATCGGATCATTATCTAGTTGTAGCTACAGTTAGAGTAAGAGGTAGATGGGATAAGAGGAAAATTACAACAAGTAAGAGGGAGGTGAGAGTGGATAAACTAAGAGACGAGGAAGTTCGGGTGAAATATAAGCAACTATTGGCAGAAAGGTGGGCTGGTGCAGGTATGAGTAGTGGGGGAGGGAGGTTCATAAGGGTTGGAATAGTTTTAAAAATGCTGTATTAGAATGTGGGGCAGAAGTTTGTGGTTATAGGAAGGTGGGTGCAGGAGGAAAGAGGAGTGATTGGTGGAATGATGAAGTAAAGGGTGTGATAAAAGAGAAAAAGGTAGCTTATGAGAGGTATTTACAAAGCAGGAGTGTTATAAGAAGAGTAGAGTATATGGAGAGTAAAAGAAAGGTGAAGAGAGTGGTGAGAGAGTGCAAAAGAAGAGCGGATGATAGAGTGGGAGAGGTACTGTCAAAAATTTTTAATGAAAATAAGAAAAAAAATTTGGAGTGAGTTAAACAAGTTAAGAAAACCTAGGGGACAAATGGATTTATCAGTTAAAAACAGAGTAGGGGAGTTAGTAGATGGGGAGATGGAGGATTTGGGTAGATGGCGAGAATATTTTGTGGAACTTTTAAATGTCGAGGAAGAAAGGGAAGTGGTAATTTCATGCACTGGCCAGGGAGGTATACCATCTTTTAGGAGTGAAGAAGAGCAGGATGTGAGTGTGGGGGAGGTGCGTGAGGCATTATGTAGAATGAAAGGGGGTAAAGCAGCTGGAACTGACGGGATCATGACAGAAATGTTAAAAGCAGGGGGAGACATAGTGTTGGAGTGGTTGGTATTTTTGTTTAATAAAAGTATAAAAGAGGGGAAGGTACCTAGGGATTGGCGGAGAGCATGTATAGTCCCTTTATATAAAGAGAAGGGGACAAAAGATATTGTAATAATTTTAGAGGAATAAGTTTACTGAGTATACCAGGAAAAGTGTACATTAGGGTTATTATTGAAAGAATTAGAGGTAAGACAGAATGTAGGATTGCAGATGAGCAAGGAGGTTTTAGAGTGGGTAGGGGATGTGTAGATCAAGTGTTTACATTGAAGCATATATGAGAACAGTATTTAGATAAAGGTAGCGAAGTTTTTATTGCATTTATAGATTTAGAAAAGGCATATGATAGAGTGGATAGGGGAGCAATGTGGCAGATGTTGCAAGTATATGGAATAGGTGGTAAGTTACTAAATGCTGTTAAGAGTTTTTATGAGGATAGTGAGGCTCAGGTTAGGGTGTGTAGAAGAGAGGGAGACTACTTCCCAGTAAAAGTAGGTCTTAGACAGTGATGTGTAGTGTCACCATGGTTGTTTAATATATTTATAGATGGGGTTGTAAAAGAAGTAAATGCTAAGGTGTACGGGAGAGGGATGGGATTAAATTGTGGGGAATTAAATACAAAATGGGAAGTGACACAGTTACGTTTTGCTGATGATACTGTGCTTATGGGTGATTCTAAAGAAAAATTGCAAAGGTTAGTGGACGAATTTGGGAATGTGTGTAAAGGTAGAAAGTTTAAAGTGAACATAGAAAAGAGTAAGGTGATGAGAGTATCAAATGATTTAGATAAAGGAAAATTTGATATCAAATTGGAGAGGAGGAGTATGGAAGAAGTGAATGTTTTCAGATATTTGGGAGTTGACGTGTCAGCGGATGGATTTAGGAAGAATGAGGTTAATCATAAAACTGATGAAGGAAAAAAGATAAGTGGTGTATTGAGGTATATGTGGAGGCATAAAATGTTGTCTATGGAGGCAAAGAAGGGAATGTATGAAAGTATAGTAGTACCAACACTCTTATATGGGTGTGAAGCTTGGGTTGAAAATGCTGAAGCGAGGAGGCGGTTGGAGGCAGTGGAGATGTCCTGTCTAAGAGCAATGTGTGGTGTAAATATTATGCAGAAAATTCGGAGTGTGGAAATTAGGAGAAAGTGTGGAGTTAATGAAAGTATTAGTCAGAGGGCTGAAGAGGGGTTGTTGAGGTGGTTTGGTCATTTAGACAGAATGGATCAAAGTAGAATGACATGGAGAGCGTATAAATCTGTAGGGGAAGGAAGGCAGGGTACGGGTCATCCTCGAAAAGGTTGGAGGGAGGGGGTAAACTAGGTGTTGTGGGCGAGGGGTTTGGACTTCCAGCAAGCTTGCGTGAGCGTGTTAGATAGGAGTGAATGGAGACAAATGGTATTTGGGACCTGACGATCTGTTGGAGTGTGAGCAGGGTAATATTTAGTGAAGGGGTTCAGGGAAACCGGTTATTTTATATAACCGGACTTGAGTCCTGAAAATGGGAAGTACAATGCCTGCACTCTAAAGGAGGGGTTTGGGATATTGGCAGTTTGGAGAGATATATTGTGTATTTTTATACGTATATACTTCTAAACTGTTGTATCCTGGGCACCTCTGCAAAAACAGTGATTATGTGTGAGTGAGGTGAAAGTGTTGAATGATGAAAGTATTTTCTTCTTGGGGATTTTCTTTCTCTTTGGGTCACCCTGCCTCGGTAGGAGACGGCCGACTTGTTGAAAAAAAAAATTAACGGTGTACTTATGGAGGAAAGTACTTGTAAGTTAATAGCTGACAGTGTTTCCAACACAGTGAAGCATCATGTAATCTTACCAGTAACATTTCGTGAACAAGCTATTGGTTTTCCTCACAAGAGTCCTTTAGAAGGACATTTGAGTGTTAGGAAGCTACTAGTTAAACTAGCGAAACACTTCACGTGGACTAAAATGAGAGAAATTGTCTCTATTTTTCTTAAGTTGAATTGCCAGGATATATTCAGTCGGATCAGGGATCCAACTGTTGTTTTTGGTGTTTATAGGGCCACTGACAGCTTACGCCGCATTGATCCGAGGAATGCAACTCTACTTCTAAGATCTTTCGCGAGGCTTTATCTCTCTTAGGAATAAGGTCTGTACATTCTACCATCTATCACCCGCAAGGTGCACTAGAAAGATTTCATCAGACGATGAAGTGTATGATGAGGGTTTATTTTGAACATTTTTCTAAAGACTGGGATGAATTCATATCTTTTCTTCTGTTCACTGTTAGGGAAAGTGAATAGGTAAGTTGAGGCGTTAGTCGGTGTGAAATAATATTCGGCCACCAGGTACGTGGACGTCTAGCTGTGTTGAAAGACGTGTGGATAAGAAAATCAAATCCATCATTGAGGACGTCATATGCAACAGCATTTGAAAACTGCTGGAGACCTGTCGACAAAAAAAAACCTAGTTGCTGCCCAGGATAGGATGAAACAATATGAGAAGCATATTGTCTCTCGATCCTTTTAAAGCAGGTGGTAAGATGACGGCTCAGAAATTAGTACCAGGTCATGTTCTACAAGCCAGGTATGATGGTTCCCTGAAAGTAGTGAAAAAGCTTAGTTACGTAAATTGATACACACATGGCAAGAGAAAATCAAATCAAATTATGTGTACCATGTTAACCAGCTCAAGGCTTACTATGCTAGTTCTCTGCCTGGTCACAGACCGGGCCGCGGGGGCCCCCAGAACTCTCTCCAGGTAAACTCCAGGTACACTGTTACTGTACTTCCTAGGACAGAGGAAGAACACTTCAGTCTAAATGACGTCTGATAAATTAGACACATGTGCAACATTTGGGTATCTTTAATGGGGAAACGTTTCACCATACAGTGACTTCCTTCATCAGTCCATACAAAGGAGAATGGTGAAGAACAGGAGAAGTTTGAGATAATCAGTTCCTCAGCCTTCAGTCGATGTGATCAGTCCGTTAATCTTGAAAAGAATACAGCATATGTGGCTTATATACTGTAGGCAGGAGAGGTGCAGCAGTCGTAGGGGGTATCACATCTGACGAATGTGGAAGTAGGTCAGGCCCAGAGGATAGGCATCATCAGTCCTTTGTATGGACTGATGAAGCCACTGTGTAGCGAAACGTTTCCTCATTAAAGATACCCAAATGTTGCACATGTGTCTAATTTATCAACTTGTCGGTTCTCTGAACCATTCTTCTACATACTTGACGTCTCTAGAGGTATAGAGATGTATTTAGACAATTCTGCAAAACTAGAATCGTTCGATAATTTTCTCGGTAACCTTTATGTTGATAATAACATCTTATTTTTACTACATGTACAAGGTATACAGACCATAGCTGACATCAGTGACATACTACTATATAGAAAGCCTCTTGTTATGCTGAGCATTTATGGCAAATTAGTTCAACTAACACCCAGGTACCCATTGTACTGATGGGTGAACACATACAATCGGTGTAAAGAAACACGCCCAATGTTTCTACCCTCGCCGGGAATCGAACCAAAACCCTCGCCGTGTGAAGCTAAAGCTTTAGCCACCAGGCCGCGGGGCACCATAACATTAAACACATGATACTGAGTATCCTTGTTTGTTTAGCGATGTTCCTAAACGCTGTACTCTGGGTGTTCATGACTTCGATGTATAGGATGCTTCTCCAATTAATCGCCCAAACACACACATCAACCCTCTCACTTAACTTCCTCGCATACGCATTGCAGAAATTTTCTGGTTAAGGTTAGGTTATGTTACGTTTGGTTAAGTTGTCATTTATTCATAATGTATACTAATATACCTCAGCAGAAATAAACGTAACTCAAGGTAAAAGTGGCTAAAAGTTCTTAGCAATTTAGTTAACCGGATTCTAGTATTGTAATTATAATTTGTAGTAAATGGTACCTCAACAAATTACTTTTTCTACTGAAGCTGCAGGATCATTTAATGTCATCCAAAGATCCTGTAGCGGTAGCTACAGGATCTTGGGATCATTTATGTTGACCTAACATTTTTTTGGAAATTACATTTTACTACATTAGCAGCAGGTTATAGGATTCTATTAATAATATTATCCTCTCATTATCCATAGCAATGTTTGTACTTTACAGAGTTGTTTTAAGTTCAAGGAAACACTCACTGATTGCCTACCATAGTCTATTGTATTGCAATGAAAGTGTACGAGATGCAAGTCTCAGTACATTGGTAATATAAAGAGTCTCAAGGTAGGAACTGTTGCTAGGTAATCCTTCATGTTCAGCTACTAGGAGAAAATGAGCGAGAAATCTTTTAAAGTGTCAATTCAGGGGTTTTCAACTTCTTTTCCATGTCTAAGTCACATATTTTATCCTGCTGCCGTCCATAAACATAAAAAACATTAAAGAAATACAGAAACTAACTTGTCTCCTGCAATTTTTAATTCGCGAAATATTTGGGTTGTCTGTGTTTAGCTGATTCTTATGATATTAGGTGGAATATTAGACAGATATTCCCTCCTTCCTCGACTGATTGTAAAATTTCTTCTTGTTAATTTATGTTTGTGAGCACAGAAAATCTCAACACACACACAGCTAAGATATGAGAAATTGCTTGAGAAGTACCACACTTTATTCTCGCAGTTTAAGAATATTAATTTTTAATCTCTGTCCATAATTCGTCCAGAATCAGTTCCTATATGCATTATTTTCAGACTGCCCACATTACGTGCTTGATACTGATGCAATTCATTGGTTTCGCAACTAGTCATTGTCTTCAGTACATAAGTTTGGATAAGAATGTTATCACATGTTGCTGCACAATATGTGGGGAACATATCCACGATTCCTTGCTTCACTTTGGCAGCCTAAATTTTTAATTTACCTCTCAGAGCATTAATTTTGTTAATTTTGTCGGTGGTACTCCTAAGTGCTCTTTGGCACTCCTGAGTACTCTCAGTGGCACATCAAGGTGCCACTATATATAAATTTAAGTTACTTAAATTTTTATGAGCTACTGTTTTAAGTGGGAGGAATTCTCCCCCCAAAATTGTTGGTACTCAGTAATGATCATCATAACACGACCACCTCAAAAATATCACAGAACGAATGGGTCTTGAACTCGTATGAGATGATGATCCTAAAACTCTCAGACCAGTGCGACAACCCCTCGGCCAGATAGCCTTAATACGATTCATCCAGCAAGGTATATTTATATAAAAAATATTGATGCTAGCATGGTCCACAGGTTCTTACAGCCGGATCCCATACAATGGTATCTGTGGCGTGATTTACCTTAACTCCCTTCAAAGCCGCCATTATGATTCACGACAGTGTGAATCATGTCAATTGATATGAATATTATATATATTAGATCGATACGTGGAGCACCAGCTAGAAATACATAATGACAAGAGTTAGGAAAGAGAGAAATCAAGTGGAAAATTATTTACCCTCGAGAGTTAATATCCAGGATTACCCAACTTTTATGAATCAAAATTATTTTTTCTCAAGCAAAAATTCGTCTGTGAGCCAAATAAACTAAAATGTGATTTTTTTTTATTTTTCAAAGAACTGCGAAAAATATTATTTTGACAGAAATAAGGTATCTTTTGTGTGTGTTGTGTGTGTGTGTTTTGGTGTGTGTGTGTGTGTGTGTGTGTGTGTGTGTGTGTGGGTGTGTGTGGGGTGTGTGTGTGTGTGTGTGTGTGTGTGTGTGTGTGTGTGTGTTGTATGTGTGTGTATGTGTGTGTGTGTACTCACCTAGTTGTACTCACCTAGTTGAGGTTGCGGGGGTCGAGTCCGAGCTCCTGGCCCGCCTCTTCACTGATCGCTACTAGGCATCCCCCTGACCCGTGAGCTTTATCATACCTCTGTTTTAAAGCTATGTATGGACCCTGCCTCCACTACATCGCTTCCCAAACTATTCCACTTACTGACTACTCTGTGGCTGAAGAAATACTTCCTAACATCCCTGTGATTCATCTGTGTCTTCAGCTTCCAACTGTGTCCCCTTGTTACTGTGTCCAATCTCTGGAACATCCTGTCTTTGCCCACCTTGTCAATTCCTATCAGTATTTTGTATGTCGTTATCATGTCCCCCCTATCTCTCCTGTCCTCCAGTGTCGTCAGGTTGATTTCCCTTAACCCCTCTCCTCGAAGGACATACCTCTTAGCTCTGGGACTAGTCTTGTTGCAAACCTTTGAACTTTCTCTAGTTTCTTCACGTGCTTGGCTAGGTGTGGGTTCCAAACGGGTTTGCCGCATACTCCAATATGGGCCTAACTTACACGGTGTACAGGGCCCTGAATGATTCCTTATTAAGATGTGGGAATGCCTGTTCTGGGTTGCTATGCGCCCATATGCTGCAGCAGTTATTTGGTTGATGTGCGCTTCAGGAGATGTGCCCTGGTGTTTATACTCACCCCAAGATCTTTTTCCTTGAGTGAGGTTTGTAGTCTCTGACCCCCTAGACTGTACTCGTCTGCGGCCTTCTTTGCCCTTCCCCAATCTTCATGATTTCCCACTTGGGGGGATTGAAACCCCCAGGACCCAATTGCTGGACCAGGTCTGCAGCCTGTCCAGATCCCCTTTGTAGTTCTGCCTGGTTTCGATCGAGTGAATTCTTCTCATCAACTTCACGTCATCTGCAAACAGGGACACCTCAGAGTCTATTCCTTCCGTCATGTCGTTCACAAATACCAGAAACAGCAATGGTTTCCCAGGACTGACCCCTGCGGGACCCCGCGGTCACAGGTGCCCACTCTGACACCCGCCAGTACCATGACTCGTGCTGTCTTCCTGACAAGTATTTCCCTGATCCATTGTAGTGCCTTCCCTGTTATCCCTGGGTTGGTCCTCCAGTTTTTGCACCAATCTCCTTGTGTGGAACTGTGTCAAACGCCCTTTTTGCAGTCCAAGAAAAAAGCAATCCACCACCCCTCTCTCTCTTGTCTTACTGCTGTCATTGTCATAGAACTCCAGTAGGTTTGTGACACAGGATTGTGTTATGTTTTTTTTGTGTGTGTGTGTGTGTGTGTGTGTGTGTGTGTGTGTATGTGTGTGTGTGTGTGAATGTGTGTGTGTGTGTGTGTGTGTATGCGCGCGCGCGTGTGTGTGTGTTTTGTGTGTGTGTGTGTGTTTGTTGTGTGTGTGTGTGTGTGTGTATGTATGTGTGTGTGTGTGTGTGTGGGGTGTGTGTGTGTGTGTGGGGTGTGTGTATGTGTGTGTGTGTATATATATTGTGTGTGTGTGTTTGTGTGTGTGTGTGTGTGTGTGTGTGTGTGTGTGTATGGTGTGTGGTGTGTATGTATGTGTGTGTGTGTGTGTGTGTGTGTGTGTATGTGGTGTGTGTGTGTGTGTGTATATGTATGTGTGTGTGTGTGTGTAGTGTATGTGTGTGTTGTGTGTGTGTGCGTGTGTGTGTGTGTGTATGTGTGTGTGTGTGTGTATATGTGTGTGTGTGTGTGTGTGTGTGTGTGGTTGTGTTTCGTGTGTGTGTGTGTATGTGTGTGTGTGTGTGTGTACTCACCTAATTGTACTCACCTAATTGTGGTTGCAGGGGGCGAGATCAGCTCTGGCCCCGCCTCTTCACTGATCGCTATGGATCCTCTCTCTCTCTGCTTCCTGAGCTTTGTCATACCTCTTCTTAAAACTATGTATGGTTCCTGCCTCCACTACTTCACTTGCTAGGCTTTTTCCACTTGCTGACAACTCTATGACTGAAGAAATACTTCCTAACGTTTCCCCGTGACTCGTCTGAGTCTTCAGCTTCCAGTTGTGACCCTTGTCCCTGTGTCCCCTCTCTGGAAAAATCCTATCTCTGTCCACCTTGTCTATTCCCCGCAGTATCTTGGGATGTCGTTATCATGTCTCCCCTGACCCTTCTGTCCTCCAGTGTCGTCAGTCCGATTTCCCTTAACCTTTCCTCGTACGACATTCCCCTTTAGCTCTGGGACTAGCCTTGTTGCAAACCTTTGTACTTTCTTAACTTCTTGACGTGCTTGACCAGGTGTGGGTTCCAGACTGGTGCTGCAACTCCAGTATGGGCCATAACATACACAGTGTACAGTGTCTTGAAAGATTCCTTATTGAGGTATTTGGAACGCTATTCTCAGGTTTGCCAGGCGCCCGTATGCTGCAGCGGTTATTTGGTTGATGTGTGCCTCCGGTGATGTACTCGGTGTTTTTGGTCACCCCAAGGTCTTTCTCCCTGAGTGAGGTCTGTAGTCTTTGTCCACCCCAGCCTATATTCTGTCTGCGGTCTTCTTTGCCCTCCCCAATCTTCATGACTTTTCATTTGGCTGGATTGAATTCGGAGCCAGTTATGGACCACATGTCCAGCCTCTCCAGGTCTCTTTGCAGTCCTGCCTCATCCTCGTCCGATTTAATTCTTCTCATCAACCTTCACGTCATCTGCGAACAGGGACACTTCAGAGTCTATTCCTTCCATCATGTCGTTCACATATATCAAAAATAGCATGGTCCTAGAACTGACCCCCGTGGGACCCGCTCGTAACAGGCGCCCACTGTGATACCTCTTCAACGTACCATGACTCGTTGCTGCCTCCCTGTCAGGTATTCCCTTATCCATTGCAGTGCCTTCCTTTTATGTGGCCGATCCCCAGTTCTGTGTATATGTGTGTGTGTGTGTGTGTGTGTGTTTTTTTTTTTTGTGTGTTGTTTTTGTGTGTG
>NC_069423.1:38278429-38280488 GCF_026875155.1 Cherax quadricarinatus | reverse complement strand
TTTTTTTCCATTCTCTTGCACTTTGTTTTTGCCCCCTTTACACCGTGGGTAAACCAGGGACTCGTTCTGGTCTTCCCGTTGTTACTGTTGCCCTTGGTAATAAACCTTTCGACTGCCTCCTTGCATTTTGTTGTTACATATTCCATCATTTCATTTACTGGCTTTCCTGCCAGTTCTCTGTCCCACTGGACCTCCCACAGGAAGTTCTTCAACCCTATGTAGTCCCCTCTTTTATAGTCAGGCTTTTCCCATTCAACTCCTGTTTTTTCTCTCCACTTGCAGCTCTACTATGTATTCAAAGCACAGAACCACGTGGTCGCTAGCTCCTAGGGGACTCTCATACTTGATGCCCTCAATATCTGAGCTGCCCAGGGTGAACACAAGGTCCAATCTTGCTGGTTCATCCTCCCCTCTCACTCTGGTAGTGTCCTTAACATGTTGGTGCATGAGGTTTTCCAGCACCACGTCCAACATCCTGGCTCTCCATGTTTCGGGCCCCCCATGTGGCTCCAGGTTTTCCCAGTCAATCTCCCTGTGTTGAAATCCCCCATAACCAGCAACTTTGCTCTGCTGGAGTGAGCTCTTCTTGCCACCTCAGCAAGTGTGTCCACCATTGCTCTGTTGCTCTCTTCATATTCCTCTTTTGGGGCCTCCTGCAGTTCTGTGGTGGATTATACATCACTGCAATGACCACTTTGTGTTCCCCAGACTGAAGTGTACCTGCTATGTAGTCTCTTTCTCCCGTCTCATCTATTCCTTCCATTTTCTCGAATTTCCATCTGTTTTTACGAGCAGAGCAACCCCACCTCCCCCCCTGCCCTTTTCTATCTTTCCTCATGATCTGGTATCCTGGTGGGAAGATTGCATCTGTTATTGTCTCCATGAGTTTTGTTTCTGTAACTGCTATGATGTCTGGGGACTTCTCATTGATTCTTTCTTGCCATTCCTCATGTTTATTCGTTAATCCATCTGCATTTGTGTACCAAACCTTCAACTTCTTTTCTAATACTGTAACTGTGGTGCAGGTGTGTGTGTGTGTGTGTGTGTGTGTGTGTGTGTGTGTGTGTGTGTACTCACCTATATGTGGTTGCAGGGGTCGAGTCATAGCTCCTGGCCCCGCCTCTTCACTGGTCGATACTAATTCACTCTCTCCCTGCTCCATGATATTTGTCGTACCTCTTCTTAAAGCTATTTATGGAACTTACTTCCACTACTTCACTCTCCAGATTATTCCAGTTCCTGACAACTCTAAGACTAAAGAAATACTTCCTAACATCCCTATGACTCATCTGGGTTTTCAGTTTCCAATTGTGTCCCCTTGTTTCTGTATCCCATCTCTGAAACATTCGATCCTTGTCCACCTTGTCAACGCCTCTTAGTATTTTATACGTTGTTATCATGTCCCCTCTATCCCTCCTATTCTCTAGTGTCATCAGATTGAGTTCCCTTAACCTCTCCTCATAAGACATACCCCTCAATTCCGGGACTAATCGTGTTGCAAATTTTTGCACTTTCTCCAATTTCGTGACATGTTTGACTAAGTGAGGGTTCCATACTGGCGCTGCATATTCCAGTATAGGCGTTACGTACACGGTGTACAATGTCGTGAATGACTCCTTACTCAGATGTCTAAACGCCAATCTCAGGTTTTGCCAATCTCCCATATGCTGCAGCAGTTATTTGCTTGATGTGTGCCTCAGGGGACATGTTCGTTATAATGCTTACCCCAAGATCCTTTTCTTTAATTGACGTTTGCATCTGTTGGTTTCCTAACCTGTACTCCGTCTGCGGTCTTCTGTGTCCTTCTCCAATCTTCATGACCTTACACTTACTGGGGTTAAACTCCAGGAGCCATTTGTCGGACCATACTTGTAGTTTGTCCAGATCCCCTTGTAATCTTAACTGATCCTCGTCCACTTGTATTCTCCTCATCAGTTTCACATCATCAGCGAACAGTGACACTTCTGAATCTATTCCTTCCACCATGTCATTCACGTATACAAGAAACAGCACCGGGCCTAGGACTGAACCTTGTGGAACCCCACTCGACACATTCGCC
>NC_069423.1:38210929-38273429 GCF_026875155.1 Cherax quadricarinatus | reverse complement strand
TTGCATTTTGTTGTTACAAAGTCCATCATTTCGTTTACTGGTAAGTAAGACACATAGGCAACAGTTAGGCAGCTTTATTCCGAAACGTTTCGCCTACGCAGTAGGCCTCTTCAGTCGAATACAGAAAGTAGGCAGGAACAGTAGAGATGTGAAGACGACGTAATCAGTCCATCACCCTTAAAGTCGTAGATTTGAGGTTGTCAGTCCCTCAGCCTGGAGAAGTTCAGTTCGATAGTCAGATAGTTCCTGACTATGGAACTGAACTTCTCCAGGCTGAGGGACTGAGAACCTCAAATCTACGACTTTAAGGGTGATGGACTGATTACATCGTCTTCACATCTCTACTGTTCCTGCCTGCTTTCTGTATTCAACTGAAGAAGCCTACTCTGTAGGCGAAACGTTTCGGAATAAAGCTGCCTAACTGTTGCCTATGTGTCTTACCAATCTGTCGGTATTGTATACCATTTTGATATTCATTTCGTTTACTGATTTTCCTACCAACTCCTGTTCCCACTGAACCTCCTGCAGGAAGATCCTCATTCCTGTGTAGTCCCCCGTTTTATAGTTTAGCTTTTCCCTTTCTACTCCTGTTACCCTCTGCACTTTTAGCTCCACGATGTATTCAAAGCTCATAACTACATGGTCGCTAGCTCCAAGGGGCCTTTCATAAGTGATGTGCTCAATGTCTGAGCTACTCAGAGTGAACACGAGGTCCAGTCTTGTTGGTTCATCCTCCCCTCTCTCTCTGGTAGTATCCCTAACATGTTGGTGCATGAGATTTGCCAGCACCACATCCATCATCTTGGCTCTCCATGTTTTGGGACCCCCATGTGGCTCCAGATTTTCCCAATCAATCTCCCTGTGATTGATGTCGCCCATGACCAGTAACTTCGCTCTACTTGAGTGAGCCTTTCTTGCCATCTCAGCTAGAGTGTCCACCATTGCTCTGTTGCACTCATCATATTCCTCTCTTTGCCTCCTGCAGTTCTGTGGTGGGTTATACATCACTGCAATGACTACCTTTTGTTCCCCTGACTGAACTGTACCTACTATGTAATCCATTTCTTCAATCTCGTCCATACCTTCCATTTCTTGATAACTCCACCGGTTATTTATTAGTAGTGCAACCCCTCCACCCCCCTGCTCCTTCTAGCCTTCCTCAGGATCTGATATCCAGGTGAGAAGATTGCATCTGTTATTATCCCAGTGAGTTTTGTTTCTGTAACCACTACGATGTCTGGGGACATCTCCTTGATTCTTTCATGCCACTCCTCACATTTATTCGTTATTCCATCCGCGTTCGTGTACCAAGCCTTCAACTTCTTTTCTATAACTGTGGTCTGGGGAGAGAGGTGGGTTAGGGGGAGCAGGTGCCCTGGTAGGGGCCTATATGGGGGTTGGTGCGGGGGTGGGGTCTGTGGTGTGGGGTGTGGGGGCAGAGGGCCTATCTGGGGTTTCAGTGGGGGTGGGGGTGTGGTGAGGGGGATGGGGGAAGAGTGCCTATGGGGGGTTACAGTGGGGGAGGGGGTTGTTGTGAGGGGATGGGGATAGAGGGTGCAGTGTGTGGGTTGTTGTGGGTTACTGTGAGGGTGGGGTCTGTGGTGAGGGGGATGAGGGGAGAGGGCACATTGTGTGGGTTACTGTGGGTTTCTGTGGGGGTGGGGTTTGAACTGAGGGGGATGTGCGGGTTACAGAGGGTTACTGTGGGGGTGGGGTTTAGTGAGTGGGGTACAGTGAGTGGGTTTTGGGTTAGGTCGTTTGATTGCTTTGGGAATGCCATGGTTGTGTTCCTTCTGTGGGTGGTACTGGAGGGGGTTGTGTTTGTTCTTCCACGAGGGCCTGATTTCTCCTGCTCTCCACCTTCCTTGCCTCCCATTCCTCCTTGTGACGTTGCACCCTCTCTTTCAGTGTCATCCTTTCTTCTTGTGTTCTGTTTCGGTCGAGGTACACACTCCAGAACACCTGATTGTCCCTTAGGCGTGCTTTCTCCTGCTTTCTGCCTTGAAAATCACTCTAACTGGACGCTTTTTTCCCCTTCCCAAACCACCCAATTATCCGAAAATTTGTCAGCTGGGTCATGTCGTCCTCTCCTATTGCTTTCATGATGCTTTCAATCATTTTTTCTCCCTCTTAATGTGGGCATACTGATTTACGAGATGGCCCTCACCTCTTTTGATATCCTTACAAATTCCTTTCCTCTGCCCTAAAAGATGTTGGAACCTAATGCTCATCCATTTCGGATCATTTCTATTCGATCTCATTTCTCTAATTGGAATAAATGTTCTTTGGGCAGCGTGCATAGTGTTTAGAAAACTGTCTTATTGATTGTTCTCTTCGCTACCCCAGTCCACAGATGACAAGTGTTCTCTAAGCCCATTGCAATCTGCTAAGCAGAAATCGATACTAAAAGTAATTGATTTGTAGTCGCTTACGCAAAGTTGCTCTGTAATCTCAAGATTATTAATAAGGGTAACCTTGTTAGCCAGAACCAAATCAAGAAGGTTATTTCACCTTGTTGGTTCTGTCACAAACTGCTCCCAAGAAACAGTTTTGAACTACCTCCAGGAAGTCGTATGACTCAAGACTCCCAGTCAATGAATTCCAGTCTATTTGATTGAAGTTCAAAGTCTCCTATAATTACTACGTTATCGTGCCTTGTGGCCTTAACAGTTTCCTCCTAAAGTATTCTCTTTTGGTCCCTGTCCAAGTTTGGGGGACGGTAAATCACCCCGAAAATTATTTTATCATACCCTTCCAAAAATTCTGCCCAGACACTCTATGTGTGTTCTTTTAGTGTTAATACTCATATTTATGCAGCAAATTAAGTGTTGTCTGACATACATCGCTACCCCGCCCACCTTCCCGTTTCTTCTATCAACGTGGTATAACTTAAATTCTTGAATGTGACATTCAGCAGGCATGTCCTGATTCTTTATATCAGAACACAGCAGTTGAGGGGAAAGGTCATGAAGACCTACTGTTGTGAATAAGTTAATTTTCCGGTGCCTATTTTCTAACATGTGAAATGTATTGAAGGCATATATTGTTTTGTATATATTGTTACTGTTTATCTGCCTTTCCTGGTTAAACTTGAAGTACTGACCACATGTTTAAATAACATTTTGTTTAGTTTACAAACCATGAGGAGCTTAGGGTGGCTTATTTTTAAATACCTTTATATATACCCCTAGACGAGGTATTTTACTCCCTCCAGTGTGCACACACAATAAGGATACCAGCAAAGCACAGGGACGTGCTTTTTGTGTGCAGAGAGTGCAAAACACTGTTGTGTATTGGACTGTGTTTCAGGGACTTCCACAGACTGTAATAGTTCTAGGAACATGAGAAGTGCCCGTAAATATATGTATATTTGTTGAAACAGAAGCAATGCGAAGCCTTTGAACGTTGTGTGTGTGTGTGTGTGTGTGTGTGTGTGTGTGTGTGTGTGTGTTTATATTGTAGTATATATAACAATACTTAGCACACATTGTAGAAGACATGGATCTTATGGGCCACAACATTTACTGGACAATATAAAAATAACAGAAAATCCAAAATATATGTGTATGCACACATACACACATATTTTGGCATACCTCTGCTCACGTATGCATACAGAAAATACACATGTAAATTCAGAAAAAAACACATATGCATACATTCGTACATTTACTGTATAATTATGAGAGTACACATATGTACCAAAATTCACATACACACTTACATAGTTGTATTTTCCATTGCCGCCATTTTATGACCACTTCAATATTCCTCTTGCATGCATTGAAGTATATAAGGCTGGGCTTATGGAACACGGGGATATCTTTCTTGGATCGCCCGAAATACTTCTGGTTAGGTTGGGTAAGGTTCGTCAGGAAACAGTACAAGTGTTTCCTGACGCGGGTCTTTGTCAGATGATGACCCGCTATTAGATAGAGCTTTTGGTCATCTGACCGAGGCCTTCCGCTGGCTTACCTGACTATCCTCCGCTGAGAAATATTTTCTGCTTCGCACGTTTTCTTTAATATAATGCCGAGGCACTAGAACGATGATTAATGCATTGGAGTCATAGGTGAGATGCAGTAGTTGGATATACCTTCACGTGTGGGTAGGACCCACTAGAGAGATACCGGAGTTTGTGCAGGCGAGATATCTCTAAATGAAGATATGTGGATATTGCATGTGTGTCTTATTCAGGATTCTTTCAGAAATACACCACTGGTCTAATGAAATCCAACTTTGCATAGCGCCCCCCCCCAAAAAAAAAAAAAAACACAAATACATTTACATTTTAAATAAAGTTTGAAGCGCAGAATATGAGAACATATCAATATATTTACACAGAATTATTACAATAAAGAAAAAAAGACGCAAACATGTGAGATCCGTGGAAGAAATGAAGTTGAGTTTCTTGTATCAAGAGTCGTCTTCTAGCTCAGGGACCTCCTTTGAGGAACTAAAAATATTTAAATATTCGGCAGAAAAAGTATGCTTCAATTTTGAGGCAATTTATTTTATTTAAGGTAATTTGTTTTAATTAAAGAAATTTTGTATGTGATAAGTCTTAAATATGTCAGATTGAAAGTAAAAATATTGTAATGAGGGAAAAGTTGAAGGAAAGAGTTTGTGTCACTAGAAAAAGTTTGATAATCGCTAAATAAAAGTCGATATAGGATTACGTAAACCTCATATATCTCTATAAATATTTATATAGAGGAATAATATTTTGAAAGTGGATAAAAATATAAGAATATATAAAAACATATATAAATAGAAAAGATTTGTTATAGTCATTCATATACCAAGATAATAATTTCCTCCCTTCATTCGTTCTTATTTAACCACTAGAAAAATAAGATAATTCAGAGCTGCCACTATAACTAACATATTAACTTAAACCTCAGAAAATCAGATCCCCCTCAATTCCACTCGAGTAACAGACTTTAAACACTTTAGAGGGCCATCCAAACTTTACATCCGACCGCCTCACACAGGAAAATACGGATTTCCATCAGGCGTCGTCCAGCATCCCATCCATTCTCCATGCCGGCCTAAACCCGTCTGAAGCTCTTTCCTGCACGCACTCCCTTATATCATCATCGATCAGCTAATGTCATTTTACCCAGCAAATTTTCATAAAAATCCTTTACCTTCAAGTGTTCTGTCGGAATAAGACAATGTTTAAAAATACAAATAAATAACAAGAAAGTGCAGTCCTTGGAGCATCAATTTTATATATATATACCGAAGGATACAATACATCTATACGATATACCTGCACTTATAGGATCCGTGCAGGAGTGTAAAACTTAGAATAATTACATAATCACACACACATCCATTAATATATATATATATATATATATATATATATATATAATATATATATATATATATATATATATATAATTATATAATCTCGTATTGTAGCCACGAACGAGTGATATTTAATCAACGCTGCGACTAGCCGGGGGATGGAATTCCACGACGCTCTAATCCACAAAACCATACAAACCATACCACGGTCGGGGATCTATCCCCACCCGTAGTATGGTTTGTTTGCAATCGTGTCATTACGATTTCGTGAATCATGAAGACCATATAATCCATACAATGCAATTGTATGGTTCCGTGGGTTAGAGCGTCCGTGGAATTCTCGCTCACCATGAGGCGGGCTAAAACAAATAGATGGGACGCCTTACCCAGCTATTACATTGCTTTTTAGGGTAGGGGTGTGTAGTGTCGCCAGGTACGTTACAATTTATTCGACGTTCGTCGCGCACATATTTGCCATGACCTGTAGACCAGTGAACTAGCAATTCCGAGTGAAACAAGTCGGGTCCCACTGCTGCACTTATTGATACAGTCAGTCACGTGAAAGCCGGTGAATTCAGCCAAGGCTTGAGTGGCTTTCATTTTTAACATTTCCAGTATATTTTACTCTCATTATATTGCACATAATATATAATTTTTAAGGAATACAAGGAAAAACAAATACCCCTGCTTGTTTGCATAGCCCTTTCTCTGCCCAGCTAAGTCCTTTCGACTTGATGGATCATTTACGTTCTGGTGCATCAGACCATCAGACTACCACATTTGTTCCTAATAAGAAGCAAACACCAACTTCTCCACTACATAACCTTACCACTGAAATATGGAAAAAGAAGTTACCAGCTTTTGGTTGACATAGAAGGTGAGAAAGGCTGGAGGCTGAGATCTCGGTGATGAACAGTTGATCATCACCTCCTGGTGTAGCTGGTGGCTGGAGCCAACACCACTGATCCGCGGCTCCTCATCCGGCAAGTCTGTGAGGGAATGTCACCAGAGAATATTAGTAAGAACAACAGGGATAACTATAGGACCGTCGAGTGTTTTGTGTAACGTACCGGAATGAAATATACGTCATTTGCAACAGTAAACAAAATAACAGATGTTGAATGGGTAGATGGTTGATGTTTTGAACCTACGATTTATGAAGTTTTAATATTTTTGAGAGATACTGATAGGTAATATTTAACCTCAGTATCACATAATTAGTAAAAATATGTTCATGGAAAAATGTTAAATCCGATTGGATAATAGAGTATCACAAACTCTTGAAGGAGCGATCACAGGACACGTGGCTTGTTATTGTTTGAATTCACTGATAAAGAAAACTCTAATTATTAGTTGTCTCAGAAGGACCACCTGTCACTGGTCACCTAAACTGTTCCCTGGACGATATTCCTTTATAACTTGTCAATGTATCATTCCATCAACTGTAACTTGGCAAATGCTTATTCCAATATTACCAAGTGCACATTCTGGTCAATTTTATAATGATCACTCTATGTTTCTTTTCTTTATGATAACCTGAGAAAAACCTCTTCTGATCGACTTCAAACTTTTAATAATGGTCACTGTATTACAGAATGGAAATAAATACTCTGGAAAACGTCAGAGAAGAATAAAGTTGATCCCATGTGTGGATTTTTCTTACATAATTTTCCTATAATTAATATAATTTAATTTAAATGTTAAGTGGTAATGTAAAGATGGCGTATTAATGGTCATCAAACTACCAAACTACTTGTGAGGAAGCGAGTGAGTGTTTCCAACTGTGTTGGGAAGGTGGTGTTGTATAGATGGCAAAGTAGTGTAGACTCACGAAATCGTAATGACACGATTGCAAACAAACCATACCACGGGCGGGGATAGAACCCGCGATCAGAGAGTCATAAAACTCCATATATATATGGCATGGTTTAAAGTAGTGTTGGACACGGGTGGAAAGGTTGATGCTTAGTATAATATATATATATATATATATATATATATATGGCATGGTTTAAAGTAGTGTTGGACACGGGGGTGGAAGGTTGACTGCTGGTCATCTCGGCTCTTTATTTGACCCCTGGAGAGAGGTCATGAAAAGAAAACTGAATCTGAGGAGTACTGCCCCGAGTGACCGTCTTGAGAGGTAGTGTTGCTCTCTCAAGGAATTTGGAAATCGGCCAAATCTTCAGATAAAATTAATTAAGGTGTAATCAAATCATTATCGCAAGAAATTGATGAAGTTGACACTACAAGTAATGTACGCCTCCCAGGGTATTAATTTTCACTACAGGTACGTTAATTTATATTGGTCAATGTAAATTGCCTACAGAAAGGGAGGCGTTGGGATGTAACACCAAAATCTTAATTTAGTGAGTAATATTGAAATGTCCGTTACGTTTTTTTCTAGTCATGTAATTGATTTATGTTTATATAAAATTACCCAATACACAAGTAAATTACTCAGGTCAAGTAAATGATATACAGTCCACTTATAATTTGTCAGTGTTACTAGGTATAAATCAAATAATTTTAAGAACTATAGGTTCTAATAATAATTTAAGGTCCGGACGTGTGAGACTTGATGACCTGAGAAGGTGGGCACGAAGGACGGACATTATTGTGACCTGGTGACCTTAAAGTCCCACTTCACTCTGAGGTGCATCAATATCAGTAAGTGTAAACTGTTTGATGTGCCAAAGTCTCTTCACATTTATGGAGGTGAAATGTTAATTCAGAACATTGACAGAAAAATTTACCCACATAAATTTTCACATGTATCAGTAATCTTTCCTACGAGGATAGACTGAAAGCACAGAATTTGTACTCTCTAGACAGGCGTAGAATTAGGGAAGATATGATTGAGCTGTATAAATGGAAAACAAAAAAAAAATAAAGGGTTTGGTAATAGAGTTGTGGGTTAGTGAAATAAATTCCCGAGTAGCGTCATTAAAATTAAAACATTTAGTGGTTTTAAAATTAGGTTAAACAAG
This sequence comes from Cherax quadricarinatus, assembly GCF_026875155.1. Lineage (NCBI taxonomy): Eukaryota > Metazoa > Arthropoda > Malacostraca > Decapoda > Parastacidae > Cherax > Cherax quadricarinatus. Next base: position 38,265,123 of record NC_069423.1, on the reverse strand, counting down.
TGGGTGTGAGTTGGACCTGTTTAGAATGAGCCAGTAGGCCTCCAGCAGTGCTCATTCCTTCTTAAGCAAGTGTAACTTGGACATGTCTATCATGGGCCAGTAGACCTGCTGCAGTGCCTCTTCTTTCATTTGCTCTTATGTTCTAACTCTAATAATAATAATAATCTTTATATCTACAAGGACATGATACAACTTATACAGACCATAGCTGACATATAATGAATTCTATTTAGAAAGCACTTGGTTATGCAGAGAATTTCGGGCAACATATATTAATCTTGTGCCTCAGGATGTGACCCACACCAGTCAGCTAGAACCCATAGCAGTGTCTTAAGGAAACAAGCTAAATATTTTTACCTGTAGATGAATGGTTCAGAGAACCGACAAGTTGATAAATTAGACACATGTGCAACACTTGGGTATCTTTATTGAGGAAACGTTTCGCCACACAGTGGCTTCATCAGTCCAAACAAAGGAGAATCATGAAGAACATGAGTTCGAGGTAATCAATCCCTCAGCCTTGAGTCGATGTGGTCAGTCCATCAATCTTGAAAAGAATACAGCATATGTGCGTAGAAGTAGCTATATACTGTAGGCAGGAGAGGTGCAGCAGTCGTAGGTGGTATCACATTTGTCCAATATGGAAGCAGGTCATGCCCAAGGGTTAGGCAAGTGAAGAATTCCCTGTATTAAGATAACTTGCCTAACTCTTGGGCATGGCCTGCTTCCACATTGGACAAATGTGATACCACCTACGACTGCTGCACCTCTCCTGCCTACAGTATATAGCTACTTCTACGCACATATCCTGTATTCTTTTCAAGATTGATGGACTGACCACATCGACTCAAGGCTGAGGGACTGATTACCTCAAACACCTCCTGTTCTTCAATGTTCTCCTTTGTATGGACTGATGAAGCCACTGGCGAAACGTTTCCTCAATAAAGACACCCAAGTGTTACACATATGCCATTTTTACCTGTACCGGGGATCGAACAACGGACACTCAGTGCATGAGCTGTTCGGAAATTTTACACCACCGAGTAAAGGTCTTCTGCAATAACAATAACCTTAAAAATGAGGATAAGACTTACTCCAAACAGAAAATAGCATAATGACTTGGAGGAAAGACTTAATCTTAAATCGAAATGCTTACTCCTTGATAAAAAAAAAGCTTATTCACGAGAAAAGGTGTACTATGATAAAATTAGGCTTACTGAAAAATGGAAAAGCTAGCTCTAAAAATGAAAAAGCTAGCTCTAAAAATGAAAAAGCTAGCTCTAACTTGAAAATCGAGTTAAGGCTTACTCCAAGAGCAAAAAGATAAGGACAGTAAGAAATATTTGCTCCACAGAGGAATTTCAAGAGAGGAAAGGTTTAATTTAAGAAGAAAAGAGTTTCTCAGGGGAGGAAAGGATGACTCCAATTAACAAAGCCTTTGTAAACAAGAGGCATATTTCCCAGAAGGAAATGTTAATTCAAATGTTGACTCTGAGGACGACATGCATACTCAAAGCAGGAAGATCTTATTACTAAGAGGAAATATTTACCTTCAAGAGGAACTGTTACACCAAGAAACAAAGGCACACTACAAGCACGAGAAACTTACTCCTATTACAATGCACTTATTACAGAGATGGAAGACTTTCTCCAAGGAATTCCCTACTCTAAGGAAGAATCAATTCAAGGTTTTCCAAATGACCATACATAGGAGAGAAGAGCTTTACGACGAGTATGACATTGTAAATGACCCAAGACGAACCGAAACGTCGTAGTAAGCGCCTCTCTCCAATGTGCGGTTATTTACGTATTGTTCCAGTCACGGTATTGTACCTTTTGTTCTTTACAAAAGGCTTATTCTAAATTGGAAAAATTTATTCTGAAGAGGATAGGTTTACCACAAGGAGGAGAAGATTATTCCATTTGTGAATGGATTACTTCAAGGACAGAAAACATATTTCAATAAGGAAATTCCTTGAGTCCAGACAGAAAAATGTTTATCCAACGAGAAGAAAGCTTACTCGAGGAAGGAATTACCTTACTCTGGCTGGCCTTACTCAGAGGAAGAAAGGAAAAATAAGAATTTTAATGAAATTATTTATCAGAGGAGGGAAGGCTTATTTCACTGAGAAACGGCTTTTTCAATTAAAAAGGCTAGTTACCAGAGCGAACGACGTACTCAAAGGAGAAAAGGTATTGGGAAGAAAGGCGTAATACAAAGAGAAAAGGCTTTATCCAGAGACGAAATGTTTACTCTAAGGATTAATGGCTTGTTCCAAGGAGAAAGGTTCACTTCAAGGAAGATGGACAGATCAAGAAATGATCCATCCACCACAGACTTATTATTATTTACTACAAAGAAGAAACTGATTACTCCAATGACGAAAGGTTTACTCCGACAACAGAAGGCTGGCATCAAGGAGGGGAAGTTTACTACAATGACGAGAGGCTTACTCCAAAGATTCACGAAACCGTAATGACACGATTGTAAACAAACCATACCACGGGTGGGGTTAGAACCCGAGATCAGAGTCTCAAAACTCCAGACCGACGCCTTAGCCACTCGACCAGTGGCTTACGCGACGGTCTGGAGTTTTGAGACATTCTGATCGCGGGTTCTAACCCCACCCCTGGCATGTTTTGGCTTACTCCAAGAATGAAAATCCTACTCCAAGAAGGAAAAATGTGGGCTTACTCCATAGACACCACCATAGACACAAGGTTGGGGAACAAAGACTTGATTTATTCCAAGCTAGAAGAAATGTTGATACTGACAGTGTGTAGATAGACATTTCCACAGTTCAAGACGAAGCCACTTGTGGCGCTACGTCTCAATGAAATTTTTGATCTGTGCGTAGGTGTCTTTATCTGGTAGGTTTGAATACTTATTCGAAGGAAGAAAGGTTTATTCCGAGGAAGAAAGGTTTATTTCGAGGAAGAAATGTTTTAACAATGAAAGTCAAGCATTATGGAGGAAACATTGATGGAGAAAAGATTTTTAGCGAGGATTAAAGGCTTCTTACTTCATTGAGGTAAGAGTTACTCAAAGGAATAATGGCTTACTCTAAGAAAAAAGCGCAGACCAGAAGAGGAACTATTTATTCCAAGGAGGAATGATGTTGCTGTGTTAAACAAGTAACATCATATTAATGGTAAACAATACCATTGAGTAAGGGAGTAAGATACATTGGTAACAATTGAATATCTTCATTGTTGATTCGATACGCAGACTCAACAGATTTCTTCACTGGAATATAAAGGTGACAGTGATACAATGGAATCTTGGTACAAACAAACCACATAGACAACATTAATGCTCGATCACTAGTTATGAGTGATAAGGACTGGATTTGAGAAAGTCCGGCTGTGCTTGGGTAAAGTAGTCCTGTACAATAGTCCTTACTTTCTTATTTTCACTAGTGGGACGCGCCACCTCTGGCGTTATCTATAATACCGCATCTTAGTTCTGACTCCAGTACAAAATGCTGTATTTTCATCTGTTAGATTCACAGAACATTTATCAAGGCTGAGGGACTGACCACCTAACCGTTATCACAGCATTTCTAGTGTACACTATCGACAAGGTAATGAATAAGAGTGATATACTTGAACAGCACCTGAGTATCTGTATTCTAACGACGTTTCGCCCACCAATGCCTTGATCAATTCAATATGGAGGTTATTTGAAGACAGCTGGAGACAGTAGAAGACGAAGTAATCAGTCCCTCAACATGACTCACGAAATCGTAATGACACGATTGAAGCTAGCTGGCCCAGTGGCTAAGGCGTCGGTCTGGAGTTTTGAGACACTGATCTCGGGTTCTAACCCTGCCCGTGGTATGGTTTAATCAGTCCCTCAACGTAAATGACTGCTCACCATCGTAGTCTTGACTATGGTTGTCAACACCGTTGACCTTACTGGTAATGTGTAACTTTAACATAAATTACTTGACTAAGACAGTAAACAAACTATCTTGGTACAAAGACGTCGATAACATTACTCATTGTTTGGTACGGAAACTTACTTTAATGAATAAAAGCTTTCTCAAAGAATAAGATAGACACTCCAAGGAGAAAAAGCTCAATCCGAGGAGAAAAGTTCTCATGAGGAATAACTTACTCCAAGGGAGAAAAGATTTATTACAAGTATTAATTAATGAGATCCTCCGGGGAAGAGAGGCTTATCTCAGTCAGAGAAAGTCGAGAGAGGAAATGTTTATTCCAATGGTGAAGAGAAAGTTGAGAAGAAATGTTTATTCCAATGGTGAAGAGAAAGTTGAGAGAGGAAATGTTTATTCCAATTCCGAAGACGATATATTTACTCCAAGGGCGAAAATCTTTCTCCAAGCAGATTTATTCCAAGTACGAAAAGTCTATTCCAAGTGAGACTGCCTACAAAAAAAAACTTATTCCAAGGAGCAGAGACTTTGCGAGGAAAGACTTCTTCTTAGCAAAAGTTTATTCCAAAGTGAAAAGATTTTGTTGCAAAGAAATTTTTTTTCCAAAATGAAATTCTACTCCAAGGAAACAAGATCCAACAAACCTTATTCAAATGCTGAAATATCACACTAAGGACGGAAAGTTTATTCATATGGGAAAGTTATATGAGGAAAGTTTACTACAGGAGGAAAGTTTAACTATGCGAAAGTTTACTCAGACGAAAGTTTACTACCAGGACGGAAAGTTTCTACTATGACGAATTTATTCATAGACGAAAGTTTACTACTATGACGAAAGCTTACTACCAGACGGAAAATTATCTCCAGACGAAAGTTTACTATATGGACGGAAAGTTTACTACCAGACGGAAAGTTACTACCAGACGGAAAGTACTACTATGACGAAAGTTTACTACCAGGACGGGAAGTATTACTACTATACGAAAGTTTACTACCAGACGGAAAGTTTTATCTACCAGGAGAAAGTTTTTCACTATGACGGAAAGTTTACTACCAGACGAAATTACACCAGGACGGAAAGTTTACACCAGAGGAAAGTCTTACTAATGACGAAAGTTTACTACAGGACGGAAAGTTTACTACCATGACGGAAAGTTTACTACCAGGACGGAAAGTTTACTACTATGACGGAAAGTTTACTACTAGGACGGAAAGTTTACTACCAGGATGGAACATTTACTACCAGGACGGAAAGTTTACTACCAGGACGGAAAGTCTACTACCAGGATGGAACGATTTACTACCAGGACGGAAAGTTTACGACCAGGACGGAAAGTCTACTACCTGGACGGAAAGTTTACTGCCAGGGAGACAGGTATACTATAGGAAGAAACGTGTATTTTATGAGAGAGAAGAATATTACAAGAGGTAAAGTCTTATTCTGAGAAGGAAAGGTTTGCTCAGATTATTTAATTCATGTTAAGCGTTAAACCCGTGAGGGTCATTCGCAGTAAGACGTGGTAAAGTCTCGATCCTCTGTCTGCTGAGCACAAGATAGCCACGCTTCCTGTTTGTTGTCACCTGAAGGTATACTCAAACATCTCAAAGACTGAAAGGTATACTCAAGGGAATAGACTTTCTCCAAGGATGAAAGGATCTCCGGAAGTGAAATAGGATTACTTAAGGAAAGTTTTAATCCAAGGATTTAAAACTTTAAGGATGAAGGATTATTGAAAATAAGAAATATATATATTGTAAAGAGGAAAGCATTAATTATTCCAAGAAGAAAAAAATTATTATGAATAGAAAATGATTATTCTGAAAGAAAATACTTATCTGAAAGACAAACGGCTTATTCCAGACAAAAGACTTAGTCCAAAGATAAAATGTCTGGTCCAAGAAGGAAAAACTTGCATGAAATAGGAAAATTTCTCCAATAAGGAAAATCTAATTTAAATAGGAAAGAAATTGTGGCAGTGAAGACAAGCATATTCCAAAGAATAAATGCTAACTCCAAAGACGAAAAGGTTTATTAAAAAAAAAAAAGATATTCCCAGAAGAAAGATACTCAAGTTTTTCTGTGTCAGAAAAGTAAGACTTGTCCATCACAGCAACACACCTGTTTCGCAAGATGAAATTTCACTAGTGAGTAAAGCTCACCTGTGACCTCATTTCTATGCTGGAACACCTCACTTTCCAGGATATAATTCTCTGGTCTCGCGTATTTGTTTAAGCCTGAGTCAATTATTTTGTACCATGTCTGAGAGACTGATTATCTGAACTTTTCTCTGTACTTCGTCTACTCTCTCCAGACTTTTTATTTTCGTTTAAGCTTGAGGGAATGTTTACCTTAGACTTCTCCATTTCTTTTACTGTCTCCAGGTTTGTTATCCATCCTAGTATTCGACTGATAAAGCCTCCAATTCAGGTGAAACGTTTTGTCAATACAGATACTCAGTGTTGCCTAATTGTCATACCAACTTGTTGGGATTGCATACCATTTACAATATGATAACGTTATTGAAGCAAAAAATTTGGTTACCTCTAAAAAATACGTTAGACAAATATTAGAAAGAAGGGTATTGCTTTCCAGTGATTAGCTGGAATCAATGCTAAAACATCGAGGAGCTTTAAGAATAAAGTGGACTAAAAAAATATTAACAAATATGGGATGGATTTGACAAGGAGCTGCTAAGTATAGGCCAGAAGACCTGCTGCAGAGTTCCTTCAATCATATGTTCTTCAAAACTTACTACAAGGGAGACAAGCATACTCCAGAAGCGAGATATTTATTCCAAGGACGACGGAAATATTCCGTGTACAAAATTCGTACTGCATGGCGGAAAGGCTCACTACAAGGTACAAAAGCTAAACTAAATCTGAGAATATTATTTGTGTTACAATTCTTCGAGTTCTTTCTAAGGAGACTATCTTGTTTAGGTTTTATTATGAAGCTCAGTATAGTTTTTTCCGGAAAATTAGTCTTAGGGGAAAACTATAAAGTTCATAGTGTAAAAAATGCGTCTTGTGTAGCGTCATAACTTAACGACGACAGCCAGCCAAGTATCAGCAAGTTATTGCTTGAATGTGTTTGCGTCTTGTGTAGCGTCATAACTTAACGTCGACAGCCAGCCAAGTATCAGCAAGTTATTGCTTGAATGTGTTTGCGTCTTGTGTAGCGTCATAACTTAACGACGACAGCCAGCCAAGTATCAGCAAGTTATTGCTTGAATGTGTTTGCGTCTTGTGTAGCGTCATAACTTAACGACGACAGCCAGCCAAGTATCAGCAAGTTATTGCTTGAATGTGTTTGACTAGGTAGCTTCAACTCTACTTTTACAATTCACATGTTTATACATATGCACACGAATGTATTCACACATATGCATATGTATATATACATATACATAAGTAAATATACTGTATGCACAAGCATATAAATGCAGATGTACATTTTTTTCACGCATACATAGCAAATACATATATACGCGCACACACATACCAACTCTCAAATATTCATATGTTCCCTTACACATATGCACTCACAGTGGAGTAATTTGCTCCGCACTGTAAGCGGGGGCGCCTGAATATGATAAGATGGGAAGGTAAGGCGATTCTATCCCATATTTTGTGATGCAGGACAAGATAACTAGTTGACAAATCTTTTCGACATAGTTGCTAGTGGAAACTTCTAGTCATGAATTTATTACAAGACATGTCTCACAAGTCCTTATTTTAATGATTTATTAACAGTGATTGTAACAATAAAAGAAGACTGGTATTTAATTAAGGATGCAACAGTAAATGATGACACCCTTGGAAATTATGTGATCAGAAATTTCTCTGCCGAAGGCACGCAAGATGACTCACGAAATGGAAATAACACGACTCACTCGTTATTGTTTCAAACACCACCTGTTCCGTGGTTTGTTTGCACGCAAGATGGCCCAGGCATGGCAGTTAACAGGTCTTACCCAACGTCGAGATGCCTAAATGTTGGGTGCCAGATTTAAGGCAGTTGTTAGCCATGCATAACCAGTCCTGTCTGCTTCTGTTTACAGTGAATTGACGCGATTTTGCGATGGACTGATAATTAACAAAACGAGGTAACGTTCCAACAAAATGTGCGAGAATATTGTGACGTTCTGAAAGCATGCGACACGGTTTTCTGACTCTAGTATCAAGTACAGTGAAGTAAGTGAACTGAAGTGACCAAATAACGAACAGTGAATGCTAGGTTCCAGAGAGGTAAGTTATTCCTATTTGGGATGTACGTTAACAGAAAACACGGATATCTGGTCCCATTTGTATAATAGTATTAACAGCACAACGTTACTGTGAGATTCTTGTAAGTCTAGTTTCCTCGTATCCGCCCATTACGCAGCTTCAGTGTTTTATATATGCAGTCGAGCACTCAAACATCCAAACACTGGGCAAGTCTCCTTACACCTGCCCCTGTTCACCTACCAGTAAGTAGCAACCTCATTGTTAGACGACTGTTGGTATTCGTACTCTGGGAAAATTAACGCAAGTTTCCCAAAATGCTTTGCATAATCAAGGGTTTTCTATATAGTATGACAGTAATGTTAGCTAGGAATATATGAATAATTTACAAAATTAAAGGTAATTTTATTATTATTATTATTATTATTATTATTATTATTATTATTATTATTATTATTATTATTATTATTATTATTATTATTATTATTAATGGGGGGGCATCGATACCATGCCTAACCCTTCTAGGGTAGGGTAGGTGCCTGAGCCCGAGCCTTTAGCTCATAAGACTATCATTCCCATTTGCCCCCTTGGGGCGGGGATGGCAGACCAGAGAGGCCTAGCTTGTGGCTAGGCCTGGGGACAGTTGGTCCCAAAGATGAGGAGGTACTTGTGCCTCCTCCAATGGGAGACTTAGGTCTCAGACAATCCCTAAAGAGGGAGCCAAGGCCGGGCCACCACTTTGAAAAGGCCCGGGCCGGGAGAATACCGGCGAATCTTTAATAATAATAATAATAATTATTACTGGGAAAATGTAATAGGCGATCAAAGATCAAAACTCAGATTAGAACATGCTAACAAGTCAGTCAAGAAACAGCTTAAAACAGCAATGTATATCGGGTACTTTAAACATCTAACCCCATCTTTTAATTAATTTCTTCCTCCTGCTACAAGTACATATCATGCTTGAACTTTATCGAAGAGGTTGCACCGTACACAAGTTGCACCGTGCACAGGTTGCACCATGCACAGGTTGCACCATGCACAGGTTGCACCGTGCACAGGTTGCACCATGTACAGGTTGCACCGTGCACAGGTTGCACCCTACACAGGTTGTGCCGTGCACAGGCTGCAGTTGCTGTGTATTTAACAATAATTAAAATGGGGGATGCTTACCAACGTTTAAAAACCCATAAATAAATTACCTCCGCCACATATTCAGATGTATATGCATATGAAAGTGCACGAATTTATATACTTGTAGATACATATACATAGGCATTCATTTGAATATACATACATACGTACACGTACTTTTTACAAAGATTCGAAGTAAATTTACTGACGATAATCTACACCCCATTCTCCGGTTGACGATTAAGAATTTAATGTCAATATCAAAAATGTTGTTTCTGAAACAGTGCCGGAATACTCTTGGAAAAACTTACTCACACTGTCACAACTTAAGTGGAAAGCTGAACATAATGTATTGTTGATAAATTAGACACATGTGCAACTCTTGGGTATCTTTACTGAGGAAACGTTTCGCCACACAGTGGCTTCATCAGTCCATACAATGGTTCTGTGAACCATTCATCTACAATCCTGTCAGACACAGCAACTTCTTGGGATCTTAATACTTGGGAATTCTTCGCTTGCCTAATTCTTGGGCACAACCTACTTCCACATTGGACAAATGTGACACCACCTATGACTGCTGCACCTCTCCTGCCATACGGTTTATAAGCTCCTTCTCCGCTCATATGCCGTATTCTATTCAAGATTGATGGACTGACCACATCGACTCAAGGCTGAGGGACTGATTACCTCATTCTCCTCCTGTTCTTCCAGATTCTCCTTTGTATGGATTGATGAAGCCACTGTGTGGCGAAACGTTTCCTCAGTAAAGATACCCAAGAGTTGCACATGTGTCTAATTTATCAACGTGTCGGTTCTGTGAACCATTCACCTACAATAATGTATTGTTATTCCTAAGTTGATTAAGCGGCTACTTAGAGCACCGACTGAGATGCCAAATAGTTAACTACATATTTCTTAACCTTCCAGGAGACACGTTCCTGTCTGTAACCTGTGACTGTTTTTGTGCGGCGTTCTTGTCCAACGACAAATATTTTTTTTTTTTCTTTTTTTATTATCACACTGGCCGATTCCCACCAAGGCAGGGTGGCCCGAAAAAGAAAAACTTTCACCATCATTCACTCCATCACTGTCTTGCCAGAAGGGTGCTTTACACTACAGTTTTTAAACTGCAACATTAACACCCCTCCTTCAGAGTGCAGGCACTGTACTTCCCGTCTCCAGGACTCAAATCCGGCCTGCCGGTTTCCCTGAATCCCTTCATAAATGTTACTTTGCTCACACTCCAACAGCACGTCAAGTATTAAAAACCATTTGTCTCCATTCACTCCTATCAAACACGCTCATGCATGCCTGCTGGAAGTCCAAGCCCCTCGCACACAAAACCTCCTTTACCCCTCCCTCCAACATTTCCTAGGCCGACCCCTACCCCGCCTTCCTTCCACTACAGACTGATACACTCTTGAAGTCATTCTGTTTCGCTCCATTCTCTCTACATGTCCGAACCACCTCAACAACCCTTCCTCAGCCCTCTGGACAACAGTTTTGGTAATCCCGCACCTCCTCCTAACTTCCAAACTACGAATTCTCTGCATTATATTCACACCACACATTGCCCTCAGACATGACATCTCCACTGCCTCCAGCCTTCTCCTCGCTGCAACATTCATCACCCATGCTTCACACCCATATAAGAGCGTTGGTAAAACTATACTCTCATACATTCCCCTCTTTGCCTCCAAGGACAAAGTTCTTTGTCTCCACAGACTCCTAAGTGCACCACTCACTCTTTTTCCCTCATCAATTCTATGATTCACCTCATCTTTCATAGACCCATCCGCTGACACGTCCACTCCCAAATATCTGAATACGTTCACCTCCTCCATACTCGACAAATATTTATCTATAGAATATAAAAATTATTTCGACTCTGAAATCAAAACGCATTTTTTTTCAATATTTCATTTTTTTTTCTGTATAAATTTATACGAAAACATGTTTGTAATGGATCAGGGACAGTTGGACCTGACTAGCTTGTGCTTCCTTTAGTGGAAGTGACCTGATTAGGTGGGTCATTGGTCTAAGCCGGGGGGTGACATGGACCTGCTTCGCATGGGTCAGTAGGCCTGCTGCAGTGTTCCTTCTTTATGTTCGCCTCGTTGCTCTAATCTGAATCATGTTCAAATTACAGTCTCAGTCCACAATCCGCCAACGTATACAAGGTAGCTGTGCCGATTGCCCGATCCCAGTTTATTTCGTAGGGTAATAAATGAACGATGTTGAAAGAAATGTTACTCGACTCACGAAATCGTAATAACACGATTGCAAACAAACCATACCACGGGCGGGGATAGAACCCGCGATCAGAGAGTCTCAAAACTCCAGACCGTTGTGTTAGCCACTGGACCAGCTAGCCACAATAAGACGAATCTTATTGTGGCTAGCTGGTCCAGTGGCTAACGCGACGGTCTGGAGTTTTGAGACTCTCTGATCGCGGGTTCTATCCCCGCCCGTGGTATGGTTTAAATATGTTACTCGTCATATCATAAACCTTTGAAAACCACTAATTCCTTAACAAATTTAAAAAAATTATTTCCCATTCAAGACCTTAAACACAATAAAACATTATACAGGTGGAAATGTTCCAGTTGCTGTTGAAGGTAGAATTTACGACTCGCTTCATTTGTGTTCTTCTTGACATGCATTTTTTAAATGTTAAAATACATCGTTTTCCCACAGATATGTTGGGGGGATTTTGTGGGCGCATGAAATTACAAATCATGCCAACACAGACACACACAGACACACACACATACACACACACACACACACCACACACACACACACATCACACATACACACACACACATACACACGCACATACACACACACACGCACACACACACTCACCCACAACAGTCATGGTGGCAACCTCGGACTCGGTGTGGAAATCCGGAGCCTCTGCAGACACCTCACAGCGGAAGACTCCTGATGCTCCAAGAGTCAGGTCGTATATCCAGACTTTGCCTCTGCTTGAAATCGCTGTGTCCACCGTCAGGGGATCATCCCTGACTGGAAAGGTCTTGACTGGCGGGTTCTCTGCCGGCGTCCATCGGTAGAACTCGTCTAGGCCCAAGTACCACTTGAGGGCGTAGATGTTCTCACCCTCGTCCACAAACTCACACTCAATCCACCCGCCTCCACCCACTGCCACGGGCGTCGGTACTGTCACCTTGGTGATGTGAAGACCAATAGCAATATCTGAAAGTAGATGACCAAAGTATCGGGAGTTTAGTGGAAGGTGTTCTCTCTTAGTGGGAAAAAAATATGTAACCTATCGAAATATCGGAGGAGGGATACACAAATAAATACTTAATGCAGATATATATCATTCTTCATCTGAATATTTTTCACAAATCTGATGTTTGTGTGAAGCGCCTATTTCAGATTTGAACAAAAAAATATTTCTTTTAACAATATCTTTGTTGAATCTTAATGTTTTTTTCAGTGTAATGTTGCCGTCTACTGATAGATCGTTTTTATCTTATCTCTGTTACTTATCTTCATATATCCTCTTCATGCATGACATTTGTGAATGTTATCTTATACAAGTCATTTATTTCTATTGTTGGCTTATTTACCTACTGATGTGTCCTCGTAATTTCAATATTTTTTTATGTATCTTTCAGCGTTGATGATTCTGTGATTATTTATTTTGATTATTCAATTTTGGACAATTGTATTATTGCTTTTAAAATTCATGTTTAATTCTTCACCATTAACCACTTCAAAAAAAAACGGACATTTCTCTTCATCTCTCTTCCATTAATTTTATTCAGTCTTTAAGACAGAAAATTCTCATTATAAACTAAAATTTCCCTCTAAATCTGTGTTATTCTTTATTCCATTTAGTTATATTTCTTAACATGACTTCTCTTATAAGACACTTTTTATTATAGTCGTCTAGATAATTCATCTTTTACTGCTTGCTTATGTGATAATAAAAATACGCTGATTTCTACCCTCATTATTTTCTTTGTTTACTTTTTTAAGTTTGTTTTGTTTATTCAAACACTTTACCTCGTTATACACTTAGTCCATTATTAATAATATAGCTTAAAAATATCCTCTCAAAACCCTGTAAACACTATCATTTTTAACCGTAATTTCCTCCCAATACTTATTTTTCATCCATTACTTGCATAATATGCAGCATCCCGTGGCCTGGTTGGCAGCGCACTCGCTAACCGAGCGAGTGCGTTTGTGGTTCAGTCCCCGGCATCGGCGGAAGAGTTTCCCATGTTTCTTTACATCTGCTTCCCCTGTTCACCTAGCATTAAATAGGTACCTGGGTGTTAGACGACTGTTGTGGGTGGCATCCTGGGAGTGTTGATAGTTTACCTTGGATAGTGCCTGTTGTGGGTGGCATCCTGGGGGTGTTGATAGTTTACCTTGGATAGTGCCTGTTGTGGGTGGCATCCTGGGGGTGTTGATAGTTTACCTTGGATAGTGCCTGTTGTGGGTGGCATCCTGGGAGTGTTGATAGTTTACCTTGGATAGTTGCCTGTTGTGGGTGGCATCCTGGAGGTGTTGATAGTTTACCTTGGATAGTGCCTGTTGTGGGTGGCATCCTGGAAGTGTTGATAGTTTACCTTGGATAGTGCCTGTTGTGGGTGGCATCCTGGAGGTGTTGATAGTTTACCTTGGATAGTGCCTGTTGTGGGTGGCATCCTGGAAGTGTTGATAGTTTACCTTGGATAGTGCCTGTTGTGGGTGGCATCCTGGAAGTGTTGATAGTTTACCTTGGATAGTGCCTGTTGTGGGTGGCATCCTGGAGGTGTTGATAGTTTACCTTGGATAGTGCCTGTTGTGGGTGGCATCCTGGGAGTGTTGATAGTTTACCTTGGTAGTGCCTGTTGTGGGTGGCATCCTGGAGTGTTGATAGTTTACCTTGGATAGTGCCTGTTGTGGGTGGCATCCTGGAGGTGTTGATAGTTTACCTTGGATAGTGCCTGTTGTGGGTGGCATCCTGGAAGTGTTGATAGTTTACTTTGGATAGTGCCTGTTGTGGGTGGCATCCTGGAAGTGTTGATAGTTTACCTTGGATAGTGCCTGTTGTGGGTGGCATCCTGGAGGTGTTGATAGTTTACCTTTTATAGTGCCTGTTGTGGGTGGCATCCTGGAAGTGTTGATAGTTTACCTTGGATAGTGCCTGTTGTGGGTGGCATCCTGGAAGTGTTGATAGTTTACCTTGGATAGTGCCTGTTGTGTTGTGTGCTCACCTGTTTGTGGTTGTAGAGATCTACTCATAGCTCCTGGCCCCGTCTCTTCACTGGTCGCTACTAGGTCCAATATCTCCCTGCTCCAAGAGCTTTATCATACCTCTTAAAGCTATGTGTTGATCCTGCCTCCACTACATCACTCTCCAGACTCTTCCACTTCCTGACAACTTTATGAGTAAAGAAATACTTCCTAACATCCTGTGACTCGTCTGAGTCTTCTGGTTCCAAATGTGTGACCCTTTGTTGCTGTGTCACATTTCTGAAACATCCTGTTCCTTTCCACCTTATCAATTCCTCAAAGTATTTTTTATGTTTTTCATGTCCTCCCCTAATCCTCCTGTCCTCCAGTGTCGTCAAATCGATTTCTCTTAAACTCTCCTCGTAGGACATACCCCTTAGCTTCGCAATTACTCTTGTTGTAAACATTTGCCAAGCGCGCATATACTGAATCAGTTATTTGGTTGATGTGCGCCTCAGGAGATGTGCTCGGTATTATCCTCACCCAAGATCCTTTTTCTTGAGTGAGGTTTGCAGTCTTTGGTTCCCTAGCCTATACTCTGTTTCCCTTTCCCCAGACTTCAAGACTTTTCACTTGGTGGGGTTAAACTCCAGGAGCGAGTTATTGGACTAGGTTTGCAGCCCGTTGTAGTCCTGCCTCATCCTCATCCGATTGAATTCTCATTAGCTTCACATCGTCAGCAAACAAGGACACTTCTGAATGTATCCCTTCCGTCATGTCCTTCACATATACCAGAAATAGCAGCGGTGGAACCCCCATTCGATAAAGGTGCCCACTCTAACACTTCGTCATGTACCACGACTCGCTGCTTCCTTCCTGTCAGGTATTCTCTGATCCACTCCGGTGCCTTTCCTGTTATACTTGCCTAATCCTCTAGCTTTTGCACTAATATCTTGTGTGGAACTATGTCGAAAACCTCTTGCAGTACACGAAAATACAATCTACCCA
Source organism: Cherax quadricarinatus (assembly GCF_026875155.1). Lineage (NCBI taxonomy): Eukaryota > Metazoa > Arthropoda > Malacostraca > Decapoda > Parastacidae > Cherax > Cherax quadricarinatus. The sequence goes on along the minus strand of NC_069423.1, from coordinate 38,249,656 downwards.
TCCCTCTCATGTCTTACTGCTGTCACCTTGTAAAACTCCAGGATTTCCCTTCCTTGAAACCGAGCTTGTTGTCGTGTATGAGTTCATTCCTTTCTAGATGCTCCACCACTTTTCTTCTGATAATCATCTCCTCGACTTTGCATACTCTACATGTCAGTGATACTGGTCTTTAGGTAAATGCTAAGTGTCTATCATAAAAACTGGGACTACATTTGCTGTCGTCCACACCTCAGGTAGTTGTCCTGTCTCGATAGATGTGTTGAAGATTGTTGTTAGTGTCTCTGCTCCCTGTCTCAGGACCCACAGAGAGATGTTCGGTCCCACCACCTTTGGGGTATCTAGGTCAATTAGTTGCCTTTTCACCTCCTCAGTTGTGCGTTTTGTGTCAACCAAATATTGCTTTACCCTACCATTCCGGCTTTCTGGTCTCCTTCGTGTTTCTACTGAAAATACTTCCCTAAGTCTAATGATGAGCCCTTCACATACTTCTCGGTTGTTTCTTGTGAGCTCCCTTCCTTTCTTCCTCAGCATGATTAACTGGTCCTTGACTCTTGTTTTTCTCCTAATGTGGCTGTAAAACAGCTTCGGGTCAGACTTTCCTTTCTATGGTATGTCATTATGATATTGCCGCTGCGCTACCCTCCTTTTCTTTGCGTATTTCTTTCCGGCTCATCGACTAATATCCTTATTTTCCTGGGTCCTATGTCTTCTATATTTTTCCCATTCTTTACCGCACTTAGTATTGGCCTCTTTACACCTTTGGGTGAACTAGGGGCTCATTTTGGTCTCCATCATTTCATTTACCGATTTTCCCACCAGTTCTCTTTTCTACTGAACCTTTTGAAGGAAATTCCTCTAGCCTATGTAGCGCACTCTTTTGTAGTTTGGCTTCTCCCATCCTACTCTTCCTGCTTCCTTCTCCATTTGTAACTCTACTATGTATTCGAAGTTCAGGACCACGTGATCACTAACTCCGAGGGGCCTTTCATGTTTGATATCCACAATGTTTGAACAATTCAGGTGAATGTGAGGTCCAGTCTTGCTCGTTCATCCTATCCTCTCTCTCTGGTAGTGTCCCTCACATGTTGATGCATGAGGTTTTCCAGTACCACCTCCATCATCTTAGCCCTCCACGTTTCTGGTTCCCCATGTGGCTCCACGGTTTCCTAGTCAATTTCCTTGTGATTGAAGTCACCCCAACTAGTAACTTTGCCCTGGGTAAACATCCACCTAGATCTCCAAGTACCAACATAAATCTCTCTGACTTAAGAAATCGTAATGACACGATTGCAAATAAACCATACCCCCGGCCGGGATTGAACCCGCGGTCATAGAGTCTCAAAACTCCAGCCCGTCGCGCTAACCACTAGACCAGCTAGCCACAATAAGATTCATCCAACTAGGTATATTTCTACACCATAGGAAGGTTAGCACAGGCACCTCTGTGACCACAAATGCAAGTTTTTACAGACGAATCTCCAGCTAGCGTGGCCGTGACGAACTCTAGCTCAAGTCCCTTCACTGCCGTCAACATGACTTAAGAAATCGTAATGACACGATTGCAAATAAACCATACCCCCGGCCGGGATTGAACCCGCGGTCATAGTCTCAAAACTCCAGCCCGTCGCGCTAACCACTAGACAGCTAGCCACAATAAGATTCATCCAACTAGGTATATTTCTACACCATAGGAAGGTTAGCACAGGCACCTCTGTGACCACAAATGCAAGTTTTTACAGACGAATCTCCAGCTAGCGTGGCCGTGACGAACTCTAGCTCAAGTCCCTTCACTGCCGTCAACATGACTTAAGAAATCGTAATGACACGATTGCAAATAAACCATACCCCCGGCCGGGATTGAACCCGCGGTCATAGAGTCTCAAAACTCCAGCCCGTCGCGCTAACCACTTGCATTTGTGGTCACAGAGGTGCCTGTGCTAACCTTCCTATGGTGTAGAAATATACCTAGTTGGATGAATCTTATTGTGGCTAGCTGGTCTAGTGGTTAGCGCGACGGGCTGGAGTTTTGAGACTCTATGACCGCGGGTTCAATCCCGGCCGGGGGTATGGTTTATTTGCAATCGTGTCATTACGATTTCTTAAGTCATGTTGACGGCAGTGAAGGGACTTGAGCTAGAGTTCGTCATCGGCCACGCTAGCTGGAGATTCGTCTGTAAAAACTTGCATTTGTGGTCACAGAGGTGCCTGTGCTAACCTTCCTATGGTGTAGAAATATACCTAGTTGGATGAATCTTATTGTGGCTAGCTGGTCTAGTGGTTAGCGCGACGGGCTGGAGTTTGAGGACTCTATGACCGCGGTCATCCGGCCGGGGGATGGTTTTTTTGCAATCGTGTCATTAAGTTTTTTTAAGTATGTTCGGCAGTGAAGGGACTTGAGCTAAGCGTCACGGGCCCCGCTAGCTGGAGATTTTGTCGTAAAACGCATTTGGCCAGAGGTGCCTGTGCTAACCTTCTATGGTGTAGAAATATACATTTGGTGAATCTTTGTGGCTAGCTGGTCTAGTGGTTAGCGCGACGGGCTGGGGTTTTGAGACTCATACCCGCGGTTCAATCCGGCCGGGGTTGGTTTATTTGCAATCGTGTCTTACGATTTCTTAAGTCATGTTGCGGGAGTGAAGGGGGTTCTGAGCCCCATGCCTTCAAAAAAAAAAAAACCCGGGGCCCCCTAAAAAGGCCCCACTCTCCTTCGCTTCCAAAACCGCTGCTTTTTTTCCCTTAAAGGATTTTCTACCCCCTGGGTTTTCCTGATCTTGCCAATCCAGTTTTGAAAACTTTTGGCTTTCGCCCTTGCTAAAAAAAAATCATCTACCCTCCCCTCCATGCTTAATTGTTACCTTGAAAATAAATCCCCCGGGCCGGTTGAACCCGCGGTCATAGAGCTAAAATTTTTTTCCAGACTCCCAACCATTTTAATTTGTTCACAGGCTCCCTTTGGGCAAACCCTTTCCTAGGTGTAAAATTATAGTTATAAAATTATTCTGGCTTTTGGGGTTTCCCCACCCGGAGTTTTGCTCTAGGGGGTTAATGGGGGTTTTGGGTTTTTTTTTGCATCGCCGGGGGGGATTCGGCCCCATCATTGGGGCAGTGAAATTGCCTTAATCTCATGTGCGGGCCCCAAACACCCTATTTGGGTTTCGTCCTTTTGTTTTGGGAAAATTCCCTATCTAATTCCCCTTAAAAATTTTTTTTGGATCCCTTTTTCCTCTGCTAGGGGTTAAACCCCGGGTTTGGTTTTTTTTCTCTATACCGGGTTAACCCGCCGGGGTAGGTTTTTTCATCGTGTCATTACGAATTTAGTCATGCCGGCGCTAACTTGCTATATTCTTCCGGCCACGCTACTAAATCCTGAAAACCTGCTTTTTCCAATCCCTTCTACCCCTTGGTTTGGTTTTAACCTTTGGTGAACTTAGGGCTATGGTCATTTTTTCCCGTTTTTTTACCTTTCCCGGGTTCATCGCCGGGTTGGAAATTTGAAATCGTGTCTTTGTTTTCTTTTCATTTCCGCTGCCCACTTAGCTAAGTTTAAAGCACCCCACGGGAATTCTTTTAAAACTTGCATTTTGTTCAAAATCCTTGTAACATTCCAAGGTGATAGAGATTCACCTGTTGATGAACCCTATTTCCTACTGGTAGGGGTCCCCCCGAGGCTGGAGTTTTGAACCCCATAACCCCCGTTCTCCCCCGGGGTAGGTTTTAACTCATATTTCAGGTGAAGAAAACCCCCACAGATGGCTGAAGTGTATAAAGCAGCCATGTCATTTTAAGAGGGCTAAGAAGAGGGTTCAGCCGGTTTAAGACCACACCACAAATGCTCAGTCTAGTACTTGGTGATGTTTCAGAGAGCGGGGCCCAACACTGACCCCTGTGGAACACCGCTTGTGACGTGCCCCCATCTGATTTCTCCCCATTTATGCAAACGCTCTGCTGCCTATTTGTCAACAATGCCTCTACATAGAAAAAATTTCTCCTCCTATTCTTTGTGCCTTAAGCTTCCTCAATAGCCTCTGATGTGGAACACTATCGAAAGCCTTACTGAAATCCATATACACAATATCATATTCATTACCATGATCTACCTCAAATACCTTAGTAAAAAAAATTAGTAAATTCGTAAGACATGAACGCCCGTTTGTAAAACCGTGTTGAGATTCATTAATCAATTTATGCCTTTTAAGATGGTTACGAATTGCCTCGGAAATTACTGATTCCCCTATCCATGCTATCATACGCCTATTCCAAATCCATAAATACAACGAAAACCTCTTTACCCACATCTCAGTACTGTTCATCTAAACGTTTGGTCTACACACCCTTCCTAAAGCCTCCTTGTTCATCTGTTATCATGCTCTCCATCTTTTAATTTTTTTTCCAATAATTAATGTACCATACACTTTACCAGGTATAATCCACAGGCTTATTCCCAGTATACTTCGTACACTCTCTTCTGTCTCTGCTTTTATACATAGGGGCACTGACGTGCACTAACGGGCACTGACTACGCTGACTACGCTCTAACTCTGTCTTCAACGTCCATATTTTACTTCAGAAATTGGTTTGTTGGCAAAAGTAGGAATTAACGTCCATAGACTGACTATTTTTAAGTTAGGATGGTAGCATTTACTTCTGAATTTGTTGAAAAGAGTATAACATGTGTTCATTATCAAAGAAATTTAAGTGATTCAAACTAAGCGACTGGGAAGCAATGAGTTATGTTGCTACTGATATTCTGACTAACGTTCTACCAAAGAGAAAATTATTTGCATTAAAAAAAACTGTATTTGATAGAGTTTTGAAATAATTTGCCCGGCAAACATTGCTTTATTTTTATGAACAAAAATATATAATAACAGCATTTTACCCAGCCACTAATAGTTTAAGTAAATTCCCTAAAAAGCAATAGATCACCGAGGTAATTTGTTCAAATACCATTTTTTTGGGGGTGTAGCTATTCCAGGAGTCCATTATAAAACTAACTCTAATATTCCAATAAGAGAGAAACCCCATATTATGCTTTATAATACGGGGGTTTCTAGAGAAGAAGCACTTGAGTAAAGGAATACTCGCTAAATACGCAATCGTAATGACACGATTGCAAACAAACCATGACACGGGTGGGGTTTGAATCCGCGGTCAGTCTCAAAACTCCTGACTGTCGCTGGTCCAGTGGCTAACGCGACGGTCATGAGTTTTGAGACTCTATGGCCGCGGGTTCAAACCCCACCCGTGGTATGGTTTAAAAATAAAGCTTATTTAAATGAAATGTTGGCAACTTACAATAAGATGACAGCAGTGTCGAAATGCGATGAGAAATACTTTAATCAATATCACGATACGAAACATTTAAGTGGTAACTTGTAGAGAAAGAGGTAGTGAGACTGCGTACTGAATTTCACATGAGGTTCAGAAGCAACTCGTTTGTCACGATGTTAATGAAACTCTTGAGATACAGATGTTAGCCTCTATAACCCAGACACTTGGTAATTGTTAAGAGGCGCCTGAGTTTCCCTGTCTCCTGATAGCATGTTTATTTTTCCACTATAATCTGCTCTAACAAATCTTTCAGAACAATTGTTTTGCAGAAGTCTAAGTTTTGCTCAGACGTCTGCAACACAGTTGTTCTCAAAGATTTGTTAAGTTATACCATGAATTAAGATCGTTGACTTCACCTTACGAAAGCAGACAAAGCAACTGCGGTAGTAATTATATACAAGGTAGATTACAGAAAACGGTAACTGACATGCCACTTAATGCTGCTGAATATGGTCTAACTCTCAGTCTTCAGCGTCCATATTTTACCTCACAAATTGGTTTCTTGGTAGAAGTAGGAATTAATGTCCATAGATTGACTATTTTTAATTTCAAGTAATTCTGGCAATCTTTTTAATTAACGTAATGGAGTTGATTAGGTATTGTGTGGAATAGTTTTGGGGCAAAGAAATTTTTTTTTTAGTTAGATTAGAACCTCAGACATAATCATTTTAGTTTCCTGATTCTGCAAGGAAAAAAATAGAGTAAATTGTGTTTTTCTAAATATTCTTCTATTTCAGAAACAATATTTGCTTTTATTTTTTTCAGCAGGAAAGCAAATGCATATTTGTTGTCCCGATGATATAATTTCCGATAGTTTCCCAGAACTGTATAGTTAATTAACATTGCATCCACGTGTCTATTAAAACTTAGTTTATTGCAGAGAATTTTATTAATGATGCACATAAATAGTTGTTACATAATTCCGAATTGTTTTCAACATTTTCAGGTTCGTATATTATATATAATATATATATATATATATATATATATATATTATATATATATATATATATTTATATATATATATATATATATATATATTATATATATTATTGTAACCACGAAAGAGTGGTATTGATCAATAACAACACTGCGCTAGCCAAGGATTCGAACCCATGTTCGATGCCTATAAATTCTTAAAATGAGGTTGAAGAATATTAACATTTACCCATTTTCAGCAGCTAATCTGTTACTATGTTGAGAAAATATTTTCTTCCAGTTCTTTCACTCTCTCTCTTGAACCGAAGGGTAAACTTACATATTTATGAGCAAGGTTAGTAGCTCGGGATGGAAGAACTAATCTGTGTGTATTTCTGAGTGTACTTACTTGTGCTTACTTATTTGTGGTTGCAAGGGTCGAGTCACAGCCCCATCTCCTCGCTGCGTGTGTATGTGTGCTCACCTATATGTGCTCACGACTCTGTGGTTGCAGAGCTCGAGTCACAGCTCTGGACCCCGCCTTTGCGTTTGTTGCTAATAGGTCAACTTTGTCCCGGCTTCAAGATTCTTTTTGTGCCTCTTCTTATAGCTATACAAGGACCCCACCTCTACCACATTACACTCCAGATTCCTTCACTTCGTGATAACTGTAAGGCTGAAGCAGTACTTCCTAACATCTCTGTTGCCCTCTTGCCACTCTTTCCCATTTCTAAATCATTCTGTCCTGTTTACATTCATAATGCCCCCTTTCATAGTCATGTTCTCCAGTGTCGTCAGGTTGAATTATTTTAAGCTTTTCCCGTAAGACACAATCCTTAGCTGCAGGATTAATCTTGTTGCACTTTCTCCAATTTCTTGACCTGCCTAACTAGATGTGGGTTTCATACTGGTGCTACAGAGTCCAAAACACAGTATATAGTGTCATGAATGACTATTTAGGTCTCTTATAGCTAGACTTAGATTTGTCAGGTATACTCTTGCTGCTTCAGTTATTTGGTTGACGTGCACCTAAGGCGCACATCAACCAAATAAGTGAATGTTGCCTTTGCTTCCCGAACCTGTACTTCGTTTGTGGTATTCTTTGCCCTTCTCCAAACTTCATAACTCTGCACTTGCTGGGGTTAAACTCAAGATCATTTGTAGCCTTTCCTGGTTTGCGTCTTGTAATCTAGTCATTAGTTTCACATAATCTGCTATCAAGGATATCTTTCATAAAACATACCACGGGCGGGATTTGAACCCGCGGTCAGAGTCTCAGAACTCCAGACCGTCGTGTTAGCCACTGGACCAGCTAGCTTAGAACATAAGAACATAAGAAAGGAGGAACACTGCAGGAGGCCTGTTGGCCCATACTAGGCAGGTCCTTTACAATTCATCTCACTAACAAATCATTTGCCCAACCCAATTTTCAATGCTACCCAAGAAATAAGCTCTGATGTGCAAGTCCCACTCAAATCCAACCCCTCCCACTCATGTAATTATCCAACCTAAATTTGAAACTACCCAAAGTCCTAGCCTCAATAACCCAACTAGGTAGACTGTTCCACTCATCAATTACCCTATTTCCAAACCAGTACTTTCCTATGTCCTATGTACTTTCCTATGTGTACTTAGCTCTGTGAAGACCTGTTTGTGTGCTCTCTGTGAATCTGAACCAGGATGCCCTCTCTTGAGCAGCTTTACCAGCAGCTGAGAGAAGAACTCAGAGTTGCTAAACTGGAGATACGGCGATTAACGGAGGAGAACAAGAGGATTCGTAGTAATCCACCTGTTGTGAGTCCCCAGGTTAAGAGGGGAGCTTGGTCAGTGGCCGGGCAACATGGAACCAAGCTGAAGATTAAGAAAACGGTTGGAGAGGCAGAAACAACGAGAAACCAGAAGACTGCCGTGGAAACTTCCAACTCATTCTCGGTGCTACCTGACGAATGTGAGTGTTCTACTGGGAATGCCACAACGAGCACCAAGGAAGCATTGGCAGACGTGAGTGAGACATCCCTAGAAACCCCAACGAAGACCATCGAGAACGTCATGACGAATTCTACAAGTGGTGTAATGCTACCGGGCGAATGTGAGTCGACTACTCGGAGCATCACTACAGACGACGCCAAGGAAGGTAAAAACATTGTTGTTGTTGGGGATAGCCAGATTAGGTACATGGATAGGGCATTCTGTTTGAAGGATAGGAGTAGGAGGCAGAGAGTGTGTTTTCCTGGGGCGGGGATGAAGGATATTGTTAGCCGTCTGGATAAACATCATGAGAGGTAATGGGAGCAATCCTATTATCTGTCTCAGTGCTGGAGGCAACGATGTTGGCAGACGTAGGAGTGAGGACCTGATTAGCAGGTATAGGTCAGCAATAGAGATAATTAGGAAGAAGGGTGGCAAACCTGTCATATGTGGCATTTTGCCAAGGAGAGGAGTTGGAAATGAATGGTTGTCCAGAGCAATTGGTGTCAATTGCTGGCTGGACAAATACTGTAAGGAAAATGCGGTAACATTCATTGACAACTGGGACCTCTTCTATGGCAGAAATGACATGTATGCCAGGGATGGGGTTCACTTGTCTAGGTGTGGGGTGGGAGCACTGGCCAACGCAGTGGAGGGAGCTGTTAGGTCTTTAAACTAGGAATAGTTAGTGGTATGGGTTTTGGCGGGAAAACTGTGAAGTCGCAGGGTAGTAACATGAGTACTAGGAGAACTAGTAATAGGCAAAATGAGGAGGATATTGGAAAGCCATGGCACTAATTGACAATGACAGTAATAGGTTTAGTGGAATAACAGAAAGAGCAGGAAGGGTAAAGAGATAGGAGGGTCATTAAATATTTATTACACAAATAGTCGCAGTGCTAGGAATAAGATGGACGAGTTGAGACTAGTTGCTAGTGCAGGTAACATAGATGTATTTGCCATTACTGAGACGTGGTTTAATTTAAAAAGTCGGGACATGCCTGCAGAATGTCACCCTTCAGGGTTTTAAATTGTTCCAAGTAGATAGAAGTATCGGGAAGGGGGTGGGGTGGCATTGTATGTCCGAGATCGCTTGAACTGTTGCATAAAAACGGGTATTAAGTCTGAAGTAACACATACAGAGTCTGTTTGGATAGAATTTTCAGAGGGACATGAAAAATTAATTTTAGGTGTGATATACCGTCCCCCAAATTTAGATAGGGACCAGGGGAGACTACTATGGGAGGAAATTGTTAGGGCCACAAAGGGACGATAATGTAGTAATTCTAGGAGACTTTAACTTTAGTCATATTGATTGGAATTTTTTTGACTGGGAATTTAGAATCATACGATTTCTAAGAAGTAGTTCAGGGTTGTTTTTTGAAGCAGTTTGTGACAGAACCTACAAGGGGTAATAACCTGCTTGACTTAGTTCTGGCAAACAATGAATCCCTTGTTAATAATTTAGAAGTTTCAGAGGAACTGGGTGCTAGCGACCACAAATCAATTACATGTAAAATTGAATGGAAGTATGATAGTAGGGATAACTCAGTAACAGTCCCAGATTTTCGCTTTAGCAGATTACGATGGGCTTAGAGAACACTTATCATCTGTTGACTGGGTAACGAAGAGAGCTATCAATATGACAGTTTTTCTGAACACAAATACATGCTGCTCAAGAAAAGTTTATCCCTTATAAGGAAATTAGATCAAATAGAAATGACCCAAAATGGATGAATAATAGGCTGAAATATCTACTAGGGCATAGAAAAGGAATTTATAGGCGTATCAAAAGAGGCGAGGGTCATCTTATGAATCAGTATATTGGGCATTAAGAGGGACATTAAAAAGGGGATAAGAAAAGCTAAAAGGGACTATGAAATTAAAGTTGCTAGGGATTCTAAAACTAACCCAAAAAGTTTTTTCCAGGTCTATAGAAACAAAAGTCAGAGATAAGATAGGGTCCCCTTAAAAATAACTATGGGCATCTTACTGACAAAGAGAATGAAATGTGCTCGATTTTAAATAATTATTTTCTCTCGGTTTTTACACAGGAAGACACTAATAATATTCCGGTAATTAATTTTTATAGTGGATCAGAAGAAGATAAATTATGTAACATCACAGTCACTAGTGAGATGGTTGTGAAGCAGATAGACAGACTGAAGCAAAATAAGTCACCGGTCCCGATGAGGTTTTTCAAGGGTTTCTAAAGGAATGCAAAATGGAAGTCTGTGAACCATTAACTAATATTTTTAATTTATCTCTTCAAACAGGTACAGTGTCTGATATGTGGAAGATGGCTAATGTAATTCCTATTTTTAAAACAGGGGACAAGTCGTTACCGTCAAATTACCGCCCAATAAGCCTGACCTCAATTGAAAGGCAATTAAATAGAGTCAATTTAGCTGAGATTTTTAAGAAGCCAATCTCGATAAGCATAGCTTGATTAATGATACTCAGCATGGATTCACAAGAGGCCGGTCTTGTCTAACTAATTTATTAAAACTTTCTTCAGAAAAAGCTTTTTGAGGCTGTTGACCACGATAAAGAATTTGATATTATTTACTTAGATTTTAGTAAGGCATTTGATAGAGTCCCGCACCAAAGACTGTTGAAGAAAGTAGCAGCTCATGGCATTGGGGGAAGGGTGCTCTCACCTATTTGTACTCATCTGTTTGTGGTTGCAGGGGTCGATTCATAGATCCTGGCCCCGCCTCTTCACTGATCACTGCTAGGTCCTCTCACTCCCTGATCAATGAGCTTGATCTTAAAACTATGTATGGTTCCTGCCTCCACAACGTCACTTACCAAAATATTCCACTTCCTGACAACTCTATGACTGAAGAAATACTTCCTAATATATCTTTGACTCATCTGAGTCTTCAACTTCCAATTGTGACCCCTTGTTTCTGTGTCCCATCTCTGGAACATCCCGTCTCGGTCCACCTTGTCATTTCCTCGCAGGATTTTATATGTCGTTATCATGTCTCCCACAACCTGTCCTCCCGTTTCGTCAGGCAGATGTCCCTTAACCTTAGTAGGACATTCCCCTTACCTCTGGAGCTAGTCTTGTTGCAAACCTTTGCACTTGCTCTAATTTCTTGACGTGCTTGATCAGGTGTGCGATCCAGATTAGGGCTGCATACTCCAGTATGGACCTGACGTACATGGTGTACAATCTTGAACGATTCCTTCCTGAGGTATCGAAACGCTGTTTTCTTAGGTGTGCCAGGCGACATATGCTGCAGCAGTTATCTGGTTGATGTGTGCCTCAGGAGATATGCTCGGCATTATGCTTACCCCAAGATCCTTTTCCTTGAATGAGGTTTGTAGTCTTTGGCCACCTAGCCTATACTCTGTCTGCTGTCTTCTTTGTGTGTACTGACCTAGTTGTGGTTATAGGGGTCGATTCACAGCTCCTGGCCCCGCCTCTTCACTGATCGCTACTAGGTCCTCTCTATCCCTGATTTCTTAAAGCTATGTATGGATCCTGCCTCCACTACACCACTTCCCAGACTATTCCACTTCCTGACAGCTCTATGACTGAAAAAATACTTCCTAAATTCTCTATGATTCATCTGAGTATTCAGCTGTGAACCCTTGCTGCTGTGTTCCATCTCTGGAACATCGTCTTTGTCCACCTTGTAGATTCCTCTCAGTATTTTATATGTCGTTATCATATCTCTCCCGCCATCCAGTGTTGTCAGGTTGATTTTCCTTAACCTCTCCTCGTAGGACATACCCCTCAACTCCGGGACTAGTCTTGTTGCAAAACCTTTGCACTTTCTCTAATTTTCGTACATGCTTGGCTAGGAGTGGATTCCAAACTGGTGCTGAATACTCCAATATAGGCCTAACGTACACGGTGTACAGGGTCCTAAGCGATTCCTTATTGAGATGTCTGAATGCTGTTATTAGGTTTGTCAGTCGCCTGTATGCTGCAGCAGTTATTTGGTTGATGTGCGCCTCAGATGTGCCCAGAGTTATACTCTTCCCTAGTGACGTTTGCAGTCTCTGGCCCCCTAGACAGTACTCCGTCTGCGGTTTTCTTTGCCCTCCCCAGTCTTCATGACTTTGCACTTGGTGGGGTTGAGCTCCTGGAACCAGTTGCTGGACTAGGTCTGCAGCCTGTCCAAATCCCTTTGTAGTTCTGCCTGGTCCTCGTCCGACTGAATTCTTCTCGTCAACTTCACATCTGTAAAGAGGGACATTTCTGAGTCTATTCCTTCCATCATGTTCACAAATACCAGAAACAACATGGGTCCTCGGACTGACCCCTGTGGAACCCCGCTCGTCACAGGTGTCCACTCTGACACCTCGCCGAGTACCATGACTCGCTGTTGTCTTCCTGTTATCCCTGTCTCGTCCTCCAACTTTTGCACTAATCTCTTGTGTGGAACTGTGTCAAACGTCTTCTTACAGTCCAAGAAAACGCAATCTCCCCACCTATCTCCCTCTTGTGTGTGTGTGTGTGTGTGTGTGCGTGTATGCGTGTGTGTGCGTGTGCGTGTGCGTGTGCGTGTGCGTGTGCGTGTGCGTGTGCGTGTGGTGTGTGTGTGTGTGTGTGTACTCACCTAACTGGGGTTGCAGGGGTCGAGATTCAGCTCCTCGCCCTGCCTCTTCACCGACCGCTACTAGGTCCTCTCTCCCCCTGCTCCCTGAGCTTTATCATACCTCGTCTTAAAACTATGTATAGTTCCTGCCTCCACTACATCGCTTGCCAGACTATTCCACTTCCTAACTACTCTATGACTGAAGAAATACTTCCTAACATCCCTTTGACTCATCTGAGTCTTCAGCTTCCAATTGTGGCCTCTTGTTTCTGTGTCCCATCTCTGGAATATTCTGTCTCTGTCCACCTTGTCTATTCCACGCAGTATTTTGTATGTCGTTATCATGTCTCCCCTGACCCTCCTGTCCTCTAGTGTTGTCAGACCGATTTCCCTTAACCTTTCTTCATAGGACATTCCCCTTAGTTCTGGAACTAGCCTTGTTGCAGACCTTAGCACTTTCTCTAATTTCTTGACATGTTTGACCAAATGTGGGTTCCAGACTGGTGCTGCTTACTCCAGTATGGGCCTGACGTACACAGTGTATAAAGTCTTGAACGATTCCTTACTGAGGTACCGGAACGCTATTCTCTGGTTTGCCAAGCGCCCATATGCTGCAGCAGTTATCTGGTTAATGTGTGCTTCTGGCGATGTACTCGGTATTATACTCACTCCTAGGTCTTCCTCCTTGAGTGAGGTTTGCAGCCTTTGGCCTCCTAGCCTATACTCTGTCTGCGATCTTCTTTGCCTTCCTCCGATCTTTATGACTTTGCAAATGGCGGGATTAAATTCTAGAAGCCAGTTTCTGGACCACACATCCAGCCTGTCCAGGTCTCTTTGTAGACCTGTCTGGTCTGCATCTGATTTAATTCTCCTCATTAACTTCACGTCATCTGCAAACAGGGACACTTCTCAGTCTATCCCTTCCGTCATGTCGTTCACATATACCAAGAATAGCACTGGTCCCAGGACTGACCCCTGTGGGACCCCGCTCGCCACTGGCGCCCACTGTGATACCTCATCACGGACCATGACTCGATGTTGTGTGTGTGTGTATGTGTGTGTGTGTGACCCTAACAGTCATGAGGTAGGGTTAATTCTGAATGTTTTTAAGTGAATATGCATAGTAATATTAATATAAAAGGATCGGCTGGTGTCGGCCGTTTTTTTAACAGATATCGAGTACCGATACTGCAAAACCAGCCGACACCAGCCGATATCGACAATTTGGCACATCTGTACTAGACACGTACAGTCTGTCCGCACAAAGGACAAGTAAAAGCCTTCAAATTTTGAATGAACGTTAATTTTTGTATAGTTTCATGAGCATGTATTGTGCAGAATCATGTAAGCTCATATTTAAGAAACTAACACAGCGGTATTTGTCACTGTTGCTCTTTGCTGATGACACTGTGCTTTTGGGGGATTGTGAAGAGAAGTTGCACAGGTTAGTGGATGAATTTGGTAAGGTATATAATAGAAGAAAATTAAATGTAAATATAGGAAAGAGTAAAGTGATGAGGATAAAAAAAATTAGGTAACGAAAGACTGGATATCAGATTGGACAGAGAGAGTATAGAGGGGGTGAATGTATTCAGATTTTTAGGAGTGAACGTGTCAGCAGATGAAAGATGAGTCATAGAAATGACGAGGGGAAAAAGATAAATGCTGCACTAAAGAGTGTGTGGAGACAAAGAACTTTGTACATGGAAGCAAAGAAGGGAATATGAGTTATACCAACGCTCTTATATGGGTGTGAAGCATGGGTGGTGAATGTTGCAGCATGGAGAAGGCTGAAGTCAGTGGAGATGTCGTGTCTGAGGGCAATGTGTGGAGCGAATATAATGCAGAGGTAGAGGTGTAGGATTACCAAAACTATTATCCAGTGGGCTGAAGAGGGGTTGTGGAGAGGCTGGAACAAAATAGAATGACTTCGAGAGTGTATAAATCTGTAGTGTAGGGAAGGCTGGGTTGGGGTTGGCTTAAGAAATGTCGAAGGGAGGGGGTAAAGGAGGTTTTGTGTGCGAGGGGCTTGCACTTCCAGCTAGCTTATGTGTGAGTGTTATATAGGAGCGAATGGAGACAAATGTTTTTTTAGGATTGCACGTGCTCTTGGAGTCTGATCAAGGCAACATTTATGAAGGGATTCAGGGAAACCAGCAGACCGGACTTGAGTCCTGGAGATGGGAAGTGCAGTGCCTACACTCTGAAGGAGGGGTGTTAATGTTGCAGTTTTATAACTGTAGTGTGAGCATGCTTCTGGAAAGAGAGTGATGGAGTGAATGATGAAAGTTTTTCTTTTTCGGACCACCCTGCCTTGGTGGGAAACGACCAATGTGCTAATAAAAAAATATGATTTATTTTAGAGTCAGGACGCCCTTTAATATTTATTGTACTCAGAGATTTCGTTCCAGACAATCACATGACAAGAGTAATGTTAGTCAGCGTGGTGCCATTAGCACTAGTTTCCCTTTTACAATCATACCTTTTACAAATCATGTACCTTCAAAGTTACTACTCCATCATCCATTTCCTCGCTTGCACAGGTAGAGGTAATCAGTGGATGTACCTAGAACTTATATAATTCGTCTTATTGGGAAAACATCTTATTTGTGTTTCAGGTAAACCACTTAATATAGTGAGGTTTGTTTCTGACACACACAATTTAGAATAAACATAGTCTCATATCACATTGTCAGACTCCATATTTCTGACAAAAGGTATTAATTTTTACTTCTTTATTAAGAATAGTCATTAGGACATAATCATGAACACACTCAAATTTTCTATAATCATTAAAAATGTGAATCTCTATATAATCCTCTCTAATTAATAGAGAGGATTATTCTAATTACTGTACTTTCATCATTAAACAAATTCCTTAAATTATAATTTTTCTTTTGCAGTATTTTGCAACATGCTTTTTTACAATAAATAAAATGAGGAAAATCGATATCTCAATGAACTCTTAATTAAAGAAAGTCTAAACATTTGTTCCCTATATCAGAGAATTCGTGGAAAAGCATTCGCCGCCTAGACAGCAGCTTGGGTGGACGTGCTATTGGAGCTCCTCCTGCATTCCCGAGTGGCTGTCCGTGAGCATAATGGCCACGGGGTTGAGGAAACGTGTTAACACAGTAGGAATTGAACTACTGAAGGGAGCTGTCACTACGGATGTAGGAAACGTCCTACTTCCCAGCATCATTTGAGAAACATATGTATGGCGGAGAGACGAAGACTCTATGCGTAGCCATTGAATGGAGCCAAACGATTGTTTTGTCAACTTGTTATCGCTAATTTATGAAGCTGTCGTTGACATTATTATTGATATATAATCAAAGAGAAGCCTAAACCACAATGTCATACAACGCGGTAGTTTACAATTTTCAAGACAGTGCAGGGTGAAGCAGATGTCAAAATGCGGCCTGGTGGAGTGTCCAAGCGATACACTGGTGAAACTCCGTATGAACCCTTTTGAGGCAAACCGAGGACGAACATATGGCAAGTGTTCAATCGTTTTGGTAGATACACGAGGCGCAACGCAGGTGCGTGGATGAACTGGCGTGTAACTGTTTGCCTGAGAACGTACTCTCAAAATGTTACTGAAGTACTTGTGCCATCCTGCGTAGTCCTGCCGGATTTTGGAATGCAGCTAATGGTATCCTGCCATACAACGAGGACTTGGTATGATTTGCGAGGGTATGTACACATGCTAAGGAGGTCCCCTCGTAGGGCGGACCGCCAAGTGTGACCAGGAAGGACATTGAAGAAGACAGAGCGTCCCACGACCATGGGCATGGCTCGCGTTCCTAAAAAACAGTCGGGCAAAGACACTGAGTCGGAGGTAATGTAGTTCGGATGCGGCTGACCTTGAGAGAGAATGAACATTAAACGCATTGCGTGTCCAATGCACGACGGAGACCTGGGAAGCAGATCTGGAATCGTTGGAGAAAATGTTAAGGAAATATTCTTGCCCTCATCGGACAGGTGTTGGAGAACACCTGGGGAGGAAATGAGCTCTCGGCGTGGGTGAGGCTATGCGAGACAGTGGAACTGCCCCTTTCTCTTGTGATTGGATGCTGAGCAGAGGGGCTGAGTGAGTAGGTGTGGATGAGGAATGTGCATCGAGAGGCTTCAGTGGTGGAGGACACGCCTCAAAACGCACGACAGCATCTATTCCGTTGATGTGTTAACTACCACCCCAGAGCCTGTAAAAAGTTGTGGGTGGACATAGCGGGTGGAGTTGTTACTAAGGCCCAAAGCCTAATCAAAGCCAAAAGGAACAAGAAACCAAAGAGTGTGGTACCTGTAAAGGTGTAATACGGGTGTTTGTGGCAAGTGTCTAAGGGTCGAGTCATAGCGCAACAAACCAACCTTCTAACCTGGGCCTCAGATGTATAACCATTAATGTTAAGACTATGGAGTGGTAGTGAGGAGGCGGTCTTTTGCGGGTTTATTGGTATATAAGGTGGGAATGTAGTTAAGAGACTTGAGTATTCTTGGATAGTGGTGCAATCATATGCCTACAGTTCGTCTAAAAGGGTGTGGCCTTTTAATGGGTACGTCCATAACCCGTTTTTGTTACCACTAAGTGAGAATGGGAGGAGATGGTCGTGTTTTTCGTGTGGACGATAACTGGCAGAAGACCTTTCCTGTCTCTTCATGTGTGTGTATACCGCCAGTGGATGAATGATGGAGGATTAAAAATCTTCACAGGGGATGGCTTTAGGTTTTTATCCTAAGTCCAGCCACCCTTTCTTTTATGGGCGGAGACTAGAATTGTGTGGTTTAGGCAAAACGATGTGACCCTACTTGGTGCATTATTCACTTTGGTTCAGTGATTTGTTACAAATGATGTGCAATGAGGGATGTGTGTTGCTATGGAAGAGATGGTCCTGGCCCCATGCGTTTTGTAAGGAGGGATTAATGGGCCCGACTAGACAGAATTTTACCTTACGGCCTCTATTCGGTAAAGTTAGGACAGTGACAGCTTTTTGCCGTTTTCTGATCAGGCAAATTCTCACGGAGGAGGGATGGAGCTTTGCTATGAGGCACAGGTTACTGGAAATTAAATACTCGAGTATTAATCAACGAGGAAGGGGTAGTGGTTTTGAGGACTGGTTGGGCAAATATATATGGGGGGAAGGGGGTGTGAGGATTGGTGTGTTGGTGGATGAGAATGCGAAATCTGTGATCCCTAAATTTTTTTGAGGGAAATCCAAAAGGCTTAATACAATGAAGTATGTTAATGAATTATGATGAGAATAGTCTCATTAGTATCATAAGAAGGGCGCAACGGGTGTACCAAGATTGGATGAAATGGAAGCAGACGTCATTATTTTTTTTTTTTTTTTTAAACAGGGAGATACACAATGATAAATGTAATATTAAAAACACACAAAAGAAAGCGGTTAATTTTTACAATAATATAAGACGACCAACGATACCGTACAATATAATGGTAATACATCTTACACACAAACAAAGTATTGACAATGGTTTTATACTCAGACACAACACATATACATTATTAAAGAACATGTAAGTAAAGGACACAATGCAACTAATGTGACATTTTATTGGTGGCCAACGTTTCGCTCTCCAGGAGCTTTATCAATAGCATCTATTACAACAATACATACCCAGAGGTAATAAGGCTCAGAGTGACGTGAATACTAGTGAGGTACCATTTCGATTGTTCACTAGTGGTAGTATAGTAGTATAAGTAGTATGACAAAAGTAATACAATATGGTAGAGCAATTAATTCGTACATGAGTAAAGCTATTAACTTGGTAACCTAAAAATAGTTGGACAAATATAGACTGGAAAGAGCACTTGTTTCAGAGTGGTTCACTCTCGTATTGTGCTTTTGTTATAATAAACAGGAGAGACTATGTGATGGCAGGATTACTGTTTTCAGGAGATTCTTGATAAGACTTCAGAGATGGTGAAGCGCCGTTGTTTTGTTTAATTGCATTCGAAACAGCGATCAGGCAGATTCGGCACTTGCGTCTGCGGAAATTAGTTTCTTGATCACTAATATGGGCGTCTCTGAATTTCATGAATGATTGGTAAAATATCGATGTTGTACACAAGGCGTTTTTTCAAGTTATCGTTCCTACATGCGTAAATGTGTTCATTGAGGCGGTGTCGAGGATTCTTGCTGTTTCACCTACGTAACAATCTTGTCACAGCCTCACACATGTAAATTGTAAACCCTGCATTGAACTGGTTCGTGGGCTTGATTTTGTCCAGGTTAGATCCTTTATTGAAGTGCTAAACGTGCGACTCCGGTGTAAGCTATGTGAATGTACTTTTGAGACGTTCAGTGCACTGGCTGTTGTGAAGAATTGTAACTTTGTTGGGAGTGGTGTTGGTGCGTGTAGAATTAATGACCTGAAGAGCACTTTTCTGCAGTCTTTGATGAAAAAGAAGGAAATGGTAACTCAGTGAATTTTTGGTGAATGTATGTACATTCCTCGTCAAGAAACTCAGACTACAATTCGGGTATGCTCTTAGGAAAAACCCCGATGATGAAATCCTCTTTTTGGACTTGGGTATGTGTTGTTAGTAAACATTTTTATTGGTCTTGGGTATCTTGAACTGTAATAGAAGTGTGTGAGATCATTTTGTAATGGATTGGTTCAGAAACCACATGTTCATTTTTATTTGTGGTTTCCGATAAAACTTGCAATCTTAGGTTGTTGTCTACTTTGGAATGAGGACTTCGAGGAAATGTACTTGTCCGTGACTCTTCTTCTAGTGTTAACATGTAAAGTAAAAGTACACAAATGCAACTCAATGCGACATTTTATAGTGGGCCAACGTTTCGCTCTCCAGGAGCATTATCAAGCCATTACAATCAATACATGGACTACAGGTATATAAATGCTCAGAGTGAGGTGCAATACTATGAGGTACCCATTTCATGTTCACTCAGTGGTATAGTATAAGTAGTGGTAGTATAGTGACCTAAAGTTAATACCAAAATGGTTTTGACAATTAATCGACATGATTAATAGAATATAAAAGCTATTTACCTTGGTTAACATAAATTTAGTTGGACAAATATACACTCTGGAAAGAGGCACTTTGTTTCCAGTTTTCACTCTCTGTAAAGTGCTTAGCAAGAATCCTGAAAACAGTAAACCCTGGCATCCACCTAGTCACTCCTGTTATACTACACTAACACATACAGAAGTGACACTGAAACAAGCGCCTCTTTCCAGCTATATTTGTCCAATCTATTTTTTTGGTTACCTAGTAATAGCTTTCATATCCTTTACTCATGTACGAAATAATTGCTCCTACATATTGTATTACTTTGTCACTACTAACTACACCACTATGACCTCGAAATGTTATCCATCACTAGTACTGCACCTCACTCTGAGACTTTTTATATACCCTGTGTCCTTATTTGCGAGCAGAAACCACCGCATCAACCTTTTAGGAAGCTATTCAGGCTAACCCTACGGCAGAGAACAGAATACTCTGAGAGCCATTGTGCAGCATGCCCGCAGAGTCTCTCTCAGATTAAAAACTGAGAAATGGCTGAGTGGGCTCAACATTCGGCATCACACACCTTATGAGATATGGGGCAAGTTCACATAGCAACTGGCAAGAGCAAGCCGAGGCCACCAGCACCCCGAACCCATCCCAGGAAGCAAGAAACTAGTGGAGCTTTTTTCACTTCCAGGGAGCCTCCCACTCAGCTCCCACAGGACATCCGGAATATACAGACGGATCTTCTGGCCACAGCGCCAGCTAACGATGCAAGCTGCATGTGAGTCGGAAGAATGTGACTGATGTAGACCTCCACGACTTGGAACTCCGACGTGGCCATTAAGACACAGTGACACGGCCGCCGGGCATCGATGGTTGTCGTACTCCATATTGCACTGGCTGGCATAGTGGATGGGATCCCTACTAGAGACGGGTCAATTAAACATGTCGTGGAGGGCCAAGGACACTCCCACAGCTTGAAGAAAGCTACAATCGTACCAATTACCAAAGGCCCAGACCAAGGCAGTATGAGACCATATCGCTGACCAGTCTCTTAGCCAAGACTGCCGGAAGGATGGTGTTTAAAACCGCCTCCTATGGAAACTTGGACCCTCTCATCATCACATATTTGACTTCACCAAAGGAGTGGTAAAGCAGAGTGCATAACCACTCTACAAGTCCAGATTTGCTGAACATAAACAAAAAAAAAACCTAGTATTGTCGTCTACCTCGACCTTGACAAGCAGTTAGGCTAGCCAGCCCCAACAGCAATTCTGCAATACTACTCGGAAGGAATCAAAGGAAACGCCTCCTGGCTGGATAGAGTCCAACCTTCGGGGCAGGCAGGCCTGTTCAGCAATTCAGGACACTACTCTCCTTTAAAATCCTGAAAACGGTATCACCACAAGAGGGGTGCTCATCCAACCCTTTTAACATCCTTATTCAGGAACCGTGAGCCTTCCCTTTCATAGTGGTACCAGCTCCTCACTAAGCTGATGAGCTTGCACTCTAGTGAATGGAAAGGCAATTTTTAGACCGACAGGCTCAGAGAGCTTTACCAAATTTCCATCCTTGCAAGAACTAGGCACTCAAGATCTCGGCCGAGAAATCTCTTGCAATGATGTTCAAGGGACCAGATTCCTGTGAATATAGGACGTATTCAGGATATAGAACCTTGAGTGGACAGCTCCACCGTACTGGGAATCTACCTTGATAAAAACTGAGCTTTCAAAACAGGCCGAGTAATGTCAGGTCACGTGCGACTACTCAGCACTCAACTCCAGAAACCATGACGAGGCAAGCCGTGCAAGGGGCAAGCAAAGATGTACTTCGCTTGTCCTATATACAAGCTATACGGTTCGCTCATTGACTACGGCGCACACGGCTTAGCTCACTCTTCCCGCAGAGCAGCAAGAGTGGAGGTCGTACAAAACAGCGATAAGAACTATCTTGGGGCCCCCCATCTGACCAACACAGTATGTCTCAGATCTGAGCCCGCTTCCTTCCCTTGGCAGCCAGAGTTAAGATACATAAACGCCTGCAAAAAGTGGCCACGATTCTGCACAGGCAGCAAGGTACCCCACTAAGATACGGATATTGACAACCATGCACAAGACCCCACACTCTTCACGACAACCCTGATTCGTTCGTTTTGTGCTGCTGCGGAAGCATGCTGCCTATACAACTACCCTTGAAGAGTTTTACCTTCCTGTTGCTGGGTACCAACCGACCACCTCCCTGGTCGCCCAGATCCACCGATGTTTGCATCATGCAGCTACCCACTCTAAGCGTCCTCTGCAGTCAAGACTCTCATCAGCATCAATGCTGAGACAACATGGCACGGCTGAGGAGCACATGTGCAGTGTATTTTCACAGATGGTTCTGTCGACCCTGCAGGAAGAGACAGCACTGGACTGTACCACATGGTCACAACACAAGGCTGGGCGACTCCCTGACACTGCAACGATCCTTCGCTTAGCTGGTGCGATTCAGCAGCAACTGTCACATGCCCTACAGAACACGACTCCGACCGGTCATCCATGTTTGATTCCACGTCCTGGCAAAGCAATGCCCTCTCCATCCTCACCACGACAATGTTCACCTAACTCATCAACAGCGATCCTGACATGGTGACAGCCTTAGAAGTAAGGTAACAGATCGACATTGACTGGAATCCCCAGCCATGCTGGCATCCGGGGATAAGAGGCTGCAGATGATCACCAAGGCGCAACAGACTATCCACATGTTGGGATTACTGTCCCAATCACCTACGACAGACCAACACTGTGGCACCAGAGCCATGAACTTATGGGGGAGTCTAGTGATACCCCATCTCAACATGTACCGAGCAGCGACTCAGGGAGAACCCCCTCAATAAAAGAAGCTGTCCAGAGCGCAGTGTACCGCCACCAACGCTTCGTTTTGGGCTTCCCACATGCCAAGATGATGGTAGACAAGGCTGAGATGTGCCCAGTACTGTCAGCACGTTGTCCACGCCCCTAACACACTATCATCTGAGTGCGAAAGTTACTGAGACACTCCGCAGGCAAACTAGAGTGATATTCCCTCCACGAAGAGGAACCAAGATGACTGCGGACACACTAGTGTACCATGGGAGTCAACGAACCAGACAAGCTGTTGCCCTGTGTTAACGACATATCCTCTCCCGCTAGTGTCCATAGTTAGGAGTACATACGGGTGTTGTCGCTTATGAGATGCACCATTGACTTACCAGAAGAGTGCTTGAACAGCATATGTTCGCATCATTGTAGAAACCTTTCTCCCTAAGTGGCCAGAACGTCATCGCAAGTTGAACCCATGCCAGGACTACGGTCTTGCGAACATTATTACGTATCACATATTGTATTGTTTGATAAAAACTCCTTGAGAGCGAAACGTTGCACAAAAAAATGTCACATTAGTTGCAATTTGTGTCCTTTTTACTATTACAAAGTGTCGGTAATTCAACCAACTTTATTACATATGTAAACAAAATGTAGGACGTCCGAGGAAAGTAGCTTGTCATTGACTCTCTTCTAGTTTACACTAGAAGAAGATCCAATTACAAGCTACCTTTCCTCGACGTCCTCATTCTAGTTTACACTAGAAGAAGATCCAATGACAAGCTACCTTTCCTCGACGTCCTCATTCACAAAGTAGAAAACAACCTAAGATTTCAAGTTTAATCGAAAACCCACCAATAAAATGATTCTCACACTCTTCTATTCCAGTCAAGATACAAGACACAAAAGAGCATCATCAGCGGTTTTTCTAAGACTACCGAATTTAATAGCCTATTTCTTGACGAGGAATGTTACAAACATTCACCAAACATTCACTGGAATTACATTTACCTTCTTTTTTCATCAAAGACTGCAAAAAAGAGCTATTCAGATCATAAAATCTCTCCCACGCTCCAACACCACTTCCCCAAACAAAGTTAGAATTCTTCACAACCGACTGGTTGCACTGAACGTCACCAAAGTACTCTTTCAACAAGCAAACAACCGATTCGCCATCGCTTCTAGCACTTCAATAAAAGGATCTAACCAGACAAAATCCCAAGCACCACGAACTAGTCAAGCGGGAGTTTGCACATACCCTTTGGACGATTAAGAATTGAGACACTTTTGCAGACACATGGAATCTTTATTGAAGACACGTTCGCCACACGTGGCTTCATCATCCAATACAAAGTAAAATGGTAAGGAACGTAAAGTTTTGAGGTAATCAGAGTCCCCTCAACCTGAATAGATGTGTATTCATCCATCACTCTTGTAGAAGTCAGCACAGGGCCAGAGAGGTGACTTATAAACTGCGGTGACAAAGTCCAAGCAGGAGAGGCGGCTCACAGTGACCTGCACTAGTGTAAGTAGGTCGTGTCGTCCTAAGGTTGGCAAGCGTT
The DNA here is from genome assembly GCF_026875155.1 of Cherax quadricarinatus. NCBI lineage: Eukaryota > Metazoa > Arthropoda > Malacostraca > Decapoda > Parastacidae > Cherax > Cherax quadricarinatus. Next base: position 38,225,475 of record NC_069423.1, on the reverse strand, counting down.
TGAAGTCTTTGTACCAAAAATCCCAAGATGTTGCAGTGTCTGACAGATGTGATGAATGGTTTTGCCCAACCTTTGGACGACACCTAACTTTTAAAAAACAAAACTAAGTGCAGGTCCCATTGGTTGGAATCCCGCCACCTCCTGCTTGCTCACTCACACCGCAGTATATAAGCCACCCTCTGGCCCTGCTGCACTTCCAACAAGAGTGATGGACTGAACACATCGATTCCAGGTTAGGGACTGAATACCTCAAACTTCTACGCTCCTTTACCGATTTCCTACTTTGTATTGGGACTGTCCGATCATAACAGTTTGCGCTACAACCGCAAGAGCCTCTCATCGACCCTGTCGGGGTGTAGAAATTTATATGTCTACACACGTGATATCCTTTTCACAATGCTGGTCGAATCGTGTGAAAATCATAGCCTGAGAATGGTGCAATAAATGACTCCTCGAAGTTACTTAGCTACAGTCGTTAGGACCCTGCCTGCAGGTCAAATTTACGGCAATCCACTTCTGAAAGACTCCTTCATTGACGTCTGCACAGATGACACGGAAGCACTAAAACTAATGACGACTCTTCTAATCAGGAACCCCTACAAAACACAACAATTCCTCTATCCCCGTCTCCAATCTTGAAGTCCGAAACGTTCGTCTTTGTGAAAAACTTGACAATAGCGTCACGCTCTCTCCTCTACTGAAGCACTGAAGACACAATAGAGGAAACAAACACCTGGGCCCCGTAGACAGCACTCAAAGATCCCCCAACGCCACACAATGCTAAAGAATACATTCCAGGACATCCTCCATGCGCCCAAAGCTCTCTCTGACGTCCTGCCATCTCATATTACCAAATTCACCCAAGTCAAATAGAACAAAACGTTTCACATACATCCCCTCACAGGACCTGCTACTCCAATAATCACAACACCCCCAAGGACTGCCCCATCAAGACTAATAGAATTTGTTCAAAATGTGGGAATGAATACACATTTCAATCACTGCAACCATACTAACAACACCAACATGTCTTAACTGCAAGGGAATCATCATAACCCTTGCAGCAAAGTCCCACTCAGGAAAGAATCCAATTAAGAAAACCTAAATTTCTGAAGAAACCTACCAATTCACCGACATATCCAGCAATAACCAAACCAGAAAAAACCGACGCCATCAAGACACAACACGCTAATCTACAGGCACCATCGCCCAGCAACTCCCTCCTCCCACTCCCCGACGTGATCCTTCCAAGGATTCCAGTACGCATGGTGTTAAAGCACACCTTGCAAACGCAGCAAGCCCTGGCACTTTCAACACCACTATTAACGAACATTCCGTCTGTACAATCATGCCTCCTTCAATTTTCGGAATCCACACCTTCAGCAACATCCTCAAGATCCCTTCCCCACGTCCTGAACTTTACTGCACCTGCAAACCTGTCTCCTGCCCAAGCAACAGCTCCTGTAACTCTATAACCACTTCCACCCTGACCAAAGTTGACCATGGCTGCCTCAACCACCGTCACCCACCTCTCCCATCCTGCTGTTACACAACCATTAGCACCCAACAGCTGCTCCTGTCGAAACTCAGTCACCTGCTACCACCATTGTTTATATTCTCCCATTGAACCAATCCAGAAGAGGAAGTAACGACGACTCCATAAACCCTCATGGGAAAACCTACCTTTTAACCACTCTTCAAATACTGACACCATGACCTGTACGGAACCTACAAAAGCCCGGTGCTGGAACAGTCAAGTATCATGTTAATCACCGCTTCACTTCACACAATCACCCAATTCTTGAGTTTCATCAAGCCTCTACGTTCCCTTCAGCAACAAGGCTAAATTATACCCCCTAACTATAAGCAGCTTCAAAAAGTTTAAAATGGCTCCATGCTAACCTGCATCCTCAGTTTACTCATATAACTCCCCTATGTGTTCTCTACCTCTGAGGACCTACCTGCTGCCAGCAACTCAGATTCAAGACTTCAACTACAATAAGTTCAGCACAGTCCCTGCTATTTCCTGTTCTCAAGTCTGTGCCCCACGATCGCCTTAGCTGCTGGTTTAAGCCTGCTCTATTTCTCTTACTAAAACACTCCTCTCCATAGCTATTCTTCAATCTGTCCCATCTTCCCCGCTCATCCCATTGGGTCTTACCTAAACTTTTTGCATTATTACTGTTGTAATTGCCTTGAAAAGCTCCTGGAGAGCGAAACGTTTGCCACAATAAAATTCACATACTTGCACTGATCCTTTACTTTACATATTAGTCGGATAATCAAACCAACTTTATTATTCTATGTTGTATAATACAAATGGCAAGCACACATGGTAAGTATACGACTGTATAATAAAATCATTGTGTTTAAAAAACTAATCCAACACAACAATAACACACCCACACAGCACACTCATAACAACCCAACACAGACATAGGTAATAATGAAATCGACGACGAAACCATCCAAATAAACAAATACGATGTGTTAATTTACTTCTCAACAACAATGTAATGTAAAGTATAAGGACCAAATGCAACTTATTGACATTTAACGTGGCACAATGTACGCTCTCCAGGGGCTTTTTATATCAAGCCATTACAAACAATACATGAATACAGAGGTAATAAAGCTCAGAGGGAGGTGCAGTACAATGATACCCATTTAATGTTCACTATGTGGGTAGCAGTAAGTAGTATATTAGTAGTGACAAAAGAATAACAATATGAAGAGGCAATTAATTCCGAACCTGAGTACAAGGAATAAAGCATTACTTGAAGTAACATAAAAATAGGTTGGACAATAGAGACTGGAAGAGACAGACTTTTCAGTGTTCACTCTCTGTACTGTGCTTTGTGTAGTATAACAGAGAGACTATGTGATGGCAGGGTTTACTGTTTTTTCAGGGGGGAATTTCTGCCTAATACTTCAGAGATGTGAAGCTGCCGTTGTTTTTGTTTTAATTATTCGAAACAGCGATCATGCAGATTCGAGGTGCACTTGCGCTGCGAAATTAGTTTTCAAGTGATTGGTAAATACGTGTTGTCACAGGCGTTGTTAAAGTTATCGCCCCTCATGCGTAAATGTGTTCATTGAAGCGGGGGGTCGGGGTTTCTTGCTTTTTTTCACCCTACGTAAATCTTGTCACAGCTCCACAGGAATAGTGAAACCCCGCTTTGACTGGTTCGTGGTGTTTGGGATTTTGCCGTTAATCCTTTATTAAAAGTTAGAAACGATGGGCCCCGGTATTGCTTGTGAAAGTATTTTTGAGACTTTCTTGCAACCTGGCTTTGGAAAATTTGTAACTTTGTTGGAGTGGTTTGGTGCGTGGAGTCTTTTCTTGCAGTCTTTGATGAAAAAGAAGAAAATTTAAACTCAGTGAATGTTTGGTGAATGTTGAAATTTCCCTCGTCAAGAAACCAGGATACAAATTCGGTATGCTCTTAGAAAAACCCGAGATGAGCCCTTTTGGTCGGTTTTCTTGACTGGAATAGAAGTGTGTGAGATATTTTTATTGGTGGGTTTTCCCGTAAACTTAAAAATCTTAGGTTGTTGTCTACTTTGTGAATGAGGACGTCGGGGAAAAGGTAGCTGTCTTTGGACTCTTCTTCTGTGTAAACTGGACGGGGGTTCAACTGCTTTGAGCCTTCCCTGAAGTTTCCCGTCATAAAAACGTTTGGGAGTTTTTACGAGGACGTCGTCCACGAAACGAAACCAAGTGACGTTTTAAAGGGGATGATTTTGGGCGAACCAAACCAAACCCCCGGGCCCGGGTTTAAACCCGCTGCATAAGTCCAAAACCCCAGCCGTCGTTTTTAGCCACTAGCCCTGTAGCCATAATTAGTTTTCCCCAACTAGGTATATTTTCCCCAAAAAAAGGAAGGTTACAAGGCCCCACTGGCCCAAAAATGCAAATTTTACAGAGAATCCCAGTAGCGTGGCCGTGACGAACTCTACTCAACCCCTTTTCACTCCGTCAACATGATTAAAAATCGAAATGAAAACGATTGCAAACAAACCATCCCCCCCCGGGTTTAAACCCCGCGTCATAGAGTCTCAAAACCCCAAACCCCGTACGTTCCCAAAATAGACCATGCCACAAAAAGTTTATCCAATAGGTATATTTCTACACCCTGACTTGGCTAGAGTTCGTCACGGCCACGCTAGCTGGAGATTCGTCTGTAAAAACTTGCATTTGTGGTCACAGTGTGCCTGCTAACCTTCCATGGGGTAAAATAACCTAGTTGGATGAATCTTATTGTGGCTAGCTGGTCTAGTGGCTAACGGACGGGGTGGAGTTTTATAACGAATACCTCCTCCTCGCTAGGTCCCCTAGTTAGGGTACATACGGTGTTGTCGCTTATGGATGCACCAGTTGAACTGACCAGAAAGTGCTTGAACACATATGTCGCATTTTGTAGAAACCTTTCTCCCTGGGGACCCAGAGAGGGGTCACGAAAGATTGAGACCCTGCCGGGATAGGGTTTTGGGCGAACATTTACATACATACGTATTTTTTGTAATGGTTTTAAAAGCCCTGGAGACGAAACTTTGCCACAATAAAATGTCACATTATTTACTTGTGTCCTTTTAATTTTTACATATTGGTAATTTAAACTTATTACAAACATTGTAATCAATTACATGAATGTCATATTGACATTAATGGGAAAACACTCTATACAAATCCCAATGATTGGTATACAAAAAATAAAAAGGGGCAAAATTTAACTTTTTGAGCATCAAAATTCTCATCCTTTGGAAAACTACATAAAACATGGAGACATACATACAACTTTGAGACATGAACAACTTTGGGAACATACAACAACATTGGAGAATACATACAACATTGGAGAAACAACCCTTTTGGAGACATACATACAACTTTTGGAGACATATAAAAAAATTGGAGACATAAAAAAATGGAGACATAAACATGGAGACAACAAACAACCTTGGAGACATACAACATTGGGACATACATACACAGGAGACATACATACAACTTTGGGAAAAAAACATCAACATGGAACATTCGTAAAACCTTGGAGCATACATAAAACCTTTTTGGAAAATCACACAAATTGGAACATAATAAAACCCTTGGAGACATACATAAAAAGGGGAGAATACATACAACATTGGAGACATACATAAAACCTTTGGAACATAAAAACTTTGGAAATAAACAACTTGGGACATAAAAAACATTGGGACATATATACAACTTGGGAGACAACAAAACTTGGGAGACATCATACAACATTGGAAATACATAATTGGAGACATACATACAACATTGGAGACAACAACATTGGAGACATCATCTTACAACATTGGAACAAAAAACAACATTCACAAACACAAGACATTTAAAACCCCCAAATTAAACGCAGCGACCGCCCGTTAGATTCCCCACTGAAGAACCAAATTACCCAAACCCCCTTTAACTCTAACGTCTTTTGCAGAGGGGAAAAATTTTTCCCCCATCTCCCCTCAAACCCATGATTTCGACACTTAGTTCTAAAAATTGTTCCCCGCAAAACCCCCGGGATTCGGGTTTATTTGAACACCTCATACCCAGACACAAAAAATTAATGGCTACGACATACGACCTGCACGTTGTAAAAGATGTCAACCCCCCCCCCCATCAAAACTAAACGCCCAAAGACCGACAAACCCCCCCCCCCCCACCATTCAAAAACTCGCTTAACCAGCACTACTAACCTAAACCTTTCAAGAAATACAAAACATAAAACCTGATTGTCCTCCCCACGCGAACAACTCGGTCCCCCTTACACCCGATTAACAACCCCCTTGGAGGGCAGAATCCCGTGCAAAAAATTTAAAAACCCTTCGCGTACTCGGGGAAAGGGAACAACGATAAAACCCGTTCCATATTCACACCACGGGTACAGGGGGAACATTTTTTTTTTTTTTTTATTAAAATCAGGTAAAAAAAAATATTGGGTACATAATAAATTTTAACAAGATACTGGCAGAAAAAACGATAATCTGCAGTGACTACACAAATACCAAAGAACACTTATATAAGAACAAAAACTGGCTCCTCACTCCAATAAAAAATATTTTATGTTGTCTTCACTGAAAAGTGTCTTTAATAAAAAAAAAGCCCCTCCCTAGTAATTTACATCCCCCCCCCCTTGAAAAACATACCACTTTCCCCTTTTATAACTCTTTAAATCCTTATAAATTTTTTAGAGTTTAATTAAGGAATCTTTGACAAAAGTATAAACCAATCCACCATCTAAAGGCTGATATAATAAAAGGGGAATACTAAAAATATGGCACACATCCCCAAAAAACCACCCACCCCCCTAACCCCCATATACCCCATGAAACAATCAATATCGGCACGGTGGTGGGTTTAAAACCCCGCTGACTCTTCACCCCCCCCCCAAGCCTAGAAAACGTGTCTGCCGTCACCATCAAACCCCCATTTTCTGAATTTAAATACTTTTAAAAACAATAACATAAAGGAATATAAAACCCCCTTATGTCCCCGCCACAGAAAAATAAAATTTTTACATTTTCAAAATACTACTGCTGATTCATCTTTTGTTTTCAAAATATCCCCCATCCCCTATCTTTTTATCTCTTTACCCAAAGCTAAAAACCAATTATACATTTTACAAACAAAATTAATTAAAAAAGATAATAATATCAATACTTATCATCCCGACTAATAAGGGACATTTTATCACCCTGATTTTCCCTAAATTTTCATAAGAATTAATACATATATTGACAATCCTCACAAACCTTCCCGTTTTTAAAAAACGTGACATATTCCAAGCATTTTTGTTATGATCCAAAATTTTACTTTTCACTTCCCTTTTCCCCTGCAAGATAAATGCCCCTTGCACTAGACGAAACACTTTACATTTGTTCCTTAAAACATAAAAAAAGAATAACATAAATAACTTATAAAATATTTAGATAGTAATTATTTTACAAAGGAAGAATCCAACAATATGGGAACAGTACACTAAATTTGTAAACCACCACAAACATATTCCCCTTTTTTATGTATAAAAGTTTTAACAAGATATAATTTTATTTGCAAGTTCCAGACAATATCAGATACTCTGTCACCACTAAGTTACACAAAAAACAATGGCTCCCAATAAAACATGTACTGGGCAGTACACCCCAAACATTAACCAAACCCAAACCGGGAAAAGACATTCAGAAAAACCACCCCCCGCCCTCCCCCCGACCCCCTGTTCTGTATTTTAAAAAAAAAAACAAAAATCACTACGTTCCCCTTTCCCTGCTAAGTTGTACCTACGCGAAAGTCAAAAACTCCTTCCTTTTCCAAATGTCACCATTCACCCCCCCCCCCACCCCCCCCTCATTCCCAACGCTTTTTACCCCTTTCCCACAACCCCCAACTTTTTTTTCCACCTTCCATCCTCCACTAATCCAAAAAAAAACAAATGCCAATTTAGGGGGAAAACCCCCCAATCCAGCTCTAAAATAAAACCCAACTCCAACATTTAACCCACCGTAGATACGATAACCCAAAAGGGAAAACTATTTCTATAACCCCCAACAGAGCCTATTTCTGTACTGTACGAACACACTTTGCCGCAAGCGCCCGCACCCATATTTACCCCCCACCCCGCATGCACCCAAAACTACAAAAAATCTCCACTACAACCACTGCCCCCGAAATTTTTCCTTGAAACCCCTCCCCATCAAAATGCAAAACCCTCAAAGTCGAAATGTTTTTAAACCCCCCCTCCCGCCATATCCCAAACTCCGCTAACCTTTCCCCTTACAAAACCCAATTTTTTACAAAAATATTGGATGAAAACCGTCTCCCTTCCCCACAATGCAAACAAGCCCCGCACCCACATAACCCCCTTTAATACCTGACCTTTGGGTAAATTCCCTAAAGAATTTTAAACCACTTCACGAAAACCCTTTGGGTTTAATCTGATTTTCCCAAAGTTTCCCAAAAAAACCCCCCCAATCATAATTGGGCATTAATCCCGTATCACTGTACCCTGCCAACCTTCCTCCAAAAACCACTTACCCTACTTTTTTTGCTTCCTTTACTGCCAAAAAATTTTCGCACCATTCTTTACACTCCCGTAGTGCCTTTCCCTTCCACCCTTTTCGCACATCCTTCATGACTCTCCCCCCCTTCTAACCCCACTCCCCTCCTACCCTCAAGTTCCACTGCTTCACATACACTGCCTCACTCGTGTGTCCAAAGGTATAAGACCCAGCCCACCCTGCCGCACTGGCCCATAATCACCACCTCCTTCCGTAGCCATGGCTTCCCATAACCCACACATACCTCAAAACCACCCCTCTCCAGTTCCTGAATATCGCAACGACCTCAGGGGATATATTTCTGCACGCCCCACACTTTACTGTACACAGTTTATTTACTACCACCAACCTCTGCTGCAATGTTTACATCCCCAGCCCTCCACCCGCGCAACTACCCATCGCTCTACTCACATACTTCCTTGGAATTTATTCTCTGTGCCTCCCCAGCGTCGCCATATACAACAATCCCACATATCTTAATTCTATCCACTACGTTCCACCCATACTGACCCCCCCCCCCCCACCCACTGTGCCTACTTCAATAACTTTGACTTTGCTCCATTAACCCTCATACCTGTCGCCCCAACCAAAATCTCTATTATACGTCCTCACATCCCCAATCCTATTTCCCTCCGACCAAAACTGTGGTGTCATCACATACCAGCCGTCAATACCAACATCTCCAGACCCACCTTCCTGTTCCCCACACTCCTTCCTCTATAGCTTATAAAAAGGGTCCTGCATGCATGCTAAGAGGATTTGAGACAATGGGGAAAACCCTTTCGCAAACCCAATCCCCATCTTGCACCGCAACCCTAACTTCCCCATTAACCTGTACCCTGATCGGTGCAGGCATATACAAAGTAGTCGCCCAGCGCACGAGTCTCATCACCAAAACCCTGTTTTTTTAAAATACACCACAACATATGTCCTATCTACACTGTCCTAAGCCTGCTTCCAACAATCCCCAAATCATCCCCCCCCCCCGCCGTTGTCTACCCTCCACAAAATCCTTAATTCTTCCATTGCCCCTCACGCATACTGCGACCTGAATCCCACACACTGTCCTCTATGTAGGACTGGGTCAACACCTTTTTCATACGTTACCTAAAACCTTCGCAAAAACTTTATAACGCACACATGAGGGAGATCGCCCATAAAAGCACCCAAGGTCTTCCCACCCCCCTCTCCTACAGACCAAAACAACTATCCCCGTGCCCTGCATTCCCCCAACACTCCCCTTTCCTTCATTCAGTTAAACAACCGGACCGACATTCCCTTTCATACAATCCCAATGTGTAATATAGAAATCATTAGGAATTCCATCAATGCCCGGCGCTTCTCCCTACTCCATCCCATTATCGCCTCCTCACCTCCTCCTCACTAATTTCCACCCTTTATACCGCACTCTCCTCCTCCCCAAAATACCTCTCGAATTCCTTCTCCTCCCAGAATCTCTCCCTCCCCTCTCTCCTCCCTCCTCTGCTTGAAATTCTCCCTAAACCCAATAATCAGCATAATTGATAATTCCATCGTGCACTAAGTACCTGCCCCACCCTATATCCCCTCAGCCCTTTACACACCTCTAAACCCATAATCGTGGTCATCTGTTTCCTATTCCTAATCTCCTCGAAAACACATCCTGCGTGCTTTTTTTTTTTGGGTCACCCCATAGAACCTCCCTCTAAACCTTCCCTCACACGTATCGCATACAAAACGAGAATTTTGTATAATCCCTCAATCTCCCCTGAAAACCTCTAATTTCTCCATGTCTAGCCCCCCTCCCCCTTCATAACAATCATTTAGCTGCCCCTCTAAAATATTTTATGTAAACCATAATACCTCCACCTCGCTCATACCTTTCACCCCTAATGCTGGTAATACTCCCTAATCTGCAATTTAGCGTGCTTCTCCCACCATTCCAAGACAACCTCCTCTTCGTTGAGAGCCTCCCATAATTGCTTCCACCATTCCCTAAAAAACAACCCCTCCCCCTCTCTCCCTGAAGTAGTCCTCACATTCATTTTCCAATAATCCACATACCTACGTAACCATCCCTTTCCCCATGCCTCTCGCCAAAAACGGCACGAAAGGTCCGAAAAACCTAAATCATCGTACATCACGTTCTACTGTTATATCTCGAGTTTATATATATACGAATCCAACTTGGCATGCATAACCCTCCGCAAAAACGTGTTGCTCTACTTTTCCACCCATCGGCCCTGACATGTCATAAACCCCTTCGTCCCTCACTAATCCCTCAATATCCAACACACACCCCTGCCCCTCTCGGCTCCACATCCTTATTCCCTGATTACACAATTCCCAATCCCCACCTATTAGAGAAACCATTGTAAACCCCGCATTAGAAAAAAGCAAAACCGCTCCTTACCAAATTCAACCTTTACCCGTATGTTACTATCTGCCGGCATATATATCCCCAAAAACTTACTCTAATCTCACCCATATCCCCCTTCCAAGCCCACCACCCTCCCCTCCCTCCCTACTTCCCACTTGAGCACGGTGGAAATGGGCTGACTCCCTCACCTGCAACTGCCACCCCACCCTTTAATTTCCCTGAACTACCAACATACTCCTAAACCCGTTCAGCCTCAACTCTCTGCAAACTTAAAATTGTGTTCTTGATAAAACCACACATCAATGTTAAAATGCCGCAAACATCCTCCAACCATACCGTTTACCGTCAGCTCTTAGCCATTCACGTTTATGCGTTAGACACTTAATCTCCACTTTTTGCTGCTTCTGTCTTTTCCCCGTGCACTCTTTCCCCGCCTGGCCCCCTCCCCCCCCTGTGCACTACCCTGCCCCTTCTTAACCTCCCGCCCACGTCTTCTTCCCCTGAACGAGCTGGAGCTGGTGTTATACCTCTTCATCCGACGAGCCTCCAGCCCTCTTTCTAGATGTACCCTCAATTTCACAATATCAGTATTTCCATTCCCCTTGTGGCACTCAGCTTCCACAGTAGCAACTGCAACTGCCAGGCCTCTGACCCCTAGAGGCCCTGGAATCTGCTCAATCAAGTCCTTCTCAATCCATCAGAATTCTCCTGTCTGTAGATGGGTTTTCTCCTCCGCAGGCACGTCCAGGAAAGACCTTAATCACTCCTGTAGGGGGCGTTGATAACTCCTGTGGGACACCGGTCCTCTCCCACCCCACAGGCTGGCTGCCTCAACTCCCGGGCGCCGTTTGCGGGGAGCATCCGAAGCCACTGTAGCGTCACAACAATTCACTTCCACCCCTCCACTTCGTCTGCCCAATTTTCCTTTGCCATGCTGCACTCAAAGTCTTCGGCAGAGGTCCGGCCTGAGGCTCTGTGACTACTTGCCGTTCCAAGGCGCGGCGCTGCTGCTTTACCACATCCAGCCTACCGCCATGTGGGTCAAAAGCGCCGCACAGGCGACACGTCATGCGTTTCCCGCGTAGGTCACATACATCTGTTGTCCTAAAATCCTCCAGGACAACATAACGATGGAATAGGTCTTCCTTTCTTAAAGACATCTTGACGGGTAAATCCAGCCGGCAATCCTTCATAGATTCCCTCCGTCCCATGGACTAAAGTTATAGCATGCACCTCACCATATCTTTGAAAATGTCCTCTCTGAATCCACATCGTCTGCCTCGAAAGGAACGTTGCGGAATCCTCACCCAGGTGTATATTTTGGATGCATCCCGCAGGCGTACCTCAAGACCAGATGATACGAGTGATGTTCTTCTCCTGGTAACGAGTCCCACGTCCTTTCAATATGCCCCTCCACTCTGCAGAACTTTATGAAGATTCGTGATGAGCCATTAAGTCTTATTTCCGTGGTAATTCTTCAATTTCATTTCAATGCCATACGTGTCCCGTATAATCGTTGTAATATAACGGAGGCATTCGAAGGGTAGATTGCCCCATTAAACAAGTCAACACACACGGGTTGTTGCTCCTTCTCCTGCGGTAGCTGGCTGCCATCTTGGTGAAAACAGGAAGTTGCGACACCAGAGAAAGCAGGAGCTGTTTGCCAGTGAGCGTCCACTCCGCCCGAAAGCGACGAGGACAATGGGTAACCTTAAACCACGAAATCGTAATGACACGATTGCACACAAACCATACCCCGCTGGGATTGAACCCGCGGTCAGAGATCTCAAAACTCCAGCCCGTCGCGTTAGCCACTAGACCAGCTAGTTGGACGAATCTTATTGTGGATAGCTGGTCTAGGGGCTAACGCGAACGGGCTGGAGTTTTAGACTCTCTGCCGCGGGTACAATCCCAGCCGGGGTATGGTATAAGGGGAACCATGGGTTGGATCCCTGAACTCTCAACTCAACTTTCACACCATACCCACTCTTTCCAAGTACTCTCAATTTAAAAACGCTCCGCACTGCCTCGCATGCACAGTAACACACTAGCATCGTCTCGCACCCCTAATTATATCCGTCCGTCCCTCACCCGACCTGCGCAGGTTCACTAACAATTCTGTTAAACCACCATGCCTGCCACCGCAGTCGGAGAAAAACGACGTTTTACATAAAAAACAATGACTCTGTCTCTTAAAGGAATAAAACCTAACCCTCCTTGACGCATTGGTGTCTCTACCACCGCTCTTGTGAACCAGTCGCCCCCTGAGCCCCACAAAAATCTATAAACTCCATTTAAAAGATGTTTGAGATCCCCTGTATTAGTGGATACAGCGCAGCAACGTGCCAAACTTTACTATAAAGAAGAACATTAATTACTATCGCCCTCTGGTGTAGGGTTAAATGTCGTGGCCTGAGACTATTTATATGCCTCAAAACACTATTCACCACCCTACCCGAATTACATGCCCTCGTCTTATCAACCTCTCTCATATACTGTATACCACATAAGTTAACACAGTCAACCACCGTCCACGTCTCTATACCTACCTCCTCTCTCGCCCAATCTCCCAACTTCATAATCTTTGATTTTTCTTTGTTAACCCGCATTCCTGTTGCCTTACCACATACATCTACAAGTCTTCCCACAAAACTCAATTGCTCTCTCGTACGTAATAGGACAGTTGTATCATCTATATAACCTACTATGGCTGGTCGATCACTACCCGAACCCCACGACGAATCTACTCCCCGCCCACAAACTGTCCAATAAAAAGGGTCCTGCATGCAAGCAAAGAGCATTTGAGACATAGGGCATCCCTGTCGAATGCCTCTATTCAATTTGACAGTCTCCTAACTTCCCATTAATTTGTACTTGAAACCCAGCGCCATTGTACAAAGAACGAGCCCACATGATGATCTCATTCCCAAAACCCTGCCATCTCATAAACTTCCACAGCACCTCCCTTTCTACACTATCAAAAGCAGCTTGCCAGTCTAAAGCCAAAACACCACCCCCTCCCCTCGTTCCGCATTCCTCGACAAACTCCTGATATTCCCGTGACCATATACATCGACCTACCTGGCACTTTCTTAATCCTATTCATTAAAATTTTTGCATATAATTTATAATCACTACACATTAGTGATATTGGTCGGTAATCCTTAAGTGATACGGGTACGTCACATTTTTTAACTAACACCAAAACCGCCGTACTCTGAGACAAACCTAAACGTCCCCCTCCTTCATCGCATTGAGTAAACGTACCAGAAAAATCCTTATGACCTCCCAATGTTGAATATAAAATTCACACGGAATGCCATCAATACCTGGCGCCTTGCCCTTGCACATTCCCTGCAAAGCCTCCCACACCTCAGCTTCAGTTATAGGCCCACCCATGAGAAAGCGATCATTATCATTCAACTCACATCGTACATTCCGCCCCAGTTCCCGTATTGCATCCACGCTCACATCTTTATTTAGCATTTTGAGATTAAACCATTTATCAACATAACTTATTCCTTCAGTTGTTGTTACAACCTGACCCTCACTATACCCTTCAACGCCATCCTGCACCACTAAACTCACGATTTCGGTCGCCTTCCTCCTTTGAGTCTGACTACGTAAGACACAAGCGGACGGTTTTACACCCCACACAGCCTCCTCGATGCACTCGAAATACGCGCCCCATCAAAAACCGTATTTTTCAGCACCTGGAAGTGTTCCCTTTTGATTGTCAATCTCGTCCACTGGGTAAATTCCAGATACCTCTCCTTGCGCATAACAGTGCTGTAAAGAACCCTCCAGGTACCTCAAAATCCATACTCCAATCGAGAGGCCCCCCTTACCCCGATGTACATAAAAATCCTTAATTCGAGGCTTCATTACCTCGTCCCATTGTCGCACTAAATCACTACCTTCCAAGGAGTCTACTCTTAGACGTCCATAAGTGCGTGAAGAGTGTCTTATCTTCCGCACTTTGAAGTAAACGAGTATTTAACTTTCAATATCCTTTAAAACGAGTCAGGAGACCTCTCCAGTCGAGCTCTACGAGAACACCGCGATGGTCGGAGAAATACAATCAAACAAAAACGGC
>NC_069423.1:38153483-38210429 GCF_026875155.1 Cherax quadricarinatus | reverse complement strand
CAATGGTATGCGGAAAGGCCCAGAGTCCCATGTTGAATGAGAGCGCATTTTTAGAAGGAACTGGTGTTACCTACGGAAGTGATACGGGAGAGAGCATGAGTTTGCTCTGAATTCTTTATTGTTATGACACGCACACCACTTCGAAGACGTTGTTTGTAAGGAAAAGAATTTAGTCCATTGTGTACTTGCAAAACCCAGTAGGCAAAGGTAGCGAGTTTTGCGTAGGTTGTTTTTGAGCAGACATCGAAGAACTGTCGACAGTAGGTTGTCTTGAAAGATTAGTAGTACCGCGGACGGTCTGACCTGAGGGAGGTGGCCAATCCAAAAACTGTTTTACCGATATTCGGGAAGCCGGACGCATTGTTAAGGCGCGCAAGAAGCAGCGGCACGAGCAGAAACAGGTGACGCCTCAGCACCTGGAGCAGGTAACGGAGCATCACCGGCAGTAGGTACAGAGGTATGAGAAGAGTCTTGAGAATGGTCCAATAATGAAGCCGGGTCAAAACAGGGTGTGGGGTCAGAAAGGGGCCAGGGAGGAGGAAGAGTTTCACTGAGCGAAGACTCCATAATAAAATTGCTTCTTCTGTGTTATCTTTCTTATTTTAAGAAAAAAAAAGAAAGGAGATAAAAGAGAGGGACAGCGGAGGGATAGTCACTAGGAAGCATGGAAGAGCCGGAAGCTCATCCTCTCATTCGAGAGAGCCTCAAGCCCACTGGCAGTGAAGATGCAGCATGGAACCCGTGCCATACCCTGCCCTGCACGCCAGGACAGCAGCCTCACATACCGAGCCACCTCGGCGGACAAAAGAAATAGTGGTCGGAAACCCACCACAAAGCATACCTCCTTCGGCTGCCACCTCCCAGAACCGACAGGCAGTTTCTGGAGATACACCCATCATCTGCAGGACACCTCGCCCACTTCTCGGAAATCCGGGAAGGAAGCAGGGCACCTCCTGACAATTCAGATTCCACGGCAAACCACATCTCCCCCGAGGGGACCCTAGGAAGTGGGATGAATCTCAGCACACGTCCCGCTATCTAGAAACCGCAATGCCAGTGGGGAGGACCCCAGAGATTTACAAAGGGGACGGAGAAAGGGGAGGGTCGGTTAAGGGGAGGAAAGGGAAAAAAAGATGAGGTATGGTGAGGACAGGATAGTGAAGGGAGGATTGAGGGGTATTTAGACTAATTAAGGAGACCAAAGGATTTGATTCCCGAGACCAAGAGCCTCTTCGCCACGTCAAGGAGCCCCCCCCCCTTTGAAGAGGACTCTCGTAGTCTCATCTTTTCGATATTATACACATTATCTAAAACCTCTGTCTTACACAGGAACAACACTGAATCTTCTTACAGAGTATCTCCTACAACTCCATCGATAAAACTGTACTCCTCTTTATAGCCCTGACTTGCTTCAACTGGTGAACTCCGTCCATATGTAACAACATTTTCAGCTGCTGCATCTCTCCACATCTGCGTTTCATTGCTAATTCTATGTCCCACTTTATGGGCCTTATATACTTCCAATAGAAGGCCCCGCCCACATGTTATGATGTTTTCAACTGTTGCACCTTTTCACCTCTTTCACTGGTTCTCCTGTAAGTGTTTTGATGTCTACGAAGGGCTCTAGATTCTAGGAATTATAGCTTTCCTCATCTTCCTACGATTGAACCTGATTACCTCCCATTCTTCAAAAGCTGCATAAACTTTACTGGTTTAAGTTTTGGTCTTGAATTAAATAAACTGTAGTCATTAAAAATTGGTTTAATGTTCTGTTTGATTTTCGTAAATGATCAGGTAGTTTTATTGTGAGCTAAAGTAAATACTGTGGTTAACTTTGACATCATAATAACGAGGAAAATTTTATTTGTGGATATATGGACGAGGCTGGATAATAAGCAACACTAAAACAATTATGCTACGAGAAAATCACTTGATTACTTGACAACTGGAATAGTTTAAGTATGCCATAAATATCTCAGAATTGAAATATAACCGATATGAAGAAGCAAATTCATACCTTTAGTATTTTTCTATGATGATCCGCGCTGTATGACCCTTGTAGGTTTAGCGCTTCCTTTTGATTATAATAATTTTCTATGATGAAATCAACTGAGAAAATATATGCAGCTTAAATATCCGCTAATACTTATATCAGTTATTTTAATGACTAATATTAATTTATATATAGACTTTGTAGAATAAATCTAACCATAGTGAACGAATAAGAATAAAACATTTCCTGTCACAACAGGATCAAATAATCTTATCAATAATTAAATTATTAATATATTAACTAATAAACAGACTGACATTTGTAACAATGATTAACATGTGTAACAACTGTCATATTGTCAATGACAGTATGACAGTTGTTATGGTTTAAACTCGTTGGCCCAGTCCCTGGACCCATTACGTACCTCTGTAATCTGTAAATACCTTTGTAACTTGTCATGATTGTGACCAGACCTACCTGGAGTTCATTACCTTTATAAATTGTGATTTCATTACCTTTGTAAATTGTGAGCTCATTACCTTTGTAACTTGCTCAGTTATCAAAACTTTGAGGCCCAGTCCCTGGACCCATTATGTACCTCTGTAATCTTTTGACTACCGCCCACAGGATGGGTATGGGGTGCATAATAAAGATATTAAACTAAACTAAACTGCCTGCCATTTAGACTATGGTGAATGTATTCCATTCTGTGAATCTTAGGGCACAGATTATTTCAGTGTTAATTTTTATCCTGAATTCAAGTGGATGTTTAATTAACCACTAGTACAATACCGGTAATTGCCCAGCGAACTGTAATATTGGTAGAATTACCAACCATAAATATTGCATTAATTGCACACGTCCTTTTAACTAGCGCAACAGATGTTTAACTACCAGTACCCCGGTACGATAGCAGCTGCTTAATTTCTTATACCAAGTATCGGTATAACAATGGCTGCTTATTCATCGATACCAAACATTGATACGGAATCGATTGCCTAATTTCTAATGCCCAGCACCTGAAAAACAGAGGCTTCATAACCGATACCCAGCACTGGTTCAGCAGTGCTTCGTTAATCATTGATATCCAGCACTGGTTCAGCAGTGCTTCGTTAATCATTGATATCCAGCACTGGTTCAGCAGTGCTTTGTTAATCATTGATATCCAGCACTGCTTCAGCAGTCCTTCATTAATAACTGATATCCAGCACCGCTACGACAAGAGTTGCTTATAACGAAACAGGTAAGGCTTGAGCTCCACTTGTTCCGTGATTTGTTTACAATCGTGTTAATGAGATTTCCAGAGTCGTTTTAGGTTGCTTACATCAGTCACTAACACCACGTTGTGATTGCTTAATCACAGATGCCTATCACCAGTATTGCAGCAGTTGCTTATTCACCGATTCCCAAAACCGGTATGACAATGGTTGTTTAATGACTGATACCCAGCACTGGTACGACAATGGTTGTTTAATGACTGATACCCAGCACTGGTACGACAATGGTTGTTTAATGACTGATACCCAGCACTGGTACGACAACGGTTGTTTAATGACTGATACCCAGCACTGGTACGACAATGGTTGTTTAATGACTGATACCAAGCACTGGTACGAAAATGGTTGTTTAATGACTGATACCCAGCACTGGTACGACAATGGTTGTTTAATGACTGATACCCAGCACTGGTACGACAATGGTTGTTTAATGACTGATACCCAGCACTGGTACGACAATGGTTGTTTAATGACTGATACCCAGCACTGGTACGACATTGGTTGTTTAATGACTGATACCCAGCACTGGTACGACATTGGTTGTTTAATGACTGATACCCAGCACTGGTACGACAATGGTTGTTTAATGACTGATACCCAGCACTGGTACGACAATGGTTGTTTAATGACTGATACCCAGCACTGGTACGACATTGGTTGTTTAATGACTGATACCCAGCACTGGTACGACAATGGTTGTTTAATGACTGATACCAGCACTGGTACGACAATGGTTGTTTATGACTGATACCCAGCACTGGTACGACATTGGTTGTTTAATGACTGATACCCAGCACTGGTACGACATTGGTTGTTTAATGACTGATACCCAGCACTGGTACGACAATGGTTGTTTAATGACTGATACCCAGCACTGGTACGACAATGGTTGTTTAATGACTGATCCCCAGCACTGGTACGACAAGGGGTTGTTTAATAAACTGAACCCAGCACTGGTACAAACCAATGGTTGTTTAAGACTGATACCCGCACGGGGAACGAAAATGGTTTTTTTAATAAACTGTTTCCCACACGAATTTTTTTATACCCCCAATTTATTTCTTTGAATAACGTTTTTTTTGCAAGATTTTTTTTTTTCTTTTTTTTGAACACCCTTGTTGCAAAATCGCCTATGTCCCACACTGAGTCGATTTCCTCTTTTAAAAAAAAAAATTTTAAATCAGAAAATAAGACAAAAAGGGCCAACTGCCCACCGAGTTAAACATCTGAGAATTACACGGAAACGAAAGGGAACAAATTGTGCATCATGTATCTCTAGCGTCTTGAAGGTGACACTTTCCATTATTGCCCCCTCGGGAAAGGGGGCACGGCTGAGTGGGCCCCCCGGAGCTCATCCCCCCCCAGGTTTGAGGCACGGCCCCTGGGAAAGCACAGAGCTCATCCCCAGGATGGAGGCAGGGCTGTGTAGCACGGAGCCCATCCCTCAGGATGGAGGAAACGGTTTTGGGTACACGGAGTTTCATCCCTCAGGTTTGGAGGCACGGTCGGGGTAGCCCCCGGAGTCTTTCCCTCGGGATGGAGGCACGGTCGGTAGAACGGAGCTCTCCCCTCGGGAAAGGGGGCCCGGGTCGGGAGCACAGACCTCACCCTCGGGATGGGGGCCCCGGCCCCGGGAAAAACAGGGGCTCTTTCCCTCAGGATGGGGGGCACGGTCCGGGTGTAGCACAGAGCCCCATCCCTCGGGAAAGGGAGGCACGGTCTGGGTAGACAGAGCCTCCCCCCTAAAAGGGGGCCAGGGTTCTGGTAGACGGAGCCCCAATCCCTCAGGATGGAGGCAGGGCCCCTGTGAAGAAACGGAGCCCACCCCCTCAGGAGGGAGGCTCGGTCTGTGTAGCAGGGAGCTCATCCCTCGGGAAGGAGGCCGGTCGGGGGTAGCACGGAGCTCATCCCTCAGGATGGGGGCACGGTCTGGGTCCACGGACCCAAAATCCCCCCAGGATGGAGGCAGGGTTTCTGGGTACCCGGAGCTCCTCCCCCCAATGGGGGCAGGGGTCTGAAATAGCACGGAGCCACCCCCTCAGGATGGAGGCACGGTCTGGGTAGAAACCGAGCTCATCCCTCGGGATGGAGGAAAGGGTCTGGGTAGCCCCGGAGTTTCATCCCTCGGGGATGGGGGCAGGGGTCCGGGTAGAAACGAGCTCTTTCCCTCAGGAAGGAAAGGCAGGGGTCGGGTTAGCACAGAGCTCACCCCCCTCGGTTTGGGGGCAGGGGTCTGGGTAGAAACAGAGCTCATCCCCGGTTTGGGGGCAGGGCCCTGGTTTAACACGAGCTCATCCCTCAGGAGGGAAAGGAAACGGTCGGGGGTAGCAGGGAGCCCCATCCCTCAGGAGGGGGAAACGGCCCCGGGGTGCAGGGACCCAAATCCCTAGGATGGAGGCACGGCTGGGTAGCACGGAGCTCACCCCTTTGAGGATGGAGGCACGGCCCTTGGGGTAGCACAGAGCTCATCCCTCAGGATAGGGGGGCAGGTCGGGTTTAGCACAGAGCCTTCCCCAGGATGGAGGCACGGCCCCTGGGTAGAAAACCGGGCCATCCCTGAGGATGGGGGCACGGTCGGGGAAAGCAGGGGAGCTCATCCCGGGGAAATGGGGGGCACGGTCTGGGTAGCACGGAGCCATCCCTCTGAAAACCCTGATTTTCTTTAAACCAGTCTTACCACGAATCTCAGGTTTTTTTTTGACGTTTTAAAGAAAACCCCTTACGGAAATTTTACTTGACATGCGATTCGAGGGGCGAAAAAAAAACATCCAAAAAAAAGAGGTAAAATTTTGTCTAACTTTTTGCACTGGAGAAAGATCTGTGAGCGTAGAAAAAAAATATATAAATCTCAATTTTGGGGGCCCCTTTTTTCACTTTTTTGGGTAAAAAATTTACAAAATTTCTGGCTTTCGCCTGCTTTTTCCTTACAAGTGTTCCAAGGGAAACATTTTCCTTTGACTATGTAATGCACCCGCTGTATAACATTGTTTTTTTAAAAAAAACGCTTAACTTTGATTGAAAAAAATGGTTTTTTGGGACGATGTAATGTGCATCCACAAAGATGGGGAAATGAAAAAGGGAAAGGTTTAAAATTTCCCAAAAACCCATGTTTTGCTAGAAAAGCAAACGCCCCGGGGCAAAACACAAACGCAAAAAAACACAAAGGGCCAAAACACACAAACGCAGACACAAAAACGCAGAAAACACAAACCCCGGCAACAAAAAAGCAGACACACACAAACGCAGAAAACAGACGAGAAAAGGACATACAGACAAAACACACAAAAAAAAGCTGTTTTTAAAAGAAAAAGGGGTTTTCCGGGAAAGAGAGGGGGGGTACAACCACAAGTTTTGGAAACCACAATACATAAAAAACCGGGGAAAAGAATTGAAGAGGCTCCAAAAGGCGATTTAGATCCCTTCAAAAATCGGGGGGCCCAGAAAACCCTCTCTCCATGGGTTTCCTGGAGAGGGGGGCAAGGCGCGTGTGTGGTCACTAAAAATTCAACATCTACCCGAGAAGGGAGACTACCTGGGGGGAAAGGGGAAGACAGAAAATGTAGCCCCAAATTTTTAAAAAAAGGGGAGGCAGCCCATAAACACTAAACTCCCAGACCAGTGCCCACTAACAGTATAGTTTTCAAAGTCTGGAAAAATTTGGGTGGAACCCCCTAAAAAGGGAAAATGATTTATAAACGACAACTTTAAAGGGTTTTTCAGGGATGGGAAATTTCAGGGTTCACAGACCTACGGATTTCTATGAGGGGTGAAAAGGCATAAGGCAAAGAGAGCGGTGGGTAAATTGCGTTTTTTTTTGGACTGTATAGCGGTTTTTGAAAACATTTTCCACACAAGAAAATTAAATTGCAAAAAGCTGGAAAAACCCAGGCGGGTATAACAAAAAAGGGTTTCCCGGGGGGGGGGGGGGGTGGATCATAAGAAACCTGTTGGGGAAAACACATTGGGGTTCAGGGTTTACGTACAAATTTTTGTCAGAGACCCACAGGGTCAGTCCTAAAACCCGGTGCTTTTCTGGTGAAAAAGGGAAACGACATAGGGAAAGGGAATAGACTCAAAGGCCCCCGTTTGCAAGATGTGAATTTTAAATGAGAAAAATTTCAATGGGAAACCGAAAACCAAAACGGAACTACAGAGGGATCTGGACAGGCTGCAAACTGGTCGGGGAAAACGGCCCCCACCTGGAGTTCAACCCCACCAAGTGCAAAGTCATGAAAATCGGGGAGGCAAAAAAAGAACCCGCAGACGGATTTCAGTCTAGGGAGCCCGAGATCACGAAAACCCCTTCAAGGGAAAAAGGATCTTTAAAATTAAAACCCCGGGGACATATCCCCCGAGGGGGGCAAAATCAACCAAATAACTGCTGCAGCCCCATGAAAAGCAATTAAACAAACCCAAGAAAAAGCATTCTGAAAAAATGGATAAAGGAATTTGTTCAGGATCCGTCAAAACCCTTTATTCAGCCTATACTGGGGTAAGCAACACCATTTTAAACCCACCCTCCCAGCCAAGCAAAGTAAGGAAAAATTAGAGAAAGTTCAAAAAGGTTTTGGCAACAAGATTTTGTCCCCCGGGGCTAAGGGGGAAGTCCTACAGGAGAGGTTAAGGGAAATCGGGCCTGACGACACTGGGGGAAAGGAAGATAGGGGTGGTGGGGGGAAAGATGACCAAAAAAATACTGAAAGAATTGAGAAGGTTTTGGGGGGGGGGCAGAAGGGCAAAGGAAAGTTCCCGAGGGTTTGGGAAAAAAGCAAAAAGGGGTCACAATTGGGAAATTGAAAACACAGATGAATCCCCAGGGATGTTAGGAAGCATTTTTTTCATCCCCCAGAGTTTTAAGGAATTAGAATAAATCTGGGAAGTGGGTATAGTGGAAAGGGAGGGTTTATACATTTTCTAAAAGGTGACACCTAGGTTGGCCAGGACTGTGACACGAAAACCCCCGCAACCAAAAAGTAGGTGAAATACACACCCACGAGCTGTGACTCGAATTTTCTGCAAAACCAAAATATAAAGTGAGTACGCAGCAATTTCACGCACAAAAGCACTAAGAAATATATAATTTTGAAAGAACTGAAGATTTCAGGAGACTGAAAAAAAATCCGGACAAACTAATAACCCTTTTTTTAAAAATTCAAAAACCCCAACGTAAAAAAAAGCAAGATGCTGGGAGTTTTTGGGGGAAAAAAAAAAAAACGAATTAAAAACCCTGGAAAAACCCCAGAAAAAAATAAAATAGAAGTTAACTGTGAATTTAAAACCCTTTCCCTTTAAACCTGTCCCTTCCCTGGGGGTCCTTGGGGGTGGCAAAATCCTCTTGGTCTAAAGAATTAGACCTTTCGGTCCCTTTTTCCTCCCGCCCCAACCTAACTACCCCCCCCACTCCTCCCCTCCCCCCGCCCATTCCTCCCTTTCCCCCCTCCCCCTCCCACTTCCTTTGCCCCCATCCTTTTTCCTCTCCTCCCTTGTCCCCTTTTTGGGCCCCTTTTTGGGGCGTCTCCTTAGAAATTGTTTTTTCCCATGATGGGGGAAAGGGTGTTGTTTTCAGTCCCCTTCCGCTAGGTCCAAAAGGGGGTAGTAGTATTTTTTCTTGGAATCTGGTTCCCTCTGGGATGTTCAGAACCACTCTCCAGGGGTCCCCGAAAGGTGGCTTAGGGTGTCCACGGGTTTTTTTCTCCCTTTCACGGGGGAATAAATGACCGCTTTCAGTCCCTTTTAGGAGCTATCAACATCCAGGTCCCATTTTCCCCCAAAAAAAAAAAAAAACCTTTCCAAATTTACACCCACGTCCGAAATTTTCCCCCTCCCAAATCCTTTTTTTTTTGCGGGTCGTCTTTTACGAACCCTGGGGTCGCCATTAGAAACCCTTTTTTTTTTGGGCCTCTCTAACCCAATACAGTCTTTTTTGCACTAGGTTTTTTGAAAGGTTTCCCCTGTGGGGGACGATTTTTAAATCGCCTACCTTTATCTCATGAAAAGGGCCACCTCCAGCCCCAAACTAAACGACCACGACAATAACATTTTACAAATGTCCCGGGTTTCCTTCCCCTTTTTTTAGATTCGCCCTTCTCTAACTCTCTATGTTTTCAAAGTACACAAAGGACTAAGTTCTTTCCTCTACAATCGACATGTCCCCACCAACTGTCTTTCACCCATAGTATTTAGCAAAGGGACTCCTTTTGCCATGGCCGGGGCAAAAATTTCATCGATGTTCTCAAGAGTTTGGGGTTTAAAGTATCGTCCCGGGGGAATATGCTGGACAAAAGGGCCCCCCCAAAAACCCTTTTCCCTTCTGGCCCCGGAGTTTTTTTTGAATCACTTTTTTATGGGTTTAAACCCAATTTCCCCCTACCGGGGGTTTTTTTCCATTCTTAAATTTCTTGGGCAAAAAATTCCAGTCGCGATTTTTTAAAAACCCCTTTCTTTCAATTCTTTCATTAAACCCTAAAATTTTGTTCAAAAAAACCAACGCTCAACCCTGATTTTCCCGACCAGTTTAAAAGGGGGGGAAAATTATGGAGCAAATTGAGCTCCCCTAAACCTAAACTAAAAGGGACTTTTATGTAAATTTTTTCTGCCCTTTCCGGCGGAGGCGCTAATTCCCCGTCATATGCTAGGTTTTAAATTTTATTTTCCATGACTTCCGTTTAAATTTTTTCAAAGGAAAGCTTACCCAAAGGGGAAATTTAAATGTACAATTTGTAAAAATGCATAAATTGCTGGCATTTTGGCCATTCCCTAAAAGAAACTGCAGGCCAAAGGAAAAAAAGCGGGAATGTAAGGGTTTTTTGACCTAGCATCTTTCCTTAGCCCAAACCCCCCACCCCCCTTTGCCTTTAAAAAATAATGAACCTCGCCTAACTTCTCTCCGTTGCCAGGTTTTTCCTTTAAAGGGGACGAGAAATTCCCTTGGGCTCAAAGAGAGGGTTTAACTCCCCTCATTGAAGTCTCCCCCTACCCTTTAAATGGAACTTCCACGGCAAATTTTTAATTTCCCGAGTTACGGGGCAGCCTCCAACCCCCATTGTGCCTACTTCCATTTTGTCCCCCCCTTTTTAAATCACAAATTCCACAGTAGCACGGGGTATAACTCTTTTTTATGCCCCAGCCCGAAAAATTTCCCATCTCCTCGCGTGCAAAATGTCCTTACTTTGAATCTTTTCCCCCGCATATTTTTGTCTTCACGACCTTCCACAACTAAAAAACCCCTCACCTCGCATCCCTACTTCTCCAAAAATCTAAAAAATCATTTAAATTACCCTTTTTTTTAATCCTTTTAATCACAGATTTTTTTTCAAAAATTTCATTTTTTCCAAAATCTGCACCTATCCAACCCAAAACCGTTAATGTATCTGCCCCCGGTGCAGCAGTTTATTCCCCCCCTTTCCTTCAGTTTTTTTTCCCCTCTTTTGCCACTCGAGTTTTTTTCCCCCCCCTGGTGCCACTCGAGTTTCTTTCCCTCCGGTTTCCCCTCGATTTTTTTTCCCCTCCTGGTGCCACCGAGTTTTTTTCCCCCCCCTTTGGGCCAAATCGAGTTTTTTTTCCCCTCCTGTGCCCCACGAGTTTCTTCCCTCCTGGTGCCATTTTCCCCCCCCTTTTTTTTTCCCCCCCCTGGTGGGCCCCTCGAAATTTCTTTCCCCTTTCCCGGTGGCCCCCTCGAGTTTCTTCCCCCCGGTGCCCAAATCGAGTTTTTTTTCCCTTTTTTCCCCCCCTGGGGCCCAAAACGAGTTTCCCTTCCCCCCCTTTGGGGGCCACTCCAGTTTTTTTTCCCCCCCCTTGGGGCCCCTCGAGTTTCTTCCCCCCCGGTGCCACTCCCAGTTTCTTTCCCCCCTGGGGCCACAAAAAAGATTTTTTTTTTCCCCCGGTGCCCCTCAGTTCTTCCCCTCCTGGTGCCACACCCAGTTTTCTTTTCCCCCCCTGGGGCCACTTTGAGTTTTTTTTTCCCCTCCTGGTGCCACACGAATTTTTTTCCCCTCCTGGTGGGCCCCTCACCTTCTTTCCCCGAATTTTTATTATAAACAAGGGGAAGCCAAAAACCCGTAGGATTTACGCAACCTTGGGGGGGGTGGGAAAGGGATTCAGGCTTAATTCAGGGGAAATGGAGCACAGACCAACTGGAAACACAGAACCAACTGGAGCACAGATCCAACTGGAGCACAGATCCAACTGGGGCACAGATCCAATTCCCCCCAGAACAAGAGCCCCCACCAGCGTCAAGGACCTTCCCTTTAGGGGCCCTTTTTCCCGAAAACCTCAACAAACGCATCCCATCTTCTTTTGGGAACTTCCATTGCCTCTCCAAACTTTACTTTTAAAACTACTGAAACTGGGGTTTTAATCCCCCAAAATTCATCGACAAAACAAAAACCAATGATTTGGGACAGAGCCCACCTCCCTCACCCCTCCCTACCAAACTTCTCAAAACCTTTCACAAAATTTTTCTTCACAGCATTCCATTTCCCCGCCTTTTCCCAATCCGCATACATGTAAACTTCATTAACTCGACTGCCCCCCTAAAACGCCTATTGCTTTATGTTACCAGAATACTTTTTATTGTCTAACATATAACTTTCAGGAAAAATATTTTTTTGGCCGCAGGGGGGAATTTTGGGGGGAGTTTTCCCGGTGTTTTCTCTCCCATTTTCCCCGTGTTTGTCTGTTTATAAGATCCAAAATTGCGCTCTGATGTTTTCCATCCCATCACGGGCTATAGCTCTTTCCGATGGGACTTTTAAAATGGAAGTGCACTTCTTGTTGACACCCGTATACTACACTCTGAGATCTTTGTTCATACTCCGCTGCATTACACTGCAACCTGCATCTAATGGTATAAAGTCTGCTTTCTGTATCCTTCTCTTCGGCCTTTACCTAATCATAATGCTGCATTTCTGGATTCTTCCGTTCCTCCACCTCTCCTTTCATTATGTCATTTTAATACTAATTATTTCTTCTGGGCAGAGGAATGGGAGGGATGGGGTTGTCTAACTGACGTTCCTTGTGGTTAGTGCGAGGATCTTTTCACTTCTTTTCCCTTCTATGTTTTAAATACGGGTTCTCCAACTTATTTTGACCCTCGACTCAAACTCAATCAATTTGTTCATCCTCAATTGCACTCGACTTTACCCGGTCTGTGTTTCCAGATTTAAATGACAACGATCATTTTCCTATCCTCGTTACTTCCCATTCATATTCTTGTCCTCCTCGTTGCCAACATTGGCAGTTTAAACAGGCAAATTAGGCTCTTTACTTGCATCAAAGTATTTATAGTGAGGATCTTTTCCTTTGCCCTCCCCTGATGAGCTATTACAACCTCTTTTGACCTCTGTTTTCACTACAACTCCCAATACAATCCCTCAGACCTCGGGTAGGTATTCTCTGAAATGCTCATGAGACGAGATTGAAATATGCTGCGTGGAGCTTATAAGACCCCAGAGCAGCTCCTTGATTTTAAATATGCGAGGGGGTTGTCCGACGTGAAATCCGGAAATCAAGGAAGATGACTAACTTTCCTTTCACTAACTTTGAACTTGATGCAGCACTAACAAAGGGCAGCTCCACCTCGCCTGGTGAGGATGATATTAATTACAACATACTTAGATTGCTGTGTCGAGTACCAGGTAATCCTTTACTTGAATTATATAACATAAGTTATGTCACTGGGGAGCTCCCTAAATCATGGACCAACAGCCTCATTATTCATTCTGAAGCCCAATCAACAAAACTCATTTCGTCCAATATCCTTTACCAGCTGCTTGTGTAAAACATTCGAAAGGATGATTTTAAATCGTCTTATGCACAGAATTAAGCAATTCTTGTCTCCCCGGTTGCATGGTTTCATGCATGGAAGGAGTGTGCATCATTGCATAACCACCTTTCTCACTCTGCACACTGACAGCTCATACACTACCTTCCTTGACTTTAAATCCGCTTTTGATGTAGCCAACCGACATGTAATCATTAGTGAACTTGCCAGAATGGATGTTGGAGGATGGCTTCTCCGCCGGATTAAAAGTTACCTGTCCAACAGAAAGTCGTCTGTGTTGTTCCAGGGACATAGAAGTGTAACTGAAGACTTTGAATTAGGCTATGCCTAGCCAGCCCCATCATTATTAGTTTTGCTGATATAATGATTCACACCACCGGATTCTCCAACACTCAAAACATTCTTAATCATGTACTAGCCTCGTGTCAGGACCTGGGGTTGATAATCTCAGGGGATAAAAGATACTCAAAACAGACGTCCTCCTCAACAGAGGCACAGTTCGTCAAATCCAGTTGCATGATGGGTCTCTTCCAGAATATGTAAGCAGATACAGGTATCTAGGCTTTGAGGTTCCACTACTTGGACCTGTTGTAACGAGAGACTGTCGCCAATACAAAGACAGAGAGCACTTAGAGTTGTGGCAGGTTTTCATCCCAGGTATGGAGCTAATGTTAAAATTGTGAAAAATTATGTATCTTGCTTATATTAGATCATTGGTTGATTATGCGGCGCCACTACTTGCACTCGTGTCTGACTGGAAGCTTGGAGGGCTGGAAAAACTGCCAAACTAAGCAATGAGGATCATCCTAGGATGCCCTCGTACTGCCAAAAAATTTAAATATGCGGAAAGAACTTAATATTCCAAGCATTAGAGATCGTGTTACTGAAAAATATCCTT
This sequence comes from Cherax quadricarinatus, assembly GCF_026875155.1. Lineage (NCBI taxonomy): Eukaryota > Metazoa > Arthropoda > Malacostraca > Decapoda > Parastacidae > Cherax > Cherax quadricarinatus. The sequence continues at coordinate 38,196,480 of NC_069423.1, read as the reverse complement.
ATTGGGGTCAATATGCTTAGGTTAGCCCATTCAAACCCCTGCACAGAAGCCCTCCAAACTTTCCTCAGCACTGGTGAACATCCTTCCAGATGGATCGAAAAAACTGGAACCGACCTCCGCATGAACCAGCTACATGATCAATGTCAAGTTAGGCAACAGAGACTTCTCTGCTCCATGGGATATTTTTTTTTTATATTTTATTTAAAAAACTGCATATACATAATACATTGTATTACTTACAAAACAAACCACGGTGAAAAATAAAATAAATGGTACATACAGTGAACTTCATACCTCTCCGAACATGAAATTAAACACCAACATTACAAACTAGTCAATAAAACCAACCACATCCACTGTAACTTTATAGAAGTACTTAGTATTGATGACAATACATACATACACATACATATATATTCACATATACATATATATATTATATATATATATTATATATATATATATTATATATATATATATATATATATATATATATATACATACACATACACATATACATACACATACACATACATATACATACACATATACACACACACACACATACATATATATAAATTAAATTAATATACAACTCAGATCGGTATACAGAAAAAAAAAATACATATAGTTTACTTGCATGTCACAAGTACTTGGCTAAACAGGAGCACCATACCTAACACATACACCACAATATTGAAAAACCCAACCTTCCCATCCTTACAATACAGAATTTTATAAACAGAGCAAATACAATAATGATTTTTAAAAAAATTTCTGGATAGGCAACCTCACATCTAGCCATCTCGGCGGACAAGAAGTGAGGAGGTGGTTGGAAAATCACCCCACACCCACCTCAATTCCCGAAAAAACCTGGGAGGTGAGCAGGTAACTCCAGATCTAGATTCCAACGGCAAACTACACCACTCCCGAGGGGACCCCACAGAGCGTGATGAAAACCAGCACACTTAGCCTTCTTAGAAACCGTGATCTCAGAGGATTACAAAATAGGAAGGGAAAGGAAAGGAGGAAAGGGGGGAAAAAAAAAAGTGTTGAGGGGGAGGGTGTAATCAGGGTTCGGGTCTGAAGGAGAATATTCTTCAGGACCTCTCCCCACCAACGCCAAGGAGAACCCCCTCCCCTTGAAGAGGAAGGAAAAAGACAATTTCACTTCCTTGGATCAATTGTCCTTATCTGCATAGAGCAAAAATGTTGCAGTGACACGTAAAAAAAATATTTCTAGAGTAGAAAGCTCGTAATGAGTAGTACACTATTTATTTATGTTTTAAGTTAGTTACACGATGGTTTAGAAGCTTAGCAGAGGAGGCTATGCACCAGTTTTTTATAGATGAAATATGGGAATATGTTTATGTAACATTATGAATAGGGACAGCCCACGAGTATTAGGATTACATACAGTACAGCAGCGGTGTTGATGTGAAACGAAGTTTTTTTTGTTAGAGGACGGTAATATGACCCTGTCGGTCAGGCCACAAAAATCCTAGGCCGAAGATAAAAATGATAATCATGGTATTTTTCTGCACATTGAATTAGTTCACTAGATCTGCAGTTTTTTTTCAATCTTTCTGAACAAAATCGGTGGATGTCTAATTAGAAGTTACTATTGCCAGTGAAACGCCGATTGTTTCCTCAAAAAGCCCACATCACTTAATAGATGGCTAATGAGAGGTTTTTCTGGAGGATACAGCAACAAGCACTCAGTATCAGAGGATGATTCTTTAAAACAAGCACTAAGTCCTTTGAGAATCAGGGCCGTGTTGCAGCATCGTAAATGTGAAGGTTATGGGTTTTAAACCCTCAGGCCAGGTTTTGAAGGAGCTTCCCTCATAGTAAGAAAACTTTGAAAAATGAAGTTTAAACAAAAATAAGGGGAAGCTTTATTGAATGAAAAATCTTGAAGAATTGAACATAAATCTGGTTTTAAACTGGAAAAAAAAATTGCTGAAGAAAATTCAAATTATCTGCCTAATATGTACAAGAGGTCAGAGTCTGCCGATGTTTATGGCGAGTTGCCAGGAATAATTGTGTAGCGGGACGGTGGAGATGACTTATGAGGCCCAGGTGGTCGTCGGGGACTATTGTGAAAGTCCAGTATCAGACGATATATACTTATGAAAGGTGTACAAAACAGCGTAGGTAAACAGCTATCTGTGGGCCGTAGTAATTAACTTGCAACAGGAACAGTCAAGGACCACGGGCCAGTTTCCTCAGTTGATGCCGAGATATAAAATTTGTCTTCATGGTTATAGAAAAACCACTTCAAATACGGCTGTTTACTTGCCCAGAAGTGGTTGTAAAAGCAGTTTCTCGTTATGATGCAGAAGTATTGATCCGAAGGTGAAGGAACAACTCCCAAGATACCGATTCTCCATTTCGGACCTCTATTAGACCAACACCGATCGTCTCGCATCTGGGGGTGACCTTAATCAGGCAAAAGCTGAGAAGGAAATGAAAATGACATTACTAACCAGACATGGGAGTCATTTAACATGATAGCTGCAGGCCTTTAAAGAAATGGTGATTGACTAATTATTACCAAAGTCAGGACAAAAGTTAAAATTTTGTCTATTGAATATAAGAAAGGCAAAACTAAATATTAAATATTCAGAGCGGAAAACTCTACTTACAGGGACTTAACGGAGAAAGAGGCAGGAAGCAAATGACGTCTACTCCAGTCAGCGTGCGTCACTTGTTGCCCTCACCCGGTGGATGAGGGGGGGGGGGGGGAAGCTAACTGGCTCATACACCTTCTGACAGTCACATGCCAGTCCATACTTCTCCACCAGTAATTCACTCTATCCATCTTATATAATGAACTATTCCCCTCAACAGTCCAGCTATGATATCAAAGTTCTAGTTTTGGAAACTTTGATAAAAGCCATAGACTTATTTCCTCTTCATAACATCTCACAGAGGAAATAATATTCACTATATTTGGAAGATTTTGTTTTTTATGAATTTCATTTAAACATGTCACCAAATACTAAGTAGGTATAAAGTATAATAAAAAATGACACACTAAAATGGCTATAGGTAAACTCCCCAATTACACTCCCTACACGAAAATATCACACCAGCTTAATAAACAATATCACCCAAACAACACCTCACAACATTTACGCTAGACCCGCAATACATTGTCTGCATCGCTCTTGGGCCTCGTAGACACACCTTGCCTGACGCTCCTCGGTAACCTGACAGCAGAGGTCGAGGTGTTGTGCATTGGCTGCCTGGATGAGTAGTAGTGCGGTCGTGCTTTGCACCCTCTACTGTTTTCCCAGACGAGCTTACTCAGTCAACAACATGGGCGCCAGGTGTGCGCAGAGAGTGAAATATGTGGGCATTGAACTCATTAGTGGGGCTTTAACGCCTACGTCAGTCGATGGTGTTATTGCCAAAATTATAAGGAGACATACGGCAAATGTCAGAGACCAGGATTTATATGGAGTGGCACTGACGGTGTTATATAGAAATTTTCGTGAAAGTGCTAACTGCCTCAAGTATACGAGGCTTTGGTTGATCGTTACCAAGTGTCAGCTTAACGTAACACCGGCAGTGAGGGTCAAGTTGAGGATGTATCACGACATTAATTCGTGGGTTAAGCTACCGCGCAACGTGCCTTTTGAGGCTGATGAGGTAGATTTCGAATGTATTCGAACGTTATGGAACTGTACATCTGGCCCAACCTGGTAAATGGTTCAAAGGAGCTTACAAGGATTTCCTGAGGGTTCTTTTAATTCAAGATGAGTAAGGCATACCAATACCCTGTATGTATATCTCGAAGAGTTTAGAAACCCAGGTAATGGTTTTGCATATGCGGGGCAGAGACCGTACGTGCCGACTGTGTGGCGATATGACCATGTGGCGGCAGGGGGGACTGTGGCAAGCGGGAGTTATGGCTCTGGGATGGCAAGGGGCGGGCACATGCGCCCATGAGCACGATGCCTAAGGAAGAAAACGGAGGCAAGGAGGAGGGCGTGGTTGCATGATGGAGTGGTGAAGAGGTTGTGGCTCCTCCTGTGGAATCGGTAAAGAAAAAAAAAAGAAGGGGTGATCATGAATTCACCTGCCCTTCAACAGTACAAGTTGTCAGTGAGGAGGTTGCAGGAGGGCGCAGCAGTGAAGGCTATTCTTTTTTTTTTTTATTTTATTTAAAAAAAAAAAAAAAAAAAAAAAAAAAAAAAATAAAAAAAAAAAAAAGAAAAAACTTTACAGCTTAATAGTAAATAAAGATATAAAATGGGTACAGTTGGATCCTCATCCTACACAAACATACACTAACAGTTTTAACAACACATTGTAACGGACATAAAGAGATTACCCATATACATTCACCAAATGGACAGCCCTGTCTCAACCTCTCTTCCATTGGGTACACTTTCACCCCAACCTCCCATTGACCTGTACCCTCACCTCTGCCCCATTTACAGGTGTTCACCCAACTCCACTTACCCCCTCCGAAACCCCAACCTCTCTAAGCAAACCCCCTAAGAAATCTATGTCCACGCAATCATAAGCATTTACCCAATCTAAACCTAGTATTCCCCTCCCGTACTTCTCTCTAGAAAAAAATCCCTAACTCAAAACAATGTCCATCCCTCATCACTCTTCCCGGAATCAATGTCCCCAATGTACACTAAAACACAACACTTTCCTCATTCTGTTGCCAAAACCTTAGCAAACATCCTTGTAATCCGAGCAACATTAACGTAATCGCACGGTAATCATTTCAAAATCGGCATTCCTTCTTTTTGGGCACTAAAAACGTTGACACCCGTTCTTTGTGATTTCCCCATCATCCCACATACTTACATACAATTCAAAACCCCAACAGACAATGCCGTACACTCCCCAATGATACCTATAAAAATCGTTCCCATTTGGTTTCCGTCTAGCCTGGGGTTTTACCCTGGCACATCCCAAAAAAAACTGCTCCTCCACCTCCTTACATTAATACTACCCTCGATTCTGTCACTGTTCCTGCTCACATAATAACTCTATTAAACCCTTCATCCCCAAAACGTCCCTCCCCACTCCCCTGCCAACCCTCCTCCACTTCTCCTAAACCATAAAACTGCATACAAACTAATTTCTTCCGTGGTTGGGATAGGCACATTGACCCTCCTCAAAGCACCCCCCCCTGTACTACCTCATATACGCCAAGGTGTCTTCGCCTGCCGTTCCTTATACTCCTTAATACAAAACCGATGGCCTCCTATATACCCTTAAGAACTCCTACAACCCTGCCCTAACTACGTATGCCTCAATTTTTACATTGTGAATTTCCGCCAACCTATTCGCAACGTTCCATGTCCTCACTCCGCCCACACGTTCCTCTGCATAACAGTCATTTAACTGACCCTTCAAGTAATTTTGTAGGCCCTAGCTCCACCTAGCCATCTCCTTACCCCGACTTTAAAAAAATTTCCCAATTTCAACTTAGCTTTAGCCCTCATTTTCCCACCAATCAGCAAATCCATTTCCATAATTCCTAGTCTCCAAAAAGGGATTTCCACCAATCTCAAACCCCGTAGGGTCACCCTTCTTCCCTAAGTAAGCCTCACAATTTAATTTCCAATATCCTGCATAAACCCTCACTATTGCATCTACCTCAAATCTGCTATAACAGCACGATGATCAGAAAAACCCACATCGATCGTCCTCACCCTCTCCATACACCTATGCCCTGCCTAACATAAATCCCTATCTAACCGTGCCTCATATCCCTACGAAATAAAAGTGTGCTCCACTCCACATCCCCTACTTTCCCACCACATCTACCGCTCAACATTTCGCATAAACATCCCGCAAACCCCAAAAACACAACCCGCCACCCTCGGAACCAATCACCCTTCCTCAATCAACATATTCCAATCCCCCCAATCACCGTTAAAGCAGGAAAACCTCTAAAGTGATATAACAAGAACCTCGCGTACTAAAATCCCCTTACACTAGCGTTAAGAGTTTGCTGGCATGGTACCACACCTCAAAACTTAACCCTCCTGGCCCCCCAAAACCCATCCACCCTGTACAACCCTCCCACCCCCCCCCCTCCTTCCCACCCAGGGATACGCAAAGGATCTGGTCTCCTTTACCGCCCAGCCACACCTCTTCATACCTCAAGCATCACATGGGTAAACAACTTTAACGCTTTCAACAACAACTCACTCCTAACCTATGGTTATGTTCCTGCAATAAACAGACATCAATATAAATCTCCTCAAAACCCACTCTAACCTACCTCTTGACCTCGTTTTTTAAGACAGTTTACATTTGAAAGTTACACACCTGAATTTTACAAGAATGGCGGCTTACCCCTGTAGCCGCTGAGGCCTTACTTGGTCCTCCTTTCCATAGGTCTCGGTTCTTGCTCTAACATCCTGTTATGCCCTCCAACCCCCTCCCTGTCCCTTCCCACCTAGCTTCCCTTTGCCCCCCCCTCCCTCCCTGACTGCCTTTGCAACCACAGCTGACCCACATCTTCTTCCCAGGCCTCTGCGCTGGTAGTGAGGACCTAGCCATGTCTGATGCCCCGCTGATCTTTGCGGGAGCTACCCTTACATACTTTTCTTTGCTCACATCTTCTTGATGGACATCACCACCACATTGCTCTCCTGCGGAACCTCACTCAAGCTTCCTTACCCTGCTTCTGTTTTCACATCCATCACCTTGTCATCACCTGAACCTCACATCACTTTCACACCACTGCTCCGACTCTTCCAAAAAATCCTTCAGCCCACAGCCTCCAAAATCCCGTCCTGAGCTGACTCTGCATTATCTAACGTCCTGTTGACGGCGTAATCCCTCCCCCCCCGTTTCCACTGGTAGTGTAAACACACGTCTCCACAAAACACCTCTGCCTGTCGACCTCCTCACTCTAGGCCTGTACCCCGGCTTTTCCACTTCACCGTCATAACTCCGTGGCTTCTAATGGCGTATCACACAGAAGCTGTCTCCTGACGCCTAGGCCCCTGTCTCCTGGGGCATTGTGCCACCATGTGCTCATAAGAAGTCACACTAAACGCAACGTCTTCCTTCTGCCCCCGCATAGTGTACAAAAAACCGGTGTTCTATGGTTATGCAATGTTTAACATTTGATGGTTATCGGTCTCCTCAGGGTCATTTTCTGTGTGAGGATCTTCGGCATCCACATAAGGGCCGGCCATCCACATCCATGCTCGTCGAGGTGTACAGTTCCATAAACCACTGAACACATCTTGTAGGCTGTATGCTGTTGCCTCAAAAGGTACATTCCTTACCTTCACCAAGTAAGTAAAATACTTAGACACATCATGAAGCATACCTTCACTGCCCGAATTATACTCATCCGTCGTTCTTGAAATTATCACGATGGTAGAGTAGAAAGTAAGCCCTCATGAACTTCACGAAGACCCTTGACATTCCATCAGTGCCACAACCATACAAGCTCTTCATTGGGGATGCCATAAAAACCAGTCCTGATAATGCTTGGCAGGAGAACGTTCATCGTGCGTTGCTTAAAGATCCTCTAACCAGCTGAATGCAGGACAGTTTTATGCGCCCGGTTCAAGTCGGTCCGCCATCTTGGTGCTAATACTATGTTTTCCTATCACCAGGTGGCGTGCAAGTGAACCAGTAGAAGCGTCCTCTCTCCCCGCAGGTCGAGAGACGAAATGTACATGGGATATTCCTCCATTCACCAAACTACCATTCCTCCATTTCCCCCCAAAACTCTTCTTAAATCAAACGAAAGCTTCGTCTGAAGCCAAAACATGATGCCTTATAAGCTGTATGAAACTTAGTCACACAGAACACTCACAATTAGTTGAATGGTTCTGTTCACTAGTCACTAGTGCAGCTGGTAGTGCTTGCTGTTGCCCAGTGATGGGCTTCAAAGAAATTGGAGAACGCATCAAATAACTGGGCCTCTACCCTTCAGACAACTTGTTTGCCATACTCCTTGACACTCAAATGCATCCATGTATCTAAGGTTGACACTTTGACCTGTAACACTGATTTTTTCTCTTTTCATCCATAAACGCTCTCAACTCATTATATAAAATTGCGGTATACATGTACTTGTGTAAGAAGCCAGACACAGGTATGGTAAGATTGTGGACAGTGGAGTCAGATTGCACATGCTGTGGATTCCATCTCATATGGTATCAGATGCATGATAAAACTGATAAATTGGCTAAGCTGCATTATCGCCTCAAAGATGGGCTGAGTAGATTACAATCTGAGTTGTCAGTTAGCAGTTTGAGAACAATAATACGAAATGAACTTCACTGAACTTTATTGGACTTAAGGTTAGGGAGATGACCAAGTCAGTCCATCTATCATCATTTCCATCATGACGGTGAGAGCCACTTGTCTAGGGTGCATCCAACAGATTAAGCAGATCTTGGATGTCACTACTGCCGGCTCCGGCTGGTTACAAGTAACTATGGCAGAGTTGTTGTTAAATCACCACCACCAGATGTAGACCAAAACGAAATGGTAAACTTTGCCAGAGGGACTATTGTCACACCCTAGGCCGTACATTATGGTTACTGGAGTGGTGTTAGATCCAAAATGAATTTGAGGAACTCACTCAGAAATGTTTCAAGAAAATGGCAAAGTATTTATACACAGTGATATATTACAGACCATTCTGGAGAAATACTCTGACTTTTGCTGCTGTAAATAAAGCATTACCACTTACGTGTGTGTGTTTTGGGGGGGGAATGCGTGCCTTGTCTGGGGGGCTGTTTGTGTGGGGGGCGGGCTGTGTGTGTGTGTGTGTGTGTGTGTGTGTGGTGTGTGTGTGTGTGTAGTGTGTGTGTGTGTGGTGTGTGTGTGTGTGGTGTGTGGTGTGTTGTGTCGTGCGCGCGCGCGCCGCGCTTGTGTGTATGCATATATTTTGTGAGCTCCGTGTGTACGTGTCTGTGCGTTCGCCCTCGTGTGTCTGTGTGCGCGCGCGCGCGCTTTCGTGTGGATGTATGACCCACTTAATATTTATATTTATAACTCATTACAATTGTGACCGGGTTGTGGGGACGTATCAGTGGTTCATTACTTTGTAATTTGTTAATGATTGTAACCATGTATAGGAGTGAAGCTGATTCATTACCTCTGTAACTTGCCATGATTGTGACCAGATTTACCTGGAGTTCATTACCTTTTTAACTAGTTCAGCTATCATAACTTTGGGGGTCAGTCCCTGGACCCATTATGTACCTTTGTAATCTTTCGACAACCGCCCACAGGATGGGTATGGGGTGCATAATAAAGATATTAAACTAAACTAACTAGTGGGTCTCTGGTGACGTTGATGTTCAGGGCAACGAGGCAGTCTTGGCTGTGCGGTCAGTGGTACATGACCTTCACGTCTCATACAGGGGTATTCCAGTCTCAGACAATTTTGCTGTAATCTCTACATTTGCAACAATTGGTAACAACGTTGGTCTGAGTTAATTCATAACATTATATTCTATTAAGCCGTGTTCAGGTTTCTGGTCTTATCAATGTCGTGGTTAAGAGATTATGCTCTCCCGACGCGTCGGTCTGGAGATTTCATTACGATTTCATTACAATTTCGTGACTCATGGGTGTCTCATGGAGAGGAACTGGGCACCTTTCCATGAGATTCTGTGAGGAAAGTCAGGTTCCAACTTGAGTTTTACATATACTATCAGACTGTCGCGTCTACCAGCGGGAAGGAAGAATTTACCTCCTACATCGTCACCATTGTAACACCCATATTTTATTACCCTCCTTGCTGATGACCCCACCTTTGACACAGACTCCCTCTTGACTTATTCAGCAACGAATTTATTGCACCAGTTTTGATTATCCCCCCTTTAGCACTCCTCACCGCCCTTAATAACTACCTTTGTTATGCTTTTCACCTTCGCTGATCTTCCGTCAAGCACATCATCCTTTAGCACCCCCTTAGATATGATTATAATTGCAGCTTGTCTTCCGGGGAGGCCCATATAAAAACTGGAACATCTTAAGCATAGGATAATTTGCAAACAATATTTCATGACATTCGGTAGAGATTCTAAAGGGGAGACGTTCAAATGCTGCATAGTTTAAACGTGTGCACCTCATTCTCGAGGTTGCAGCGCCAGCAGTGTGAAGCCTACATATCGGAGGGTCAATCTTCAGAGTCAAAAGTAGTGCCCCATGTCGAAATGATTAAAGGTAAGTTGCGATAGGTGTTACGAGAGCTGACACTGTGTGAAGATTAAAGAACTTGAAGGAAATGATCACTATATACAACAATCTGGTGGTTAGATAGGGATATTCAAGAGAGAATGATTGAAAAACAAGTCAAAGGAGTTAAAAAACTGGGATTATTTTAATAATTTTAGTTAGAGATAACTACAGTTCTAAAAGAAAACATAATTTTTACTGAACATTTAAAATGGTTTAAATACCGACATGTTGTTAGGTCAAGACACATATGCAACAGTTAGGACCCTATCTTTATTATGAAACGTTTCGCCCCCCCCCCCCCATACCACCCAGTAGGCTTTTCAGTCAAGTACAGAAAAGTTGATAGAAAGCAGAAGATACTTGAAGACATGTAAATCAGTCCATCACCCTAAAAGTTTTGAGGTGGTACAGTCCCTCGTCTGGAAGAAGAGCATTGTTTTCCATTAATTGTTCTACTATGGAACATGCTCTTCTCCCAGACTGAGGGACTGAACCACCTCAAAACTTTAAGGGTGATGGACTGATTACATCGTCTTCAAGTATCTTCTGCTTCTATCAACTTTTCTGTACTTGACTGAAGAAGCCACTACTGTGTAGGCGATTAAAACGTTTCATAATAAAGATACCTAACTGTTGCATATGTGTCTTACCTATTAATTATACTGTTTTTCCCGTATTGGTCGTGAATTAAGAGGCGAGATCAAGAGCTTTGACAAACTCATATGCAAACTCTTAAACGTAATTACGAAATAGCTAATTACCAACATAAGCAAAGCCGATTGGAGTAGGTTAGCCCCCCCCCCTCTCATTTCACACAAATATGCATATACAAGTGAATGACTGGTAAGTAAATAAATAACAGCACATCTCCCAATCCACGATAGGGTAAGCTAAGAAATTCATAGTAAATCGAAAACTGCAAAAATGAATATTTACAACGTAATATTATGCGAGGATGGTGTATGGGCATTGTGACAGGACAAGCTTTAGATCTGGAACTAGTGTGCCACACTGTCTATTACATATGTTTGAAAAGATGAGAATGAAAATTGGTCCTTGTGGAAAACAGGAATACTGGTTAAATAGTGAGAATGATCAGAGTAGGGAAAATAAAGGCTAAAGATACGAGAGATTATGAGAAATTAAATTTACTATGAATTCACACAGTTAATAAGAGTGATATTTTTAGGAAAAATTATACGGCGAGAAGCAAAAGGCTGTTCATTACAACGAGACAAGGAATAGGACAAGATAATCAAGTTGGCATGAGCACTCCCAATATTGCGATGCATATGGGTGAACTCTAGATAGTGGACATGTCTATTATGGCTGTTTGCTGCAGATCACTCCTACACACCCTTGACAATATTAAATGAATGATAAATGTCCATGTTGTATATTGTTGCTGGTTCTCAAGCTGTGCAAACAATTTCTAGGTGGAGAGAGATCTGCCTACTCAATATTGTACGTAAATGGCGTACATCTCAGGGACTATGTATTGAACAGAAAATTATAGAGAGCTCCAGGGACTTTTGATAATCAAATAAAGCGGGACAGAAAATATTGCAGGGGCCAAAAAACAGTAGGTGGAGTGGGGTTCCGAGGTGAGGAGGAAAAAAAAAAAGGGAAGGAACACTAGAGGTGTGTGCAAAGTTCGTATAGTATTAAAACAGTTATGACAAAAAGTCAAAAAAAGTCAGTCAAAGTCAGGGTCGTCTGCAAGAAGGTTGAAGATTAAAGTAAGTGTTTAGATGGGTAAGCGGGGGTGGGGGGGGCGTTGGTGAGGTAAATCATGTGAGCTGAGCAGCAATTGAAAAGTTAAAGAACCAAAATAAGGACCCGACAAACTTTAGAGAAGGAGAAATAGGGTAAGAAATGGGTAAGGCGAGAATAGGGCCGATTTCGAAAATGGGAGAGTGCAGTCGCCCGATTACGGCAATGGTAGTAAGATGGCCACAATCCTAAAAGTGGTTTAATAGGTAATTTGTTATGGTGCTTGTCTGACCACCGTTGTTGCCAACGGCCGCAAAGACGGACAGAGATGGCGGTAAAAATACTTGAACGGAATCACTTTCTACCAGGGGAAACCAGGGCGATTACGCACCGATGACCGCCGTCCGTTAGAAGCATCCGCTCAAATAACGATCAAATTAACGGGCTTTTAGTAACGTCTGAGACTACCTATACGTCGATCGCCAAGGGGAAAGCAAGGATCATAGAGATGTGGACAAAGTAGACTAAGGCAATGAGATCAAGCCGATCAGTTATTAAGCCCAGCATAGAGGCTTTCATCAGGGAATGAACGAAAGTCACCAAGGTATAACCGTATTTAGACCCTGATGATGAAGGGGATCTAACTTGGAAAGAGTTGCAGAGAAAGCCGAAAAGATAGACTTTGTCGCCATAATTCAGGTTTGACAAGACTAAGGTGGAATGCAAACTGAGAAGGAGTCCGGCGATCTGCTCTCCATGAACGATGCACAAGAATTTCAAGGGGTAACAGCAGCCAAGCAAGTTTGCCTTCAGAGGAAATGTGTGGTTTCCATATCAAACCGGTGATCGAATACAAGGCCAAGAAAACATTGCCGTATCACATTCTGGGGATACATGAGCTGTGCAAATACAATGGAATATCTGGGACAAAGGGAGGACGTCTAGTTGAAGATAATGAAATGGGTTTTTGCAACAGAAAATTTAAATTCACGAGAAGTAGCCCAATGGAAAACCGACGTCAATAGCATCGTGAAAAGGAGGCCGCTACGGGCGGACAGTCAGCGCATGCCTAAGCTTAAAGCCAAGTCAATCCACAAAGCAATGAATAAAATATGCGATGGAAGAACGAAAGGCAGGTCATTTTATTGCCCAAAAAATGGTTAGTGCTAAAGACAACCTTGTGGGATCCCTCCACCTGAAAAAAAAAAGTCTGAGGAAAAAGAGGCGATGACAGACACGAATGTGTCTTTCAGATAAGAAAGCGGCAAGGATACAACGGTGGCCTAAGGAAAATGGGCTTGGGCTAAGATGTTTACCCCCAAGTGGTTTCAATGCCTTCTCAAGATCAAAAATGACTGCTAGAGGAGTGTATATTAGCATAGGCATTTTCACACACACTTTTCTGAGTGGAAGAAGGGGCTCAAAAAAAGGCAGCCCTTGCTAAAAGACCGATTGGCGAGTGAGAAAGACTATGGAGTTCAATTCCGTATCAGACACTCTGTTCACCAATCAGTTCCATCACCTTACTGACTACACTGTCAGAGGAGTGGGAAGATAGCGAGAGGTATCAAGCCCCGAGGTGCCTGGTTTGCGATACAGTAGTACATTCTCAGATTTCCATTTGTGAGGGAGGAACCCTTCGCATCCAAACAAGACTGAAAAGACGCAAAAGGACTTGTTTATAGGCCGTAGAATGCAGATGATGAAGCTACGGATATATCATAAGGCCAGCTGCCAATGACCCGGCAAGTGGAATGCTTGGACTAGCTCTAAGAGAGTAAAAGGTTATATTATACGACTATTCCATTTGAAGAGAAATCCAAGGTGATTGCTACCTGGCACAGGACTCGAAGCAAGAAACTAGGGACACAGAGGTGAAGGCCCTTGGAAAAACATGGAGAAGATAGTTCACTATTTCCCTGGAACCTCATGAGGTTCGTAACGCTAACACCAGCAACCCGCGAGTTGGTTCTGGAGCGTACTTGCCCCACGCAACTTTCTGTACCCTCATCCAAATCGACCACAGGGATATGGAAAGCCGAGGTAACAGAAGGAAACTTAAGTCTTGCCAACTTGCTGCGTTTGCATTTGTTATGACGAGGTGGAGCGACTGCCTTTCTCGTTTGAAAATCCAAAAAGCCATCGGTCGTCCGATTATATCAATTAATGGCCCCATTCAGCACGCTTAAAAAGGCACTGCATAGGCCACAAGACAAGAGACAAAGTCACGCATTGTCTGAGAATGCTGCCTGAGGTTCGAGGAATAGAACGTGACACTGCACTCTAAATAAGGTCACGAAAACTGGGACGAAGAAGAGTTCTCACAAAGCAGGTATGATTAGAAATAAGTCCCAAATTCGCTCGTCCAGATTGCCAACGGGGATACGAAGCGGTCGGTAATACGTAAATAGAAAAGTGATCACTGTCGTGCAAATTTGGGAGAACACAAGTGTTAATCATGGGGAACTAGAGAGGAACAGATAGAAATTCAATGCAAGAAAAAGCAAAAAACCAAGCCAAGTTAATATAGGTGTGGAGCACCCGTATTTAAAACGTAAGATGAGGAGGTGAGAAGGGTATCCAACTGATCACTCGTGAGTCACAGTGGGACCCTCCCAAAGATGATGAGTGTTAGGAAATCACTTAAGATGGGCGGCAGCAAAGAAAGAGATCAACGCAATATCCGAGATAAAGAATGCACGGGAAGGGGAGGGAACAAACTGTGTACCACCTGTGCAAATATATACGGGCAGCAGCGTACTGCAGCTGAGATACGACAAAGAATGCGCAAAGAAGCGCATTTCATTAAGCACTACCATTCTAATTTTATCTTTCTAGTGTTATTGTGTATGCATGTGTACTTTAAGAGTTACACCAGGAAAGGGATCAGAAAATGCAGTGGGATGGATAACTGCTGAACGAACCATAGGCTCTTTATAACGAGACGCACATTGGGTTAAAACCGGGGAGCAACACTGATTTTATTCTAATCATGGCTTGGAAAAAGCGCTAAATCCGTAGGATTATTCATGCTTAGGGGTGGGGTGGATGGCTTTAGGCTAATTCAGGGAACCGGAGACAGATCAATCTCCTGATCAAGAGCCCTTCACCAGCGTCACAAGCGAACCTTCTTTAGGGGAGTAACCACTTTGAACTCTCCCCGAATTTACCCTGAGGCACGAATATTCTAGTGCAAGTCATTAAAACCAAAGACAAGCATGCTATCATTGAGATGCGATAAAATCTATTGGTAGTATGGTCTGAAGTTCAAACCGGGATGGTAGCAACGGACAGTGTGTGAGCAGCAGGAATCAGAATGCTGTGAGGGAACAAGTTGATTTAGAGGGTTGGTTTAAATAAGGAGGCATAAGGAGGTTGCACACAGTGTCATCGAGGGTTTAGTCTCCGCAATGTTAGTTGGAGATAGCATAAGTGTTTCAGAGAAGGAAGATGGCCGATACCACGACCTTCACACAGGGGAGGCGGCAAGTAAGATCAGGAATACTATGGGATGGAACATAAAGAGATCAGAGAGGAAGGGGAGTATGAACCTGGAGACGTTGCCGGCGGGGACAGGAAGAGTCATGCGGTGGAACAGGAGAGGAAGGAGGCTGAAGGAGACTGGGGAAGAAGTTTGGGGGAGAAACAGGAAAGAGGGGACCACACGACAGGGAGGTTGAACACTCCCCCTTCAGGAGGAGTTAGAAAGGGTGAGGGGAGAGGGGAGAGAACTAGGCACCGAGGCCGAAAGAAAAGGACAATGTTGGGGATTTTTCAGACCACTGGAGGAATGCTTAATACGTGGGCTTAGGGGAGCTTCAACTTTCAAAGTGTAGGTGCAAAGAAGGTGAGGCAATGCGAGACCTCAAACTGAGAAAACTAGCAGGTGAGAAGATGAAAAACAGAGGCAGAAGAGGCAAGGTGGGAGTTAAGGAGTTTAAACCGCAAAAGAATTAGAGACGGGGGCGACTCCAGAAATACATGGCACAAGAGAAACCTGGTAGGGGTCGGGAGTCAAGGTTGGAGGGTTCCTAGCTACTAGAGAATGAAACACTAGGAAGATTCCCTTCAACACGGTAGTGGGAAGAGAGGAAGCCATAGCATAGGGCCTTTGCTCTCCTTAAAAAAGTGGATTTTCTAGTCATTAAAGGTAGACGTGACATTGGCAGGAAAAAGGATAGGTTTCATTTGCTATTAAGTGGGGGGAGAAAGACTGAAAGATGTGTCAGCACAATCTGCCACAGCACCGCAGATAGGATATTCTGCGACGGTGTCCAAAGCCCAGCAATTTCACACTGGGTGTAGGGACCACTTTAGGGACCAGCCCCTAGGCAATGTCCTGTGATATAAACGGAGGATGGAGTTCACGCAGTCAAAGGTTAAGCTGAACGATATTACTGGGAAAGTCTCTCCCGCAAGCAGGGAAGGACAGTGTATCATTGAGAATCTGCATAGAGCATGAGAAGGGCTAATTGCTCCATATACTGTCGCCGCCCAAACAAACATACACTGTACATTATGTGGTAAAAACACCGTACATTGAATATGTAGAGGAGAGTGCTTGTGAACTGGATAGGACAGTTTTTTCATTGGAAGTTGGCAAAGATCATGACTTGTTCTTGCCTTCTGAACTGTAACAATGCACACTGCTTCAAAGAGTAGGAAAGGGATAAAAGTGTTGCAAAGAGCTTACCAATACTATGAGTCTGAAAGATAATTGGAGATTTGATTAGGAAAAGAAATTTGCGTCCTTTCTGTACTTGGTGAATAAATAAAGGGAGTGGATGTCACGGACATTCTGGTTTGAAACGAGCCAGGACATCCAAATATCGGTCAGCAAATAGTCTAGAACGATTAATGTGTGTAGTTCTGCGGGCGGCCCGACCCGAGGTAGGTGGGCGATCCAAAAACGTTCGCCCCTGTATTCGGAAGTGCAGTTGCATAGTTAAAGGCGTACAAGAGGCATTACATTGACTAGAAGGTATACAGGGGTATGGGAGGAGTTCTGGCCCTATTGAACGAAGACTCCATGTACTTCTTTATTTTAAGGGAAAAAAAAAAAAGAAATGGGATAGCGAGAGAGAGTCGCTAGGAAGGCATGAAAGGGCCTCAAGTTCACCCTTCATCCAGGGCAGTACCTCGAGGACCGACAGCAGTGGAGATGCAGATTAGAGAACACGTGCCATGCCCTACTCTTCATGCCATGTAACCCAGTTGCTCTGGATAGGCAACCTCACATCTAGCCATCTCGGCGGACAAGAAGTGAGGAGGTGGTTGGAAAATCACCCCACACCCACCTCAATTCCCGAAAAAACCTGGGAGGTGAGCAGGTAACTCCAGATCTAGATTCCAACGGCAAACTACACCACTCCCGAGGGGACCCCACAGAGCGTGATGAAAACCAGCACACTTAGCCTTCTTAGAAACCGTGATCTCAGAGGATTACAAAATAGGAAGGGAAAGGAAAGGAGGAAAGGGGGGAAAAAAAAAAGTGTTGAGGGGGAGGGTGTAATCAGGGTTCGGGTCTGAAGGAGAATATTCTTCAGGACCTCTCCCCACCAACGCCAAGGAGCAGACCTCTCCACCACGCCAAGGAACCCCCTCCCCCTTGAAGAGGAAGGAAAAGACAATTTCACTTCCTTGGATCAATTGTCCCTTATCTGCATTGAAGCAAAAATGTTGCAGTGACGTAAAAAAATATTTCTAGAGTAGAAGCTCGTAAATGATAGTAACACTATTGTATTTATGTTTTAAGTTAGATACACGAGAGTTTAGAAGCTTAGCAGAGGAGGCTGTCACCAGTTTTTTATAGATGAAATATGGGAATTGTTTATGTAACATTATGCATAGGGACACCCCCACGAGTATTAGGTTACATACAGTACAGCAGCGGTGAAAAACGAAGTTTTTTTGTACGAGGGGTAATATGACCCTGTCGGTCAGGCCACAAATCCTAGCCGAAGATAAAATGATAATCATGGTATTTTTCTGCACATTGAAATAGTTCACTAGACTGCAGTTTTTTTTTCCAAATCTTTCTGAAAAACTCGGTGGATGTCTAATAGAAGTTACTACTGCCAGTGAAACGCGATTGTTTCCTCAAAGCACATCACTTAATAGATGCTAATGAGAAGTTTTTCTGGAGGCTACAGCAACAAGCACTCAGTATCAGAGGATGATTCTTAAAACAAGAACTAAGTCTTTGAGAAACAGGGTGTTGCAGCATAGTACATGTGAAGGTTATGGGTTCTTACAACCCTCAGGTTTTGAAGGAGCTTCCCTCATGGTAAGAAAACTTTGAAAAATGAAGTTAAACAAAATAAGGGAAGCTTTATTGAATGAAAAAATCTTGAAGAATTGAACATAAATCTGTTTTAACTGGAAAAAAAATTGCTGAAGAAAATTCAAATTATCATGCCTAATATGTACAAGAGGATCAGAGTCTGCCGATGTTATGGCGAGTTGCACAGGAATAATTAGTGTAGCGGGACGGTGGAGATGACTTAATGAGGCCCAGGTGGTCGTGACTATTGTGAAGTCCAGTATCAGACGATATAATACTTATGAAGGTGTACAAACAGCGTAGGTAACAGCTATCTGTGGGCCGTAGTAATTAACTAGCAACAGGAACAGTCAAGGACAAGGGGCCAGTTCCTCAGTATGTTGCCGAGATATAAAATTTGTCTTCATGGTATAGAAAAACCACTTCAAATACGGCTGTTTACTTGCCCAGAAGTGGTGTAAAAGCAGTTTCTCGTTATGATGCAGAAGTATAGATCCGAAGGTGAAGGAACAACTCCCAAGATTACCGATTCCTCCATTTCGGACCTCATATTAGACCAACACCGCTCGTCTCGCATCTGGTGGGTGACCTTAATCAGGCAAAGCTGAGAAGGAAATGAAAATGACATTACTAACCAGACATGGAGTCATTTACATGATAGGCTGCAGGCCTTTTAAAGAAATGGTGATGACTAATTATTACCAAAGTCAGGACAAAAGTAAAAATTCTTGTCTATTGAATTAAGAAAGCAAAACTAAATATTAAATATTCAAGAGCGGAACTCTACTTACAGACTTAACGAGAGCAGGAAGCCAAATGACGCTACTCAGTCAGCGTGCGTCACTTGTTGCCCTCACCCGGTGGATGAGGGGGGGGGGGGAAGCTAACTGCTCACATACACCTTCCTGAACAGTCACACTGCCAGTCATACTTCCTCCACCAGTAATTCACTCTTCCACTCTTATTTAATGAACTTATTCCCCTCACAGTCCAGCTTATGATATCAAAGTTCTAGTTTTGGAACTTTGATAAAAGCCATAGACTTATATTCCTCTTCATAACATCTCACAGAGGAAATAATATCACTATATTTGGAAGATTTTGTTTTTTATATTTCATTTAAAACATTTCACAATACAAGTAGGTATAAAGTATAATAAAATGACCACTAAATGGCTATAGGTAAAACTCCCCAATTACACTCCCTCCACCGAAAATAATCACACCAAGCTTAATAACAATATCACCCAACACACACCTCACAACATTTACGCTAGACCCGCAATACATTGTCTGCATCGCTCTTGGGCCGTGTAGACCCCCTTGCCTGACGCTCCTCGGTAACCTGACAGCAGTGGTACGAGGTGTTGTGCATTCGCTGCCTGGATGAGGTAGAGTGCGGTCGTGCTTTGCACCCCTCTACTGTTTTCCCAGACGAGCTACTCAGTCAACAACATGGCGCCAGGTGTGCGCAGGAGAGTGAATACTGTGGGCATTGAACTCATTAGTGGGGCTTTAACGCCTACGTCAGTCGATGTGTTATTGCCCAAAATTATAAGAGAGACATACGGCATCAGAGACCAGGATTTATATGGAGTGGCACTGAACGGTGTATATAGAATTTTCGTGAAAGTGCTAACTGCTCAAGTATACGAGGCTTTGGTTGATCGTTACCAAGATGTCAGCATTAACGTAACACCGGCAGTGAGGGTCAAGTTGACGGATGTATCACGACATTATTCGTGGGTTAAGCTCCGCAACGTGCCTTTTGAGGCTGATGAGGTAGATATTCGAAATGTATTCGAACGTTATGGAACTGTACATCTGGCCCAACCTGGTAAATGGGTAAAAGGAGCTTACACAGGATTTCCTGAGGGTTCTTTTAATCTCAAGATGACGCTAAGGCATCCTATACCCTCGTATGTATATCTCGAAGAGTTTAGAACCCAGGTAATGGTAGCATATGCGGGGCAGAGACGTACGTGCCGACTGTGTGGCGAATATGACCATGTGGCGGCAGACTGTGGCAAGCGGAGTATGGCTCCTGGGATGGCAAGGGGCGGAGCACCTGCGCATGAGCACCCGATGCCTAAGGAAGAACGGAGGCAAGGAGGAGGGCGTGGTTGCATGTGGAGTGAAGAGGTAGTGGCTCCTCCTGTGGAATCGGAAGAAGGGGTGATCCATGAATCACCTGGCCCATCAACAGTACAGTTGTCAAGTGAGGAGGTGCAGGAGGGCGCAGCAGTGAAGGCTATTTTTTTTTTTTTTATTTTATTTAAAAAAAAAAAAAAAAAAAAAAAAAAAAAAAAAAAAAAAAAAAAAAAAACTTTACAGCTTAATATTAAATAAAGATATAAAATGGGTACAGTTGGATCCTCAATCCTACACAACATACACTAACAAGTTTTAACAACACATTGTAACGGACATAAAAGAGATTACCCATATACATTCACCAAATTTTCCATATAACATACTACTATAATATAAACAATATAAACTATAACTATATAAACTATATAAAATATAAATTATATAAACCTTTCAGATTTGTATAGTTAACATACTGTGACTGACTTATGACAAAGGTTCACAACCTTCACAGTATATAATCGGACTAATAACCTACCTAAATTTACCCCTATACAATAAGAATTGTTTATTTTATTGAAAACTCAGGTACATAAAATAAATATGTCAACGAGATACCAGGCACTAACTAGATTCTTATATAAATAAATAATAAAGTCAAAACACAGGAAAATAAACACTATACACACAGAATTACACACATACACGTATTATACGGGATACTTCATCTGGCATATAACTAGGCGTGGCTTCCGCCTGCCAACACACAACGTATCCAAGACTTAATCTAAGAACTCATGTGCCTTAAAGTGCACAACAATACGTTAATTTGGGCGACTACCACGGGGTTATCATGGACTAAGAATAGGCATTACAGTTCAAAGGTGGATCAGGATGAAGCCACCATTTACTACAATGAAAATATCTAATATAACAAAACGAAAATACACTGTGATATTTGACATCTCAATAAAACACAAATGCCAGCAGCTATAAGTGAACTTATACACTGACAAGATGCACACATTGAAAAATACTACCTCCACATATAGTTCAAGCTCCATCACAGCTTACAGGAAAACGAAAGCTTGCATATATACATATTATTGAAAAGCACACGGACACGGCATAAAGTATGAACGGAAATAAGAAAAACGTTTCAACTGTGCTAGGAAGCACACCATATACAAAAAGTACACCAATGACTTGTAAATGAGGCATAAAAGACGAGAAACATTCCTAAAAGTTGTATATACAAAGCACGTAAGATATTTCGTCATCACCGTTACAAGGAGACGCACATAAACTCTGAGAACACAAAACATTCACGCACTTGACAAACACAATTAGACACAGCAGACCAGCCCGTTAGATTACCCACTGAACACTCACAACTATCTCAAATCTCGTAACTCCAAGGCTTTATATTCAGGCGGGAAGTCTCTCTCCCATCTCCCCTCATATACCAACCTATTTCGACATTTTGTCCTATAAATCGTCCCTGCTAACACCCTAATTCTACTGATACTATCAACGTGCCTCATAGCCCATGACACGAAAATATAATCGGCCACAACATACGACACCGCCACGCTGTACACGCAAGTCAACCCCACCTACATCAAAACTCAACGCCCGGAGTACCGACAAACCTCCCCCCCTACCAAACGCAAAACCCTACGAACCACTCTCGTACCATACCTAAAGTCTCACAGAAATACACAACATGAAAAGCAGATTCCTCCATCCCGCACACCAGACAACCCCAGTCTTCCTCCAAACGCCTATTATACAACACCAACCCCAGACGGCAAGATTCCATGTAAAAATTTAAAAACCAACTTCCCGTACTTGAGCAGGCAGACGCAACTGTTGAACTCGCCTCCATATATCACCCCACGCATACATGGGATACATTCCTTCAACTCGCACCACGACTACCTCCCTACCCGCCCTTTCTAAGGTACATAATTTTACACAGCGCACGTCCCTCATGTTCAATAATACGCGAAGCATCGCGTCGCACCAAATTAAATTCCTCCCTCTCCACCACCTGCGCAGGTCATGATACAATTCGCTTAACCCGCCATGCATCCCACCCAGTCGGAGAAAACGACGCTTCACGTAACATGCCATGACACGAGCCTCTAGAGGAATGAGACCCAACCCTCCCTGATGCAGTGGTGTCTCCACCACCGCTCTTGTGAGCCAATCGCATCCAGAACCCACAAAAATCGATAAATTCTATGCAAAAGACGTTTGACGTCCCCTGCAACAGAGGATACAGTGCAGCAACGTGCCATACTTTGCTATAAAGCAGGACATTAATGACCACCGCCCTCTGATGCAGGTTAAATGTCGCGGCCGTAAAACTATTTAAGCGTCCCAAGACACTATGTACAACCCCCCCGAATTGCACGCCCTCATCTGATCGACCTCCCGCATATAATGAATACCACATATAGTGATACGATCAACCACAGTCCACCCCTCTGCATCCACCCCATCCCCCACCCACTCCCCCAACTCCATAATTTTCGATTTTTCTCTATTAACACACATCCCCGTAGCCTTGCCAAATATGTCAACAAGTCTCCCAACAAAACCCAATTGCTCCCGTGAACGTAATAACACAGTAGTATCATCAACATAACCCACAAGGGTTGGTCGACCACTACTCGGACCCAACGATGTCTCTATTGCCCTCCCACAAACAGCCCAGTAAAAAGGGTCCTGCATACATGCAAAAAACATTTGAGACATGGGGCATCCCTGACGAATGCCCCTGCTCATGTGTACAAAAACACCTAACTTGCCATTAATTTGTACTTTAAACCCGCTCCATTTACAACGAACGGGCCACATGATGACCTCATTTCCAAAACCCTGCCATCTCATAAATTTCCACAGAACCTCTCTTTCCACACTATCAAAAGCGGCTCGCCAGTCTAAAGCCAAAACACCACCCCCACCCCTCACCCCGCATTCCTCAACAAACTCCCTGATATTCCCATGACCATCATACATTGACCTACCTGGCACACCAAACTGACTCTTATGGATTACCTTATCAAACACTTTCTTAATTCTATTCATCAATATTTTTTGCATATAGTTTATAGTCACTACACATCAACGATATGGGACGGTAGTCCTTAATCGCTAACGGCACATCACATTTCCTAACTAAGACCAACACCGCCGTACGCTGAGACAGACCTAACGCCCCCCCCTCCTTCATCGCATTGAGTAAACGAACCATAAAAGTCCGTATTACCTCCCAATGTTTTGATATAAAATTCACAAGGGATGCCATCAATGCCTGGAGCCTTCCCCTTACTCATTCCTTGTAGTGCCTCCCACACCTCTGCCTCAGATATAGGCCCACCCATGAGAAGGCGATCATAATCATTTAACTCGCATCGTACGCCTCTCCCCAAATCCTGTATCGCATGCTCACTCACGTCTTTACTTTGCATCTGGATCTTACTCCAAGTATCGACATAAAAACTTATCCCTTCAGTTGTTGTTAAGACCTGTCCCTCACTATACCCGTCAACTTCATCCTGCACCACTAAACTCACAATTTCAGTCGCTTTTCGCCTTTGTGTCTGACTTTGTAAGACGCAAGCAGACGGCTTGTCACCCCACAAAGCCTCCTCCACCCCACTCGAAATGCGCGCCCCATCAAAAACCTTATTTTTCATTACTTGGATTTGTTCTTTAATAGCATCGATCTCATCCACTGGGTAAACCCCAGATGCCTCTCCCTGTGCATAACATTGTCGTAGATGACCCTCCAGGTACCTCTGAAAACCATACTCCATGCGAGTGGCCTCTTTACACCGATTCACATAAAAATCCTTAATTCGAGGCTTCACAACCTCATCCCACTGTCGTACTAAATCCCATCCCTCCCAGGAGTCTACTCCCATAGACGCCCAGAAGTCCTCGAATAGTTCCCTATCATCCGCACTTTGTAGCATCCGCGTATTCAGTTTCCAGTATCCCTTAAAACGATGCGGGAGACCTCCCCAGTCGAGCTCCACAAAAACTCCCCGTGGTCGGAGAAAAAGACGTTCAATACACGCACATTGATTACGACCACCCGCCGAGACACATACACCCTATCTAACATGCTGCATAGCCCCTACGCACAAAAGTATGCTCAATCCCAAAGTCACGTCCTCCGCGTACATCTACCAACCCCAAACCAGACAACAAGTCACCCAAAACAAGCGAACAGAACCCCCCCCCCTCGGTTTCAACATCTTTACGGCGCACTACACAGTTCCAGTCACCACCTACCACTGATAATTTCTGGCAGGGACCTCAAATAATATACCAGACATCTCTAACAAAAGTATTTTTAATGTTAACATCATGTTCAGCCGGCCCATATACCCCTACAAAACCAACTCTTCTACTACCCCAATCCCCCACGACTCGCAACCACGCGACCCTCCCCCCCTTCCTCCCAATGTCTCAGCACAAACGGGCTGGTCGCTTTTATCAACACAGCCACTCCACCTTTCAGACGTCTGGAATGAGTCACATAAATGTCATAACCATCCATCTCAAACAAACTTCCTACTTTATGGTTATGTTCTTGCAAAAAACACACATCCACTGCAAAACGATTCAACCACTCACGCACCTGCACACACTTTCTGACAGATTTCAAACCATTAACATTAATAGTTTACACACCTAACTGTGTTAAAGGTGGCTTTCCTCTAGGGGCTACCACTCCCTTTTTCTCTTTGCGCCAGCAAGCACCCAAGGCACTTCCCGCACCTTTGGCAATCCCCGTGATATTACCTGCTGTCCTGGACTCGCGCGACCTCCCCGCACCCGTGATTTCCGACCACGTCTTCTTCCCTGAACGTTGTCCAGGGGTCAAGACATCATCGGAGTCGGGACGGGTAGCCGCACGCTTCCTAGAAACAGCATCTTCAGACATGTCAGTACTTGGGGTATTCTCCTTGTGAATTTCTGCCTCAACAGTGTGAAAACTCGAACTCTCCAAATCTCTCACTTTAGCTATCTGATCAGCATCATCTGCACGTAATTTCCCCTCATTAGAACACAACACAGAATCAGACTCATGCGACGCTAATAGGTCACTTAACACAGATACAATGTCGGCTTCCATCTCACCTGCCTCTCTTGCTATAGGGATTTCACTGTTCACATGTTCCACCTCGTCAAGGGAGGCAGTCCCAGGTAGAGTCACACAAGATGACTCTAGTAGCATGGCCCTATCAACCTCAGCACTCCATGATGTCATACGCGGCGATGTCTCGACTACCTCCTCTTCCAGAGCCTGACGGGGTACCTCACCGTCAGGTCGACGACCACGCCCCGATGGCGGCTGGCGCTGGACACACTGAGCCGCTATGTGATCCAGAGCGCCGCAGAGGCGGCAAGTTCTTCTCTGTCCAGGGTACGTAACGTACACCTGGGTACGAAACTCCTCCAGTTGAATGTACGAAGGAATCGGCTGACGCAGGGACATTTTCAACGTAAATGACCCCTCCTGAAGGCCATTATAGTGGCCGTCAGACCACCTACCCATGGTGACCAGGTGGATCTTCCCATAACGTTCAAAAACGTCACGTATATCAACTTCATTGGCCTCAAAAGGCACGTTTCGCACACGTACCCACGTATAGTATCGTGAAACGTCATGCAACTGGACAGAAACTGCTGGGGTGACTTGCTTACTTATATCCTGGTACTGGGTCACAATCTTCTCGTACATCTGAGTGTCACAAAACTTAACGAAGATCCGTGTAGTTCCATTCAAGGCGACGCCACACAAGGATTCACGTTGAATACCATAAGTATCACGAATGATAGCTGGCAGTAACACATTTACTGATTCGCCGGTGATAGATCCCTGCGTTAGTTGAATACAAACAGTATTAACGCGGCGGCGAAACGCAGTCGCCATTGTTGTTGATGGTGTAAACACTCCTCCACCAGGTGTCGGGACTGAGGAGCAACAGCTGACAACCGCTCAGCACAACGTCTGAGCAGAGAATGACGAATATGACCATGTGGCGGCAGACTGTGGCAAGCGGAGTATGGCTCCTGGGATGGCAAGGGGCGGAGCACCTGCGCATGAGCACCCGATGCCTAAGGAAGAACGGAGGCAAGGAGGAGGGCGTGGTTGCATGTGGAGTGAAGAGGTAGTGGCTCCTCCTGGGGAATGGGAAGAAGGGGGGATCCGTCACCCGGCCCCTCAACATAAAGTTTCAAGGAGAGGGCAGAGGGGGGCAGCAGGAAAGGGTTTAGGAGGAGTTGGAGACTGATACAGGCTATGTTACAGTCTACGGAGATGGGGGGTTACAGCGAACAAGAACCCCGGGATCAGGGGAGAAGGGGTGTGCGGGGAAGGGGAGGATCAGGTGGCACCTTGGGGGGGACAGTGCGGTGCCATGGAAGGAATGGAGGGGGGATTGGGGGGGTAGAGGTGGGGAAGTCCATTGTGCGGCTCCCGGACTCGATATGGAAATGGGGAGCTACAAGGAAAAGGGAGGCGTCAGATTGGAGTGTTCTGACCCGGCGCAAAGGGGGGGGAAAAAGCATGGGGTTAGGTCCCCAGATGATCTGCGAGAGGGCCCAACAGAAGGGGGATGGGATGGTTGGGAAGGGGGTGGAGTCTGTGGAAAAGGCCCAGTCAGGGGAAGGGTTCTGAAAGGGAAGAATTTGACATGGGCGGGGGAAGGAAACCCTTAAACGGCCTCAGGTGTGTAACAATAAAATTAAGGGTTTCTGTGTGATGGTGTTAAAGGGGGTTTTTTTTCAGGATGTTTTTAAATAGGTACAGGTTGACGTAGCTTTTGTGCAGGAGCAAAATTTTTAAAGTTGGTCGTGAATTGTGGCCCCTGGGTTCAGGCTTTTGTTTTGCCGTTGGGGTTTTAAAAGGGGGGGGTTTGGGTTTTTGGATCGGGAGGCGAGCCTTTTGTATTGATAGGAAAGAGGGGGGGGGGGGGGGGAGAAAGTATTAGTGTGGAAGGATGGTGGATGGGAGAGAGAGTGGCGTTTGTGTGTGTAGCCCCAGCAAAAAAGTGACGTAAAAAGTGAAGATGGATTTTGTGCGGGGGAGCTCGGTACTCCCTACACATGTTCCCGTCTGTGGCGATTGGGGGGGGGGATTGGAATTGTGTAATTAAAGGACAGGCGGGAACCCAGAGGAGGGGTTTTTTTTCCTCAGTTTTGGGGGGGCCTGTTAGGATCTTCTTTTACGTGATGCTTTCGGGGGAGGTCTGTGGGAGGTGGAACATACGTTTATAAGAAGGGGATATGGGCTTTTTGGACGGTTATATTTTTTCCGGGGTTTTGGGCAAAAGTCTTTAAAACTATTGAGTGGGTCTTCCGATATAGGGCGGTATTGTGGAGGGGGGGATGGGATGCTTTGGCTGTAGGCAGGGAAGTTTTGGGGAAACTGAACACGAGGGTTTTTGGGGGATAGGGGGGAGTGGAAGCGTTTGAAATTTTTTTTGGGGAAAACGCTCTGGCAGACAGAAGGACTGAGGAAGATGTGGTAGGATGGTGGGATAGGTGGCTAAGTTAAAAATAAGCAATTTTTTGAGGGAGGGAAACGCTTTAATCAATTGCGGTATGGTTTGTAAAAATTATTTAGAACTGTTTACGGGATTGTTAGAGGGGCAAGCGGTGGCGGGGTGTCCCGGTGGGGAATCACATGTTAAAGGACGGTTACGGGTTTTGCAAGAAGCTTTTTGCAGCCGTGGGCAGGGGGGGGTTGGACGAAGTCTTGGGGCGACAAGCCATCGTTGTGTGCTGCGGGGCAAAAGGTAACAGGGGAAATAAAATACCGGGTTTGCAGTTTTTTTGTGGGGGGTTTTAGGGGGTGGTATTAAGGGACAAAAAGGGGATGGTGCTATGCAGATAGGGGTTTGAGGAATACGGGAAAGTAGGGGGTGGAGGGCGAGGTTCTTGGGAAGGTATGTGAGTATGTGCCGTGCAAACGGGGGGAGGGGATGGGGAGGCATGGGTGGGGTTTTTGAGGGGGGGGAAAAATATGGAGACCCCTTTGGGAAAATGAAAAAGGGTTTTAAAGGCCCCGGGATCGAGGTTTACCGCGTTTTTATGTAAGCATGGGTCGCTTGGGGGTTTCCCTGAAAGGGTTAAGAACCCATAAAAGCGGAGGTAAGATGGGGAATTCAGGCAATGGGGGTGGTGGTTTTTGGTCCCAAGGGTAAACGCGGGAGTCCCTTCGGGTTTTCCGAGCCTTTTTCGTGCTTTGTGTGATTATAAATTATTTGCGAAAATTCTTGGGGAAACGGCTTAATGTTTTTTGTGGGGAGGGTCGTGTTTGAGTCTCAGTTTGGGTACCTGGTAGGTCAATGGGCGGGGCCACGGGATTATCAAGGGGTTCCCGGAGGACAGGAAAGGGAAGGGGGGGGTTGGTGGGTTGGATTGGCAAGGGGCTTATGATAGGGTGGAAAAAAAGGTTTTGAGGGATATTCTCCTACGACAGGGGTTTGGCGAGAAAAAAGTGGGGGGGGTGGATACGTTGACTCAAAGCGAAGGTTAAAAGGGTGCAAATCAAAGGGGTGGGGGGGGGGGAGCACATGGGCGGGGTCTTCGGCAGGGATGTCCTTTATCCAAAAAATTGTTTTAGTGTTAGGATCCTTTTTGGAGGTGGGGTTCGTCTAAGGACGGGGGGGGGGAGGGGTGGTGGCTGAAGCCGTGGCCCGGTTTGGTGGGGTATGTTTATGATCCACTTTTTGGTAAGTGAGGAGACCGGTTAGGATTTTGGGGGAAGTTGTAAAACCTTTTTTTGGGGCTATGGGTGGGAAAGGGAAAATTGGAAAAGAAAAAAATCTGGGGGGTGGGGGGAGTGGGTTGTGTTGTGGCAGCGGAGGCCGGGGGAGTCTGAAAATTGCGGTCTGTTGGGTGACCGGTGTGCAGGTTTGAATTCAAATGGTGGGGAAAAGGGGTTTTGCGCGGTTGGGAATGCTGCACCTCAACCCTTTAACCCTTAGGCAACGTCAATTTTTATCAAAAGTATTATAATTTTAAAGTTGGTTTTTTTTTGGTGTGATGCGTTAAACAGGAACGGCGATTACGGTTTCTTAGAAAGGTGTTCAAATTTTTTTGGGGGTTTAGGGTGCAATGGTTGCGAAGGGGGGTAGTGCAATGCCGGTATGTAGGGGGGGTTGGGGTTTTTTGGGGCTTGAGAAAGCGCGTGAAAAGTGTTTATTAAGAGGGAAGTGATGAGTGCGGTGGTGGAGGGAGGGCAGTAGAAAAGGTACATGCTACTGAGGAATGGTATGAGGGGGGGAAATGAAGGAATGTAAAAACAGTGTTACGTGCCTTAATGTTAGCCAGGGAACCCGGGAAAAGTAAAGGTGGGAACTATGTGTAAATCGTTAGGGGGATATGTAGTGGCACCAGTTGAAGGGATCTACCCCATGTATGCATGGGATGTAATATGGCGAAGATTTAGTAAATTAAGGATACGACCTAGGGCGCGTGAGGTTATGTACCGTTTCCTGATGGGATTTTGCCAAACGGGAGCGATGCTCCGAGATAGGAGGGTTATTGAGGGTGGGGGTGTGGCAGAAGCAGTGGGGAAGAGACTGTATCATGTCGTCTATTTTTGTGAAGGTTTGGAGTGCATCAGGGTATGGATGAGTAAGGTAGTGGTGAGGGTGGGGGGTCAAGGTGTGTCGGTATTGCGAGCATTGAGTCTTGATATGAGTGGTGTGGATGAGAGTGTGGTAAGAGGTTTATCATATGTCATCGTGGACTACATATGTATTTATGGGGTATGAGGGGGAAGGTGGGTGGGGATGAGATGAGAAGGACTTGGCGGCGACGTTTTATCGAACTTTGTGTCGCAATAGAGACATTTTTGGGAAAAGGTGGGAAAGAGTATTTTTCTGAGGGTTATAGAGGACTAACAATAGGGAATTTTTGGCGTTATAAGGGGCTTTAACTGCCGGGGTGAGTAGGTTGGTAAAAGGGGGGGGGGGTCAGGGGATTTCAATGGGCTCCCCTCCTTGGGTATGCAGTGATGTGGTTGGGTGTGATTGGAGGTACTAGTGTGTGACCAGATGAGAGGTTGTGCAAGATTAGTTTTGCTTAGTTCCCTTGATGGGGAAGGTGTAAGCAGCAGATTAAATATATAACATGTATTAATGTATAACCTATAAATTATATAACATGTATATTTCTTTGGTAGCGTATTATGTTCCACTTGCACTGGTATTACAATTGAATTTGAATTTTTCTTGAGAGGGTTTTCCTTTCACTATGTTTCTTGAAGCACTGAGTTATTTTTGCCTTTTTTTGTAACGTGGTCCAGCATCAGTTTTGACGTAATTACCTATTATTGTTATTCTTATTTAAGGTATTGTAATTTTGGTAGTCCTGTACCATTCATGGTTGTAAATAATGTTTCCTCAAGTGACATGTGTCATAATAATCCTAAATTGAGGATAATTAATGTCATGATTATTCAGGTTGGTGACGGGGTTAGTTTTCAATGTGTGTGTGTGAATGGGGGGGGGAGGGATGATGGGTCACCTGTGTTGCAGCACAGGTTTCTTAATAAGGCATATTGTAGGTCTGGGGTTGGTGGATGTAAGTGGAAGCAGTGACTTAGGGATTGAGCACACTTTCGTGCGTAAGGACTATGCTGCGCGCTTAGACAGGGTATGTGTGTCTCGGCGGGTAGTTGTAACCAAAGTGCGTGTGTTAGATGTGTATTTCTCCGACCATCGCGGTGTTCTCGTAGAGCTCGACTGGAGAGGTCTCCTGACTCGTTTTAAAGGATATTGGAAGTTAAATACTCGTTTACTTCAAAGTGCAGAAGATAAGACACTATTCACGCACTTATGGACGTCTAAGAGTAGACTCCTTGGAAGGTAGTGATTTAGTGCGACAATGGGACGAGGTAATGAAGCCTCGAATTAAGGATTTTTATGTACATCGGGGTAAGGAGGCCTCTCGATTGGAGTATGGATTTTTGAGGTACCTGGAGGGTTCTTTACAGCACTGTTATGCGCAAGGAGAGGTATCTGGAATTTACCCAGTGGACGAGATTGACAATCTAAAGGAACACTTCCAGGTGCTGAAAAATACGGTTTTTGATGGGGCGCGTATTTCGAGTGCATCGAGGAGGCTGTGTGGGGTGTAAACCGTCAGCTTGTGTCTTACGTAGTCAGACTCAAAGGAGGAAGGCGACCGAAATCGTGAGTTTAGTGGTGCAGGATGGCGTTGAAGGGTATAGTGAGGGTCAGGTTGTAACAACAACTGAAGGAATAAGTTATTATGTTGATAAATTGTTTAATCTCAAAATGCTAAATAAAGATGTAAGCGTGGATGCAATACGGGAATTGGGGCGGAATGTACGATGTGAGTTGAATGATAATGATCGCTTTCTCATGGGTGGGCCTATAACTGAAGCTGAGGTGTGGGAGGCTTTGCAGGGAATGTGCAAGAGCAAGGCGCCAGGTATTGATGGCATTCCGTGTGAATTTTATATTCAACATTGGGAGGTCATTTAAAGGATTTTTCTGGTACGTTTACTCAATGCGATGAAGGAGGGGCGACGTTTAGGTTTGTCTCAGAGTACGGCGGTTTTGGTGTTAGTTAAAAAATGTGACATACCCGTATCACTTAAGGATTACCGACCAATATCACTAATGTGTAGTGATTATAAATTATATGCAAAAATTTTAATGAATAGGATTAAGAAAGTGCCAGGTAGGTCGATGTATGATGGTCACGGGAATATCAGGGAGTTTGTCGAGGAATGCGGAACGAGGGGCGGGGGTGGTGTTTTGGCTTTAGACTGGCAAGCTGCTTTTGATAGTGTAGAAAGGGAGGTGCTGTGGAAGTTTATGAGATGGCAGGGTTTTGGGAATGAGATCATCATGTGGGCTCGTTCTTTGTACAATGGCGCTGGGTTTCAAGTACAAATTAATGGGAAGTTAGGAGACTTTGTCAAATTGAATAGAGGCATTCGACAGGGATGCCCTATGTCTCAAATGCTCTTTGCTTGCATGCAGGACCCTTTTTATTGGACAGTTTGTGGGCGGGGAGTAGATTCGTCGTGGGGTTCGGGTAGTGATCGACCAGCCATAGTAGGTTATATAGATGATACAACTGTCCTATTACGTACGAGAGAGCAATTGAGTTTTGTGGGAAGACTTGTAGATGTATGTGGTAAGGCAACAGGAATGCGGGGTTAAAAAAGAAAAATCAAAGATTATGGAAGTTGGGAGATTGGGCGAGAGAGGAGGTAGGTATAGAGACGTGGACGGTGGTTGACTGTGTTAACATATGTGGTATACAGTATATGAGAGAGGTTGATAAGACGAGGGCATGTAATTCGGGTAGGGTGGTGAATAGTGTTTTGAGGCATATAAATAGTCTCAGGCCACGACATTTAATCCTACACCAGAGGGCGATAGTAATTAATGTTCTTCTTTATAGTAAAGTTTGGCACGTTGCTGCGCTGTGTCCACTAATACAGGGGGATCTCAAACATCTTTTAAATGGAGTTTATAGATTTTTGTGGGGCTCAGGGTGCGACTGGTTCACAAGAGCAGTGGTAGAGACACCAATGCGTCAAGGAGGGTTAGGTTTTGTTCCTTTAAGAGACAGAGTCATTGTTTTTTATGTAAATCGTCGTTTTCTCCGACTGGGTGGCAAGGCGGTGTTTAACAAAGATCGTACGCGCGGGTGGTGGGGGGGGCGGATTTTAATTTCGAGGGGGATTACGGGGGTTTGTGCATCGAGACGTCGGAGGTTTTTGGGTTTTCTTGGGAGTGGGATGGGAAAAGTTGAGGTGGGATTGGGTTTTTCCCAAACCTACCCCGGGCGGGAGAACCCGGGTGGATTTTAAAAACCCCACCCCGTGCTTTAAAACCCTGGGGCCCAGCTTGAAATAAGATTCCCAATAGCTTTATGGCTAACCGACCTGGAGTTTTGAGATCTTGAGGGGTTAATCCAGGGGGATTTGTTTAAAATCTGTCTTGATTTCGGGGGGAATGCCCATTTCCTTTCCTTTGGGGTGAGGGACACCCCCAAAACGTCCCTTTCTGGTCGCAATTCCCGTTTTCACCAAGGGGGCGCCAGTTACCGCAAGGAGGAGCAAACCGGTGTTTACCTTGTTAAAGGGGACTACCCACGAATGCCTAGTTATTTACCAAATTTACGGGACACGTTTAGGGCCCCTTAAATTGAGTTTACCCGGGCCTTAAATTGTCAAAACGACCATAAAGTTTTGAGGTGGAGGAAAAAGAAGGCGGGGGTAGTGGGAAGAAAATGTTACCCCCTGGCTGGAGGTCCCCGCGGGATGTTACACACCTGGGTGAGGATCCCGGAACGTTCCTTTTCGGGAGGAAGGGGATATAGAGAGACTTTTCAAAATAGGGTGGGTGCTGTTTTTGGTGGGGGGGAATTATAAAGGTTTGGGCCGGCTGGTCCCCCCGAAAATTTTTTTTAAAAAGTTTATCTAATTGCCTGGAGGATTTTGGGGACACGGTGTTTTTTGGGGCCGAAGCGTGGTGTGCGGGTTTTAAACGGGCCGGGTGTGGAAGAGAGGGGGCTTGGGAACCCCAAGTAGTAAGGTTGGGGCCTCGGAAGAGAGGGAGGAAAGGTAATTGGGGGGGGGGGTGGGGGGTGGGGGTTGTGGGGGCCTCAATGGTTGATTGAAAGGGGGGGAGTTGGGCGGTGTGGGGGGGTGGGGAGGTGATCAAGGGAGTTATTACGCCCTACAGGGATGATTAAGTCTTTTGGAGTGGCGGGAGGGAAATCAAACAGGGGGAATTCTGATGGTGAAAGGATTATTGGCAGATTCCGGGCCTTTTGGGTCGACCCCTGGCTTTGGTTCTAAAGGGGGAAATAAAATAAAAATTTTAAATTTCCCCCCCCCCCCCCCCCCCCCCCCCCCCTTTTTTCCCCCCCCCCCCCCCCCCCCCCCCAAAAATCCCCACGGGGCCATCAAGGGCCCTAAGAGTGAGGGTTTAAGATTTGGGTTGGAGGTTTTTTGCGGATTTTAACACGATGTGTTTTT
This sequence comes from Cherax quadricarinatus, assembly GCF_026875155.1. Taxonomy (NCBI): domain Eukaryota; kingdom Metazoa; phylum Arthropoda; class Malacostraca; order Decapoda; family Parastacidae; genus Cherax; species Cherax quadricarinatus. Next base: position 38,162,128 of record NC_069423.1, on the reverse strand, counting down.
TTATTAAAGCCCCACAATTTTTAAAGTATGGAGAGAGTTGGGGGCTGAACGGTTTTGGGATGATTTTGGTTAGTCCGGGGAAATTAAAAGGGGTTGGGGTGGCGTGGCAGGAGGGAGTCCCCCCCTTTTCCACGTGTCAGGGGGGAGAGGGGGGGGGAGGGGAGGGTGGTGGGGTGGGGGGAAATTGGGGTGGGGGAATTGAGAAAGTTTTTGGGGATATATATGCGGCAGTAGTAACATCGGGTAAAGGTGAATTTTGTAAGGGGGTTTTGCTTTTTCTACATGCGGGGTTTCCCAATGGTTTCAAATAGGGGGGGTTGGAAATTGTGAAACGGGAATAAGGATGTGGACCGGAGGGGCAGGGTGGTGTTTGGGTTTGGGGATTTTTTGGGGGGATGCAGGGGTTTATGACATATTCAGGGGCGATGGGTGGAAAGTAGAGACACGTTTTTGGGAGGGGGTTATGCTGCCGGGTTGGATCGTAAAATATATAACTCGAGATATAACATTTTAGAAGTGAATGACGTAGTTTAGGTTTTCGGCCATCGTGCCGTTTTGGCGGATGGCATGGGAAGGGATGGTTGTAGGTATGTGGTTTATTGGAAAAAAAATGTGGGTCTTCGGGGAGAGGGTGAGGGGTTGTTTGTTGGGATTGGGGGAACAACTATGGGGGCTCGCAAAAAAATGGGATGCTTGAATGGTGGGAGAAGCACGTAAATTGCGATTGGGTGTTTACCAGTAGGGGAAGGGATAGGCGAGGGGAGGTAGGGTTTTTAAAAAATTTTAGAGGGCACAAAATGATTGTTATGAAGGGGGGGGGGGTTTGACATGGAAAAAATGGGGTTTTTAAAGGGGGAAAGATTGAGGAATATACAAAAATCTCGTTTTGATGCGATTTTTGTGAGGGAAGGTTTAGAGGGAGGTTCTATGGGATGAAAAACCGCCGGATGTGTTTTGAGGAGTTTTTGGAAATAGGCAAAGATGCCCACGATTATGGGTTTAGGGTGTGAAAAGGGGGTGGGGGGTTAGGGTGGGGCAGGTACTTGTACCACCGATGGAATGAGCAATTATGCTGTTTTTGGGTTTTTAGGGGAAATTTTTCAAGCGAGGGAGGGAGGAGAAGGGAGGGAGAGATTCTGGGAGAAGGAATTCGGGGTTTTTTTTAGGGGAGGAGGAGAGGCCCGGTAATAGAGGGTGGGTCGGGTTGGGAGGAGGTGGGGAGGCGTTTAATGGGTTGAGGTGGGGGGAAAAAAAGCGCCGGGCATTGGGGAAATTTCCCAAATTGATTTTATTTTACACTTTGGGGTTTGTTGAAGGAAAGTTCTGGCCCGGTTGTTTAACGGTTGAAGGAAAAGGGGGAGTGTTGGGGAATCGCGGGGGCAGGGGATTAGTTTTGGTCGGGAAGGGAGGGGGGGGGGGAAGCCTTGGGGCTTTTAGGGCGATCCCCCTCATGTGTGAGTTAAAAATTTTTTGCGAAGGTTTTAGGAAAAACCGTATGAAAAAGGTGCTTGCCCCGGTCCTACATAGGGACAGTGGGGGATTCCAGGTCAAAAGTATGCGTGAGGGGCATGGAAGAATTTAAGGGTTTTGTGGAGGGTAGCACGGGGGGGGGGGGGATCTTGGGGATTGATTGGAAGCAGGTTATGACAGTGTAGATGACATATGTTGTGGTGTTTTTTAAAAAAAACGGGGGTTTTGGTGATGAGATCGGCGCTGGGCAAATACTTTGTTATGCCTGCAAGGGTCGGGGTACGGGTTTAAAAGGGGAAGTTAGGGTTCCGGTGCAGATGGGGATGGGTTTGCGAAGGGTTGCCCTTGTCTCAAATCCTTTTGAGCATGCAGGCCCCTTTTTATAAGCTTTAGGGGAAGGAGTGTGGGAACAGGGAGGTGGGCCCGGGAGATGTGGTATTGGGGGTATGTGGATGCCCCACAGTTTTGGTAGGAGGGGAAATAGGTTTGGGGGAATTTGGGGACGTATAATAGGATTTTGGGTGGGGCGACGGGTGGGGGTTTTAATGGAGCAAAGTCAAAGTTATTAAAAGTAGGAAGTGGGTGGGGGGGGGGGAAACAGTATGGGGGGAACTTTAGTGGATAAAATTTAAAGATTGTGGGCTTGTGTATATGGCGAAGTGGGGAGGCACAGAGAAAAAAATTCCCAGGAGTTTGAGTAGAGCGATGGGTGGGAAAATGCGCGGGTGGAGGGCGGGGGATGTAACATTGCAGCAGGGGTGGGGTAGTAAATAACTTGTGTACAGAAAAAGTGTGGGGGTGGCAAAAATTATCCCCGAGGGGTGATATTCGGGGAAGGGAGAGGGTGGTTTTGGGTATGTGTGGGGTTATGGGAAGCCATGGCTCGGAAGGAGGGGTGATGATGGGCGGGGGGCGGGGGGTGGGCGGGTCTTATCCCTTTGGAAACGAGTGAAGGCAGTGTATGTGAAGCAGCGGACTTTGAGGGTGGGAGGGGAGAGGGGTGAAGGGGGGAGGGCTGAAGGATGTGCAAAAAGGGGGAAAGGGAAAGGACTACTGGAGTGTGAAGATATGGTGCAAATTTTTTTGGCATAAGGGGAAGCAAAAAAGTAAGGGAAAAGTAGGCTTGGGAGGACAGGTTGGCAGGGTACAGTTTTTACCGGGGTAGCTACATCCCCAAATGTTTTGATTGGGGGGCATTGGGGAAGACTTTCGGAAAATCAGTTTAAAACCCAAAGGGGTTTTCGTGAAGTGGTTTAGATTTTTAGGGGAATTTAGCTCAAGGTCATGCTATATAAAATGGGTTATTAGGTGCGGCACTGTTTGCATTGTGGGGAAAAGGGAGACGGTTTTTTTCCATATTTTTTTTGTGAAAACTTTGGTTTTTAGGGCAGGTTACGAGAGTTCTGGGGTAAGTGGGGGGGGGGGGGAGAAAAAATTTCGTTTTTGGGGGCTTTGTTTTTGATGTGGGGGGGTTTTTCGGACATTGGAGGGCAGGGGGTTGTAGTGGCAGTTTTTTTTTTGTGTTTGGTGCATGCGGGAGGTGGGGGTTGAAGCAGGTGCGGGCGCTTTTCGGCGAGTGTGTTCGTACAGTATGCAAAATTTGGCTACTTTGGGGTTGTGGGTAAATAGTTTTCCCTTGGGTTATGTAAACTGAGGTTTGGTGTAAAAGTTAGGGTTGGGGGAGTTTTGAGCGGATTGGGCTGGTTCTCCTAAACTGGATTCTTGTTTTTTTTGAGATTTTGGAGGATGGAAGGGGGAATAAAAGTGTGTGGTAGTGGAGTATGGGTGTAAAGTCGTTTGGGTGAGGGGGGCGTAGGGGGGGGGGGGGAAAGGGGACATTTTGGGTTTAAAAGAAGGGGTTTTATGACTTTCGAGTCAGGTACGAACTTGGGGCATGGAAGGGAACGTGAGTTTTTGTTTTTTTTAATCAGATACTGGGTTCAGGGGGGTGGCAGGGGGGGCTTTTTGAAGGTTTTTTTTTCCAGGTTGGTTTTGTTTAAAGATTGGGTAGTACTGACCGGTACTGTTTTTAATTTGGAGCCATAAGTTATTTGTGTAACTTAGTGCTGACAGAGAAAATCTGATTGTTGGAACATTTTAATAAATATTATATCTTGTTTAAATGTAAAAAAAATAAAAAATGGGAATATGATTAGTGTTTGGGTTTCAATTTTGTGTACTGTTACCATTTAGTTTGGGATTCTTCACTTTGTCAAATAATTACTATCTTATATTGTTATAAAATTTTTTATGTTATTCTTATTTTTTTAGTTTTAATTTAACAAATGTAAAAGGGGTTGTGACTTTTAGTGCAAAATGGCATTTTTCTTGCATGGGGGAAAAGGGGAAATGTAAAGTAAATATGATTGGTCATAAAGAAAAAGTCATTGGTATTATCACTGTATTTAGAAAAACGGGGAAAGGGTTGTGGGATTGTCAAAAATATGTATTTTTTTTTTATGTAAATTATGGAATCGGGTGTATTATGTTTCACCATTTTTTCGGATGATAAAATATTGATATTATTATGCTTATTGTAATTTTTAATTTGATTGATGAAATGTATAATTGGTTTTTTTCTTTGGGGGTTAAAAAGATAAAAAAACTAGGGGATGGGGGTATTTTGTAAGCCAAAGATGAATCAGCAGTTGTATTTAGAAAAGTAAAATTTTTTTTTTTCGTGGGGGAGACGATAAGGGGTTTATATTCCTTTATGTTATTGTTTTTTTAAAAGTTTTTTTAAATTCAATGGGCTGATGGAGGTTTGAGTGGTGGGCCAGACACGTTTCTGGATGTGGGGGGGGGGCGAAGAGTCAGCGGTCGTGTATTAAAACCCCCACCGTGCAGATATTGATTGTTATATGGGGTATAGAGGGGGGGGTGTGGATTTGGTTTCTTTGGTGGTGTGTGCCTTCTGTTCAGACATTCCCCGTTTATAGTCAGCCTTTTAGATGGCTGGGTTTTGTTTATACAGTTGTCAATGAGTCCTTAAGCTTAATAAATGTTAAGAGATGTTTAAAGAGTATATAAAGGTGAAAGTGGTATGTTTTTCAAGGGGGGGGGGAAGTGTAAGCATTACTAGGTAGGACTATCGTTTTTTTTATAAGACCCTTTTTTCACGTGAAGCACGTACATAAAAGTAGTTTTTTATTGGATGCACGAAAGTTGATGTATTATATAAGTGCTTCTTTGGTATTTGTGTAGTATGAAAATTTGTTTTATGCCTGTATTTGTTACTATTGTTTTGTCCCCTATATTTTTTTTTACCCCGGTTTTAAATAAAATTAAAAAAAAAAATGTTTCCCCCGTACGGTGGGTGTTAGGAAGGGGTTTTCAGTTACGCTCCTTCCCGAGTACGCGAAATGGTTTTTAAATTTTTTTTCAGGGATTTGCCGTCCAAGGTGGTGTTTTTTAATCGAGGGTAGAGGGGGGACCGGAGTTTTTCAGCGTGCGGGGAGGACGAATAGCGTTTTTATGTTGTGTATTTCTGTGAAGGTTTAGGTTGTACGTGCTGGTTAAGCAGAGTTTTTTCGAAGGTTTGGGGGGGGGGGGGTTTGTCGGTACTTAGGGGGTTGGTTTGATGTGGGTGGGGTTTCATTGGTAAAGTGCAGGTTTTGTTGTCGTAGCCGATTATATTTTGAGTCATGGGCTTTGAGGCATTTTCAGGTAATAGCAGAATCCCGGGTTTTTTTCGGGAACAATTCTTAGAACTAAGTGTCGAAATCAGTTGGTATATGAGGGGGGATGGGGGGAAAAAATTTCCCGTCTGCAAAAAGAGAGTTGAGTTAAAGGGTTTGAGAAAATTTTTGTTCGTCAGTGGGTAATCTAACGGGCTGGTAGTGCGTTTAATTGTGTGTAAAAGTCTTGTGTTTGTGAATGTTGTATGTATGTCTCCCAAAGTTTATGTATGTCCCAGTTGAAAGTATATTCCCAAGATGTATGTGCCAAGTTGTATGTATGTCTCCAATGTTGTATGTATGTCTCCATGTTGTTTGTATGTCTCAAAGTTTTTGTCTCCCAAGGTTGTAGATGTCTCCAAGGTAGTATGTCTCCAAGTTGTTGTATGGGCTCCATGTTGTATGTATGTCTTCCCAAAGTTGTTTGTTCCCCAAAGGTTTGTATGATGTCTCCAATGTTGTGTGTATGTCTCCAAAGGTTGTATGTATGTTCAAGGTTTTGTTGTCTCCCTGTTGTATGTATGTCTCAATGTTGTATGTAGTCTCCCAAGTTGTTGTATCCCCTGTGATGATGACATTTTTTAGTGCAGAAGTTAAGAGTTTTGCCTTTTAATTCTTTAATCCCTATTGGTATTTGATAGTGTTTTTAATTTTGAATACCAATCATTGGTTTTGTATAGATGTGTTTTTAATTCTTGTATTCCTCATTGGTATTTGTTGATGTGTTTTTCCATTACATGTTTAATAAAGTATTCTGTAATTTATTACATTGTTTTTAATAAAGTTGTAGGGAATTTCCCACAATATGTAAAGTAAAGGGCACAAGTGCAATAATGTGACATTTTATTGTGGGGGAACGTTTCGCTCTCCCGGAGCTTTTCAAACCTTCAAACAATACATGGACCAAAAGGGTTATAAAAGGCGCAGGTGAGGTGAGTATAGTGAGGTACCATTTGTGTTCATAGTGGTAGTAGTAGTAAATAGGCAAAGTAGTGTAGTAATAAAATATGTGAGCAATTATTCGTAATGAGGGGAAAAGGATATAAAAACTATTTTTGGGTAACAAAAAAAATTTGGTTGGACAAATATGACTGGAAAGAGGAGTTGTTTCAGTGTTCACTCTTGTGTGCTTTGTTTTAGTATAACAGGGGGAGACTAGTGATGGAGGGTTTACTTTTTTTCGGAGGATTCTTGCAAAGCTTCGAGATGGTGAAAACTCCGTTGTTTTGTTTAATTGTTTAAAAAGCGATCAGTGCGATTCGAGGCACTTGCGTCTGCGGAAATTAGTTTCTTTAATCATAAATTGGGGTCTTGAATTTCTGAGGAGATGGCAGAATTTCGAGTTGTAACAGGGTTGTTCAAGTTATCGTTCCCCATGCGTAAAGGTTATTTGGGGGGGGTCGAGATTTCTTGCGCTTCACCTCGTAAATCTTGTCAAGCCCACAGGGTTTAGTGTAAACCCTGCGTTGACTGGTTCGTGGTGCTTGGTTTTGTCCCGGTTAGATCCCTTTTTTTTAAATGGTTGAAGCGATGGCGACTTGGTGTTGCTTGTAAAAGTACTTTTGAGACGTTCAGTGAACCTGGCTGTTGGGAAGAATTGTAACTTTGTTGGGAGTGGTGTTGGGGCGTGGGAATTAATGATCGGGAAAAGCTCTTTTTCTTGCAGTCTTTGATGAAAAAAGGAAGGAAAATGTAGCTCAGTGAATGTTTGGTGAATGTAGTACATTCCTCGTCAAGAAACTCAGGATTGTAATAAAGTTGGTAGAATTACCGACAATGTGTAAAGTAAAAGGACACAAGTGCAACTAATGTGACATTTTATTGTGGCAACGTTTCGCTCTTCAGGAGCTTTATCAAGCCATTACAAACAATACATGGACACAGAGGGTGTATAAAGGCTCAGAGTGAGGTGCAGTTCTAGTGAGGTACCATTTAGATGTTCACTAGTGGTAGTAGTAGTAGTAGTAGTAGTAGTAGTGACAAAAGTAGTAGTAGTAATACAATATGGTAGAGCAATTAATTAAATCGTACATGAGTAAAAGGATATAAAAGCTATTACTTGGGTAACATAAAAATAGGTTGGACAAATGTAGACTGGAAAGACCGCAGACACAAGTGCCTCGAATCAGCACTGATCGCTGTTTCGAATACAATTAAACAAAACAACGGCAGCTTCACCATCTTTGAAGTCTTAGCAAGAATCCTCCTGAAAACAGTAAACCCTGCCATCACATAGTCTCTCCTGTTATACTACACAAAGCACATTACAGAGAGTGAACACTGAAACAGGCTGCCTCTTTCCAGTCTACATTTGTTCAACCTATTTTTATGTTACCCAAGTAATAGCTTTTATATCCTTTTACTCATGTACGATTTAATTGCTCTACCATATTGTATTACTACTACTACTTTTGTCACTACTACTACTACTACAACTACTACTACCACTAGTGAACATCTAAATGGTACCTCACTAGTACTGCACCTCTGAGCCTTTATATACCCTCTGTGTCTATGTATTGTTTGTAATGGCTTGATAAAGCTCCTGGAGAGCGAAACGTTGCCACAATAAAATGTCACATTAGTTGCACTTGTGTCCTTTTACTTTACAAACTCAGGACTACAAATTCGGTATGCTCTTAGGAAAAATCCGATGATGATGCCTCTTTTGGTCTTGGTATCTTGACTGGAATAGAAGTTTGGATGTGACTTACCTCTTCACAAAAGTACCTACCAAAAAAGCCATCGAGGTTCTACGACGTAAAGTCAATCAGGACCTTAATCCTCCTCTACCTCCCGGAGATTTTGTTGACTTGATTGAACTCTGTGTTAATTTCAACTGTTTTTCTTTCAAAAACAAGCTCTACAAACAAACCTACGGCATGGGAATGGGGTCCTCCATCAGTGCCGTCCTAGCCAACTTATACATGGAACACCTAGAGTCCGAACACTTCGCCAACATGACTCAAGAAATCGTAATGACACGATTGCAAACAAACCATTCCCCCGGCCGGGATTGAACCCGCGATCATAGAGTCTCAAAACTCCAGCACGTCGTGTTAGCCACTAGACCAGCTAGCCACAATAAGATTCATCCAACTAGGTATATTTCTACACCATAGGAAGGTTAGCACAGGCACCACTGTGACCACAAATGCAAGTTTTTACAGACGAATCTCCAGCTAGCGTGGCCGTGACGAACTCTAGCTCAAGTCATGGTGTAGAAATATACCTAGTTGGATGAATCTTATTGTGGCTAGCTGGTCTAGTGGCTAACGCGACGGGCTGGAGTATTGAGCTCTATGGACCGCGGTTCAATCTCGGCCGGGGGTATGGTTTGTTTGCAATGTGTCATTACGATTTCTTGAGTCATGTTGACGGCAGTGAAGGGACTTGAGCTAGAGTCGTCACGGCCCACGCTAGCTGGAGATTCGTCTGTAAAAACTTGCATTTGTGGTCACAGGGTGCCTGTGCTAACCTTCCCATGGGGTTAGTTAA
>NC_069423.1:38120405-38152983 GCF_026875155.1 Cherax quadricarinatus | reverse complement strand
GGTGCTAACTGTGGATGGAGGATGGCGCTGTGGGAGTGGGGGCAGCAGCTGTGGTAGTGGAGGGTGGCAGCTGTGGTAGCGGAGGGTGGCACCTGTGGTAGTGGAGGGTGGCAGCTATGGTAGAGGGTGGCAGCTGTGGCTGTGGTAGTGGAGGGTGGTGGCTGTGGTTGTGGTAGTGGAGGATGGCAGTTGTGGCTGTGGAGGGTGGTGGCTGTGGTAGTGGAGGGTGGCAGCTGTGGTAGTGGAGGGTGGTGGCTGTGGTAGTGGAGGGTGGCGGTTGTGGTAGAGGAAGGTGGCGGCTGTGGTAGTGGAGGGTGGTAAACTGTGGTAGTGGAGGTTGGCAGCTGCGGTAGTGGAGGTTGGCAGCTAGGGTAGTGGAGGTTGGCAGCTGTGGTAGTGTAGGGTGGTGGCTGTGGTAGTAGAGGGTGTTAACCGGGGTAGTGGAGGCTGTGGCAGTATAAGCAGAGGGTGGTAACTGTGGTAGTGGAGGGTGGCAGTTGTGGTAGTGGAGGGTGCTGCTGTGGTAGTGGAAGGTGGCAGCTGTGGTAGTGGAGGGTGGCAGCTGTGGTAGAGGATGGTGGCAGCTGTGGCAGTGGAGAGTGGCGGCTGTGGTAGTGGAGGTGGCGGCTGTTGGTAGTGGAGGTGGCGGCTGTGGTAGTGGAGGGTGGCGGTTGTGGCAGTGGAGAGTGGCGGCTGTGGTAGTGGAAAGTGGTAGCTGTGGTAGTGTAAGGTGGTGGCTGTGGTAGTGAAGGGTGGTAACTGTGGTAGTAGAGGGTGGAAGCTGTATTAGTGGAGGGTGACGGCTGTGGTAGTGGAGGGTGGCGGCAGTGGTATTGGAGAGTGGCAGCTGTGGTAGTGGAGGGTGGCAGCTGTGGCTGTGGTAGTGGAGGGTGGTGGCTGTGGTTGTGGTAATGGAGGGTGGCAGCTGTGGTTGTAGAGGGTGGTGGCTGTGGTAGTGGAGGACGGCAGCTGTGGTAGTGGAGGGTGGTGGCTGTTGTAGTGGAGGGTGGCGGTTGTGGTAGTAGAGAATGGCGGCTGTGACAGTGGAGGGTGGAGATTGTTGTAGTGGAGGGTGGCGGCTGTGGTAGTGGAGGTGGTAACTGTGGTAGTGGAGGTTGGCTGCTGTGGTAGTGAAGGGTGGCAGCTGTGGTAGTGGAGGGTGGCACCTGTGGTAGTGGAAGGTGGCAACTGTGGTAGTGGAGGGTGACGGCTGTGGTAGAGGAGAGTGGCAGCTGTGGTAGTGGAGGGTGGCAGCTGTGGAAGTGGAGGGGTGCAGCTGTGGTAGTGGAGGGTGGCAGCTGGGTAGTGGAGGGTGTAACTGTGGTAGTGGAGGGTGGTAACTGGGGCAATGGAGGCTGCGGCTGTGGTAGTGGAGGGTGGTAACTGTGGTAGTGGAGGGTGGCAGCTGTGGTAGTGGAGGGCGGCGGCTGTGTTAGTGGAGAGCGGCGGCTGTGGTATTGGAGGGTGGTGGCTGTGGTAGTGTAGGGTGGTGGCTGTGGTAGTGAAGGGTGGTAACTGTGGTAGTGGAGGGTGGCAGCTGTATTAGTGGAGGGTGGCGGCTGTGGTAGTGGAGGGTGGCGGCTGTGGTATTGGAGAGTGGCAGCTGTAGTAGTGGAGGGTGGCAGCTGTAGTAGTGGAGGGTGGCAGCTTTCGCTGTGGTAGTGGAGGGTGGTGGCTGACGTTGTGGTAGTGGAGGGCGGCAGCTCTGGCTGCGGTACTGGGTGGCGGTGGCTGTGGTTGTGGAGGGTGGCAGCTGTAGGTGTGGAGGGTGGTGGCTGTGGTAGTGGAGGACGGCAGCTGGGGTAGTGGAGGGTATTGGCTGTGGTAGTGGAGGGTGGCGGTTGTGGTAGTAGAGAGTGGCGGCTGTGACAGTGGAGGAGGCGACTGTTGTAGTGGAGGGTGGCGGCTGTGGTAGTGGAGGGTGGTAAACTGTGGTAGTGGAGGGTGGTAACTGTGGTAGTGGAGGGTGGCAGCTCTGGTAGTGAAGGGTGGCACTGTGGTAGTGGAGGGTGACGGCTGTGGTAGTGGAGGGTGAAAACTGTGGTAGTGGAGGGTGGTAGCTGTGGTAGTGGAGGGTGGCAGCTGTGGTAGTGGAGGGTGGCAGCTGTGGTAGTGGAGGGTGGCAGCTGTGGTAGTGGAGGGTGGCAGCTGTGGTAGTGGAGGGTGGCAGCTGTGGTAGTGGAGGGTGGTAACTGTGGAAGTTGAGGGTGGTAACTGGGGCAATGGAGGCTGCGGCTGTGGTAGTGGAGGGTGGTAACTGTGGAAGTGGAGGGTGGCAGCTGTGGTAGTGGAGGGTGTCAGCTGTGGTAGTGGAGGGTGGTAACTGTTTAAGTGGAGGGTGGCAGCTGTGGTAGTGGAGGGTGGCAGCTGTGGTAGTGGAGGGTTGTAACTGTGGTAGTGGAGGGTGGCAGCTGTGGTAGTGGAGGGTTGTAACTGTGGTAGTGGAGGGTGGCGGCTGTGGTAGTGGTGGGTGGTAACTGTGGTAGTGGAGGGTGGCAGCTGTGGTAGTGGAGGGTGGAAGCTGTGGTAGTGGAGGGTGGAAGCTGTGGTAGTGGAGGATGGCAGCTGTGGTAGTGGAGGGTGGCAGCTGAGGTAGTGTACGGTGGAGGCTGTGGTAGTGGAGGGTGGCAGCTGTATTAGTGGAGGGTGGCGGCTGTGGTAGTGGAGGGTGGCGGCTGTGGTAGTAGAGAGTGGCGGCCTGTGGTAGTGGAGGGTGGTAACTGGGGCAGTGGAAACTGCGGCTGTGGTAAAGGAGGGTGGTAACTGTGGTAGTGGGAGTGGCAGCTGTGGTTGTGGAGGTGGCAGCTGTTGTAGTGGAGGATGGCAGCTGTGGTAGTGGAGGGTGGCAGCTGTGGCTGTGGTAGTGGAGTGTGGTGGCTGTGGTTGTGGTAATGGAGGGTGGCAGCTGTGGAAGTGGAGGGTGACAGCTGTGGCTGTGGTAGTGGAGGATGGTGGCTGTGGTTGTGGTAGTGGAGGGTGGCAGCTGTTGTAGTGGAGGGTGACAGCTGTGGCTGTGGTAGTGGATGGTGGTGGCTGCGGTTGTGGTAGTAGAGGGTGCAGCTCTTTTAGTGGAGGGTGGCAGCTGTGGTAGTGGAGGGTGGCAGCTGTGGTAGTGTAGGGTGGTGGCTGTGGTAGTGTAGGGTGGTGGCTGTGGCAGTGTAGGGTGGTGGCTCTGGTAGTGTAGGGTGGTGGCTGTGGTAGTGTAGGGTGGTGGCTGTGGTAGTGTAGGGTGGTGGCTGTGGTAGTAGAGGGTGGCAGCTGTATTAGTGGAGGGTGGCGGCTGTGGTATTGGAGAGTGGCAGCTGTGGTAGTGGAGGGTAGCGCTGTGGTAGTGGAGTGTGGTGGCTGTGGTTGTGGTAGTGGAGGGTGGCAGCTATGGCAGTGGTAATGGAGGATGGTGCCTGTGGTTGTGGTAGTGGAGGGTGGCAGCTGTGGTAGTGGAGAGTGGCGGCTGTGCTAGTGGAGGGTGGTAAGTGTCGTAGTGGAGGTTGGCAGCTGTGGTAGTGGAGGTTGGCAGCTGTGGTAGTGGAGGTTGGCAGCTGTGGTAGTGTAGAGTGGTGGCGGTGGTAGTGGAGGCTGCGGCAGTGGTAGTAGAAGGTTCTAACTGTGGTAGTGGAGGGTGGCAGCTGTGGTAGTGGAAGGTGGTAGCTGTGGCAGTGGAGGGTGGCAGCTGTGGTATGGAAGGTGGCAGCTGTGGCAGTGGAGGGTGGCAGCTGTGGTAGTGGATGGTGGCAGCTGTGGCAGTGGAGAGTGGCGGCTGTGGTAGTGGAGAGTGGCGCTGTGGTAGTAGAAGGTGGCGGCTATGGTAGTGGAGGTGGCGGTTGTGGCAGTGGAGAGTGGCGGCTGTGGTAGTGGAAAGTGGTAGCTGTGGTAGTGTAGGGTGGTGGCTGTGGTAGTGAAGGGTGGTAACTGTGGCAGTAGAGGGTGGCAGCTGTATTAGTGGAGGGTGACGGCTGTGGTAGTGGAGGGTGGCGGCAGTGGTATTGGAGAGTGGCAGCTGTGGTAGTGGAGGGTGGCAGCTGTGGCTGTGGTAGTGGAGGGTGGTGGCTGTGGTTGTGGTAATGGAGGGTGGCAGCTGTGGCTGTAGAGGGTGGTGGCTGTGGTAGTGGAGGACGGCAGCTGTGGTAGTGGAGGGTGGTGGCTGTTGTAGTCGAGGGTGGCGGTAGAGAATGGCGGCTGTGACAGTGGAGGGTGGAGACTGTTGTTTTATTTGTGGAGGGTGGCAGCTGTGGTAGTGGAGGATGGCAGCTGTGGTAGTGGAGGGTGGCAGCTGTGGCTGTGGTAGTGGAGTGTGGTGGCTGTGGTTGTGGTAATGGAGGGTGGCAGCTGTGGAAGTGGAGGGTGACAGCTGTGGCTGTGGTAATGGAGGATGGTGGTTGTGGTAGTGGAGGGTGGCAGCTGTGGTAGTGGAGGGTAGCAGCTGTGGTAGTGGAGGGTGGCAGCTGTGGCTGTGGTAGTGGTGGTGGGGGCTGCGGTTGTGGTAGTGGAGGGTGGCAGCTCTTTTAGTGGAGGGGGGCAGCTGTGGTAGTGGAGGTGGCAGCTGTGGTAGTGTAGGGTGGTGGCTGTGGTAGTGTAGGGAGGTGGCTTTTGGTAGTGTAGGGTGGTGGCTGTGGGAGTGTAGGGAGGTGGCTGTGGTAGTGTAGGGTGGTGGCTTTGGTAGTGTAGGGTGGTGGCTGTGGTAGTAGAGGGTGGCAGCTGTATTAGTGGAGGGGGGCGGCTGTGGTATTGGAGATGGCAGCTGTGGTAGTGGAGTGTGGTGGCTGTGGTTGTGGTAGTGGAGGGTGGCAGCTATGGCAGTGGTAATGGAGGATGGTGGCTGTGGTTGTGGTAGTGGAGGGTGGCAGCTGTGGCTGCGGAGGGTGGTGGCTGTGGTAGTGGAGGGTGGCAGCTGTGGTAGTGGAGGGTGGCGGCTGTGCTAGTGGGGGGTGGTAAGTGTGGTAGTGGAGGTTGGCAGCTGTGGTAGTGGAGGTTGGCAGCTGTGGTAGTGTTGGGTGGTGGCGGTGGTAGTGGAGGCTGCGGCAGTGGTAGTAGAGGGTTCTAACTGTGGTAGTGGAGGGTGGCAGCTGTGGTAGTGGAAGGTGGTAGCTGTGGCAGTGGAGGGTGGCAGCTGTGGTAGTGGAGGGTGGCAGCTGTGGTAGTGGAGGGTTGTAACTGTGGTAGTGGAGGTGGCGGCTGTGGTAGTGGAGAGTGGCGGCTGTAGTGGGGGGTGGCGGCTGTGGTAGTGGAGGGTGGGGAGCTGTGGGAGTGGAGAGTGGCGGCTGTGGTAGTTTAGAGTAGCGGCTGTGGTAGTTTAGGGGTTTTTGGCTGTGGTAGTGTAGGGTTGTGGCTGTGGTAGTGAAGGTGGTAACTGTGGTAGTGGAGGGTGGCAGCTGTATTAGTGGAGGGTGGCGGCTGTGGTAGTGGAGGGTAGCGGCTGTGGTATTGGAGAGTGGTGGCTGTGGTAGTGGGGGGTGGCGGTTGTGGTTGTCGAGGGTGGCGGTTGTGGTAGTGGAGAGTGGCGGCTGTGATAGTGGAGGGTGGCGACTGTTGTAGTGGAGGGTGGCGGCTGTGGTAGTGGAGGGTGGCGGCTGTGCTAGTGGAGGGTGGTAAGTGTCGTAGTGGAGGGTTGGCAGCTGTGGTAGTGGAGGTTGGCAGCTGTGGTAGTGTAGGGTGGTAGCTGTGGCAGTGGAGGGTGGCAGCTGTGGTAGTGGAAGGTGGTAGCTGTGGCAGTGGAGGGTGACAGCTGTGGTAGTGGAGGGTTGTAACTGTGGTAGTGGAGGGTGGCGGCTGTGGTAGTGGAGAGTGGCGGCTGCTGTAGTGGAGGGTGGCGGCTGTGGTAGTGGTGGGTGGCAGCTGTGGTAGTGGAGAGTGGCGGCTGTGGTAGTTGAGAGTAGAGGCTGTGTAGTGTAGTGTTGTGGCTGTTGGTAGTGTAGGGTTGTGGCTGTGGTAGTGTAGGTGGTGGCTGGGGTAGTGAAGGGTGGTAACTGTGGTAGTGGAGGGTGGCAGCTGTATTAGGGGAGGGTGGCGGCTGTGGTAGTGGAGGGTAGCGCTGTGGTATTGGAGAGTGGCGGCTGTGGTAGTGGAGGGTGGCAGCTGTGGCCGTGGTAGTGGAGGGTGGTGGCTGTTGTTGTGGTAGTGGAGGGTGGTGGCTGTGGTAGGGGAGGATGGCGGCTGTGGTAGTGGAGGGTGGCGGCTGTGGTAGTGGAGGGTGGTGGCTGTGGTAGTGGAGGGTGGCGGTTGTGGTAGTAGAGAGTGGCGGCTGTGACAGTGGAGGGTGGCGACTGTTGTAGTGGAGGGTGGCGGCTGTGGTAGTGGAGGTTGACAGCTGTGGTAGTGGAGGTTGGCGGCTGTGGTAGTGGAGGTTGGCAGCTGTGGAAGTGTACTCACCTATTTGTGGTTTCAGGGGTCGAGTCATAGCTCCTGGCCCCTCCTCTTCACTGATTGCTACTAGGTCCTCTTTCTTCGTGCCCCATGAGCTTTATCATACCTCGCCTTAAAATTATGTATGGTTCCCGCCTCCACTACGTCACTTTCTAGGTCATTCCATTGCCTGACCACTCTGTGACTGAAGAAATACTTTCTAACATCCCTTTGATTCATCTGAGTCTTCAACTTCCAATTGTGACCTCTTGTGTCTGTGTCCCATCTCTGGAACATCCCGGCTTTGTCCACCCTGTCTATTCCGCGCAGTATTTTATTTGTCGTTATCATGTCTTCCCTGACCCTCCTGTCCTCCAGTGTCGTCAGGCCGATTTCCCTCAACCCTTCTTCGTAGGACAATCCCCGTAGCTCTGGGACTAGTCTTGTTGCAAACCTTTGCACCTTCTCTAATTTCTTGACGTGCTTGACTAGGTGTGGATTCCAAACTGGTGCTGCATACTCCAGTATGGGCCTGACGTAAATGTTATACAGAGTCTTGAACGAATCCTTGCTGAGGTATCGGAGCGCTATCCGTAGGTTTGCAAGGCGCCCGTATGCTGCAGCAGTTATCTGATTGATGTGGACCTTGTGATGTAGTCCAGCTGGGCTTGTGAGGTCTCTGGGGAGACCTAATTTAACCAATTATATGGTCACACCTTGCCTTGGCAAACGTCTGTAGCCACGCCCACGTCTGAGGTTTTTGTTCTTGACGCCTCAGACCTAGGCGTCAGGTCGTACACGTGGTTGTCGAGGGTGCTTGGACCACCATAAAAGCCCAAGGAAGAGCTGAGTAGGGAGATTCGAGCGGAGCTGCTGCTGGGGTGCAGAGCTCCTGAGCAGAGACTTCGAGTGGAGCTGCTGCTGGGGTGCAGGGCTCGGAGAAGGCTGCTGAAGTCTCTGGAGAGACTGTTGGAGGCATTGGGCAGAGTACTGGCTTGGCGCAGTACTCGTGCTGTGTAGGTCTTGGGACCTGTGTCTTAGTTCCTGTGATGAACTGCCCTCTAACTAATTGTAAGTTACATTCATTTTGGTCAAGTTGATTGTGTTCCCTGTCTCACTGCTTATGTTGTACCACCCCATTTATCTAAACCACAATAATGTTTTCCTGTTCCCAAATATATTATGGTACAAAGACTTAATAATAAACTGTGTTTGAGTAGAATATAATATTCACTGTCCCCGTCATTCATTCTTATTTCCATTTATTTATGTTTAGTTAAAGTAGTGAGAGGGTGAGTAGTGTAGTGTGGCGGGTAGAGTAATGAGAGGTGAAGGTGTAGTCACCAGTGACCTCACATTACCTACCTCCGCACAAATCCCTCCTACTGCCTCGCCTGTCCCCTACCTACTGACTCCCCCCGCTTACCCCCAATAGCCCCTAATCATTACCCCCCTACATGACATGGTGTCTAAGCGGTGGTGGTTCTTATTATTTTTATAGTAGGAACCAGTCCCATGTGCCTTATTTTTGACTGCTCGGTTATACTTGTTATGCTACCATTTGCTACCACTTTTTTTTTCTTGTGTGTGTAAAATCTAAAGTGAATATCTGTATGATATTATAATCCTAGTGACCTTAACTGTCCTTTTTTGACGGTGGGTCTAAATAATTGTTTGGGTGTAATATTATATTTGGTGGAGCTGGTTGTTGGTTTGAGACAAATGGTGGAGAATATCAGTATTTGGGTGAGACTTTGGGGAAGCAATTACTGGCCGAAATTGAATATTTACAGAGGAATGAGAAGTCACCCAGCCCGCCTTGGAAGACTTACCCACAACTGTCACCCATTGAAGAGTTGCCTATGATTGCTGTCCACCTGATGTGCCCAGTCACCCAGCTGATATGCCCAGTCACCCAGCTGATGTGCCCCAGTGGATGTATTGCTGCCCTGGTCTGTCATCCAGTGTAGTGGGTGTCTGTCTGCGTCACCCAGCCTTTGTGACCATCACCCACGGACCGCCAGTTACCCGCAGTTGCCAGGGATGGGTGACTGCACCTGCTGTTGATGACCTGAAGTGACCTCACCTCACTCCGAGCAACTGACCATTGTCTGCTACTGCTGATGTCGGCTGCTGTGATGCTGTCTGCTATGCTGTGGCCGTGCTGTGATGCTGTCTGCTATGCTGTGGCCGTGCTGTGATGCTGTCTGCTATGCTGTGGCCGTGCTGTGATGCTGTCTGCTATGCTGTGGCCGTGCTGTGTGCTGCTGTGATACGGCCTTGCTGTGATGTTGAGATGCTGCGGCCGTGCTGTGATGCTGGGACCGTGCTGCGATGCTGTGGCCGTGCTGTGTGCTGCTGTGATGCGGCCGTGCTGTGATGTTGAGATGCTGCGGTCGTGCGATGATGTTGAGATGCTGCGGCCGTGCTGTGATGCTGCGATGGTGCCTAGCTCAAGAGGAGATGGCGGTAATGCTGCAGTGGTGTGTGAAGGATTCTGGCTGGTGTGCCAGGACAGGAGACTCTACTATGGAGGAGTTGCCATCCTCGGAGATGTGGAAGGAAGTGAGCCGCGGAGATGGACTCCAGCTGTTGGGACCAGCCTGCTTTCAAGGGCGGTATGGAGGCGTATCCTGCCTTGCTGGTCGACCTGTACGACCGGTATGCGGGGATGCCCTGCCAGCCATGAGAGACAATTGAGAGTGTGAGATGTCCCCAGCCTACTTTGACTTGCCAGAAGTGTTAGTGTTACCTGTATGAAATAACGTGACCTTGAATACGGTCCAGTGATTATGGCCGCCTTGTTTTATGAGGCCAGTGAATCCTAGTAGTGGCATAGGATAATGGAGGGTCTTAGCTGGGATGCCTGCCCTGTCTCGATTTTCAGATGTTGTAGTGTGCATGTGAAGTGTGCCGAAAATGCGACCTTGGTGGTCGTGAAGTGGTCCAGTTGCAGTTACTTGAAAGAATGCAACCCGTTGGAGCAGTTTTCCACGCCATAGAAGCCTAGAGAGGTTTGGCCCAATGGTTAACGTGCGAGGGTGACTAGCATTGGCTAGTGCATTTCTAGTAGAAGTAGGGAAGGCACTAGAGCCCGATATTTAGGTTTAAGGAGAAATGACGGGTAAGGAGGCTTTGCACCAGAGAGCGACTATTATGCTGGTCAACTGCCAGGTGTACTGATTATGCTGCCTTGTGGTAGTTGAGGAGGTTGAGGGAAATATATGTAATTGAATAATTTTGTATTATGTATAATTTTGTCTTTGTATTGTAATAGATTTAAGGGATTAGGATTAAAATAGTCTAATAACTAGGACAAATTGTCCTAGTTCTCAGATATTTTAAATTGGGGGAGAAAGGGGGATGTGATGTAGTCCAGCTGGGCTTGTGAGGTCTCTGGGGAGACCTAATTTAACCAATTATATGGTCACACCTTGCCTTGGCAAACGTCTGTAGCCACGCCCACGTCTGAGGTCTTTTGTTCTTGACGCCTCAGACCTAGGCGTCAGGTCGTACACGTGGTTGTGGAGGGTGCTTGGACCACCATAAAAGCCCAAGGAAGAGCTGAGTAGGGAGATTCGAGCGAGCTGCTGCTGGGTGCAGAGCTTCCTGAGCAGAGACTTCGAGTGGAGCTGCTGCTGGGGTGCAGGGCTCGGAGAAAGGCTGCTGAAGTCTCTGGAGGAGACTGTTGGAGGCATTGGGCAGAGTACTGGCTTGGCGCAGTACTCGTGCTGTGTAGGTCTTGGACCTGTGGCTTAGTTCCTGTGATGAACTGCCCTCTGAACTATATTGTAAGTTACATTCATTTTGGTCAAGTTGATTGTGTTCCCTGTCTCACTGCTTATGTGTACCACCCCATTTATCTAAACCACAATAATGTTCTCTCCCGTTCCCAAATATATTATGGTATAAAGACTTAATAATAAACTGTGTTTGAGTAGAATAGTAATATTCACTGTCCCGTCATTCATTCTTATTTCCATTTATTTATGTTTAGTTAAAGTAGTGAGAGGGTGAGTAGTGTAGTGTGGTGGGTAGAGTAATGAGAGGTGAAGGTGTAGTCACCAGTGACCTCACATTACCTACCTCCGCACAAATCCCTCCTACTGCCTCGCCTGTCCCTACCTACTGACTCCACCCCCCTTACCCCCAATAGCCCTTAATCATTACCCCCTACATGACAACCTCAGGAGATATGCTCGGTGTAATACTCACCCCCAGATCTTTTTCCTTGAGTGAAGTTTGCAGTCTTTGGCCATCTAAACTATATTGTGTCTGCGGTCTTCTTTGCCCTTCCCCAATCTTCATGACTTTGCATTTGGCAGGGTTAAACTCAAGGAGCCAGTTACTGGACCAGGCTTGTAGCCTGTCCAAGTCTCTTTGTAGTCCTGCCTGATCCTCATCCGATTTGATTCTTCTCATTAACTATCACATCATCTGCAAACAAGACACTTCTGAGTCTACCCCTTCCGTTTATGTCGTTCACATAACCAAGAACAGCACAGGTCCTAGGACTGACCCCTGTGGAACCCCGCTTGTCACAGGCGCCCATTCTGACACCTCGTCACGTACCATGACTCGTTGTTGCCTCCCTGTCAGGTATTCTCTGATCCATTGCAGTGCCTTTCCTGTTATGTGTGCCTGATCCTCTAGCTTTTGCAGTAACCTCTTGTTAGGAACTGTGTCGAAGGCCTTCTTGCAGTCCAAAAAAATGCAGTCGATCCAGCCCTCTCTCTCTTGTCTTACTTCTGTCACCTTATCATAAAACTCTAGTAGGTTTGTGACACAGGATTTTCCTTCCCTGAAACCGTGTTGGTTGTCAATTATACACTTCTTTCCAGGTGCTCCGCCACTCTCCTCCTGATAATCTTCTCCATGACCTTGCATACTATACACGTTAGTGATACAGGTCTGTAGTTTAGTGCCTCATGTCTGTCTCCCTTTTTAAAAATTGGGACTACATTTGCCATCTTCCATACCTCGGGGAGTTGCCCAGTTTCAAATGATGTGTTGAAGATCTTTGTTAATGGTACACACAATATCTCTGCTCCCTCTTTAAGGACCCACGGAGAGATGTTGTCTGGTCCCACTGCCTTTGAGGTGTCAAGTTCGCACAGCAGCTTCTTCACCTCCTCATTGGTTATATGTATTTCATCCAGCACTTCCTGGGCCTTCCCCTGTTCTGATTTCCTGGAGTCCTACTGGTTTCCACTGTAAATACTTCTTTAAATCTCGTGTTGAGCTCCTGACATACCTCCCGGTCGTTTCTTGTGAATTCCCCATCACCCTTCCTCAGTCTGATTACCTGGTCCTTGACTGTTGTTTTCCTCCTGATGTGGCTGTACAACAGCTTCGGGTCAGTCTTGACTTTTGATGCTATGTCATTTTCATATTGTCGCTGAGCCTCCCCTTCTTATCTGTGGGATATTCGTTTCTGGCTCTTCGGCTAATCTCTCTATTTTCCTGAGTTCTCTGTCTTCTGTACCTTTTCCATTCTCTAGTACACCTAGTTTTTGCCTCCCTACACCTTTGGGTGAACCAAGGACTCGTTCTGTTCTTCCCATTATTTCTGTTACCCTTGGGAACAAACCTCTCCTCTGCCTCCTTGCATTTTGTTGCCACATAGTCCATCATTTCTTGTACTGGTTTTCCTGTCAGTTCCCTCTCCCACTGAATGTCTTGAGGGAAGTTCCTCATGCCTGGGTAGTTCCCCCTTTTGTAGTTTGTTTTTTCCCACCCTATTCCTGCTACTCTCTCCACTTGGAGCTCTATGTAGTCGAAGCACAGAACCACATGATCACTAGCTCCCAGGGGCCTTTCATACATGATATCCTCGATGTCCGAACAACTCAAGGTGAATACAAGGTCCAGTCTAGCTGGTTCATCCTCTCCTCTCTCTCTGGTAGTGTCTCTAACATGTTGATGCCTGAGGTTTTCCAGTACCACATCCATCATCTTGGCTCTCCATGTTTCGGGACCCCCATGGGGCTCCAGATTTTCCCAGTCAATCTCATTGTGATTGAAATCGCCCATAATTAGTAACTTTGCTCCCCCCATGTGTGCTCTCCTGGCCACCTCGGCTAGTGTGTCGACCATTGCTCTGTTGCTCTCATCGTATTCTTCTCTTGGCCTCCTGCAGTTCTGTGGTGGGTTGTACATTACTGCAATTATCACCTTATGTCCTTCAGACTGGTTGTTCCACTAAGTAGTCCCTTTCGCCCGTGCCATCCATTCCTTCCATTTTCTCAAAACCCTACTGGTTTTTAATGAGCAGTGCAACTCCTCCCCCACTCCTCCCTCTATCTTTCCTGAGGATTTGATATCCGGATGGAAAGATTGAATCTGTTTATTATGCTGGTGAGTTTTGTTTCTGTGAGTGCTATTATGTCTGGGGATGTCTCCTTGATTCTTTCGTGCCACTCCTCATACTTATTTGTTATTCGATTTGCATTTGTGTACCACACCTTCAAATTCTTTTCTAAGACTGTGGTCTGGGAGTGTATTGGGGTTGGGGAAGTGGAGACCTGATAAGGAACTATGGGTGGTTGCTGTGGGGGTGGAGTTTGTAGTGTAGTGGGTGGGGGCATTGTATGTGGCATGGGTGTTTTGGTTTAGAGTGTTTGGTTGCACTGGGGTTGACCTGGTTGGGAGGCTTCTATAGGAAGTTGTGAGGGAGGCTGTGTTTGATCTTCCTGTGTCTGGGATCTCCTGTCTGTCTTCTCCATCCCCTCTCTTTCCTCCTTTCGCCTTTGTAAACCCTCTCTCTCAGTTTCTGCCTTTCATCTTGTGTTCTGTCGCTGTCGAGATACACCTTCCTGTATGCCGGCATGTCCCTTAATCGTGCTTTCTCCTGCAGGATCCTGTTCCGAGTCGATTCTGCCTTCAAGGTCACTTTCACTGGCCGGGTTCTTTGTTTTACAAACCCCCCTATTCTCCGAAAATTTTCCAGTTGGGTCATGTAGTCTTCTCCTATTGCTTTCATGATGCTTTCAATTGCTTTTTTTCCCCTTGTTTTCTTTCTTCATATGTTTCCCCTTCAACTTCATGGAGCCCATACACAAAGACTGACCTCACCCTTTCATTCTCCCACTGCATATCCCTGTGTATCCCCTCATTCAATTTGGTTTCCTTCGTTGCAGCTTTCCTTTCTTCAGTTTCACTAGCTACTGTATGTGGGGTCAGTGGCCTGTCATTTTCCCTTCTCGGCTTTCCCTGGGCTCTGTAGGGTGGTGGCTGTGGTAGTGGAGAGTGGTAACTGTGGTAGTTGAGGGTGGTAACTGGTGCAGTGGATCCTGCGGCTGTGGTAGTGAAGGGTGGTAACTGTGGTAGTGGAGGGTGGTAACTGTGGTAGTGGAGGGTGGCGGCTGTGGTAGTGGAGGGTGTGTTACAAAAAACGTGATTCTAAAAGCTTAGAGATCTCCAGTGAATACTAGAAAGGACTGCCCTTCTAGCATCCAACCTGTTACTGGGTTTTCGTAACAATTATTCAGTATCCTTGTCCAATTATCCATTAGAATTCAGTATGATTCAATAGTGCTTCAGGATTACAACTGGTAGGCTACTAACTAGAGAAATTAAAATTTAATAAATTTATTAAGTTGTCTAGGTGTATATCAAATTAAATTAATCAGAGTAATCAAAATAATATTAATCACTTCTCTCGTGTACAGTAGTATTGTGCTGAAAGCACATATCCCATTTATAATTCTTAAGTACCGTCTGGTACATTAACATTTAATAAGGTATTACAAATATGTACAAGTTTGTGTGTATGTGTGTATGTGCTCTAAGTATGTCGCTATGTCTCACGACTCGACTAGACTTAAACAAGTGACTGACAAAGTCCTCACATAAACTAAGTTTCTTGACCAACTGGCAATCAGAACAGTCTGCTTGAACAATAAAACGACTGATAAGCCGAACAACAATATAACAAGCAACTGTGACACAGAATCAGGAACAAGGAGATAATGTAACGACACTAAGTAGGGACCATCAGCAGATCCTCCACAAAAGTCACAAAGCTCCCATACTACTGAATCTAAGTTCAGCATAAGAAAATACCCGACTGTGACAATGCACAGATACCAGTACAAATTAGGTCAGAAGCTACAGCTCAGGACCTGAGATGCTCAGTGTCTATGCGACACACAACCTCAGTACAACGTCGAAAATAACTAAGTCTAGACAATGTTCTGTGAACAGAATCTCCAGAACTAACAAGAATGATAATGAGACAGAAACGATCTTCCAACAAGAGCTAATAAGGGAGATTTAGGCACTTGTCAGGAATGCGTCCAGCCACCAAGAGAGTCTAGACCAGACTGAATACTTCAGGCGAGGTGAGGACACCCCCCCCCCTCTATCACGTGATAGCTCCATGGACAGTTGCTGCCCAGCAACAGAAGCCGGCAGAGTAACGAGGAAAGAGCGATAATTACAGTAGTTAGACAATCAAGACTTGAACTATGAGCACATAATATATGTGTTACATCCTACCTAACAACAGGTAACTAAGTCAAATAATAATATAAAGCAATATATTTGCGATTTAGCTATTATCGCAAATATAAGCAATATAAAATTATATGAAAAGGTAATATACATGTAATATATATACATAATATACATTGCAACCCATTCAGGGGTTGCAACAGGGTGGTAGCTGTGGTAGTGGAGGGTGGCAACTGTGGTAGTGGAGGGTGGCAGCTGTGGTAGTGGAGGGTGGCAGCTGTGGTAGTGGAGGGTGGCAGCTGTGGTAGTGGAGGGTGGCAACTGTGGTAGTGGAGGGTGGCAGTTGTGGTGGTGGAGGGTGGCGGGTGTGGTAGTGGAGGGTGGCAGCTGTGGTAGTGGAGGGTGGCAGCTGTGGTAGTGGAGGGCGGCAGCTGTGGTAGTGGAGGGTGGTAACTGTGGTAGTGGAGGTGGCAGTTGTGGTAGTGGAGGGTGGGAGTTGTGGTAGTGGAGGGGGTCGGGTGTGGTAGTGGAGGGTGCAACTGTGGTAGTGGAGGGTTGTAACTGTGTAGTGGAGGGTTGTAACTGTGGTAGTGGAGGGTGGGAGTTGTGTGGTTGGGGGGTGCGGGTGTGGTAGTGGAGGGTGGCAACTGTGGTAGTGGAGGGTGGCAGTTGTGGTGGTGGAGGGTGTCGGGTGTGGTAGTGGAGGGTGGCAACTGTGGTAGTGGAGGGTGGCAGCTGTGGTAGTGGAGGGCGGCAGCTGTGGTAGTGGAGGGTGGTAACTGTGGTAGTGGAGGGTGGTAACTGTGGTAGTGGAGGGTGGTAACTGTGGTAGTGGAGGGTGGGGAACTGTGGTAGTGGAGGGTGGTAACTGTGGTAGTGGAGGGTGGTAACTGTGGTAGTGGAGGGTGGTAACTGTGGTAGTGGAGGGTTGTAACTGTGGTAGTGGAGGGTGGTAACTGTGGTAGTGGAGGGTGGCAGTTGTGGTAGTGGAGGGTGGTAACTGTGGTAGTGGAGGGTTGTACTGTGGTAGTGGAGGGTGCAGTTGTGGTAGTGGAGGGTGGTAACTGTGGTAGTTTGGGGGGTGGCAGTTGTGGTAGTGGAGGGTGGTAACTGTGGTAGTGGAGGGTGGTAACTGGTAGTGGAGGGTGGTAACTGTGGTAGTGGAGGGTGGTAACTGGTAGTGGAGGGTGGTAACTGTGGTAGTGGAGGTGGGAACTGTGGTAGTGGAGGTGGTAACTGTGGTAGTGGAGGGTGGTAACTGTGGTAGTGGAGGGGGGCAGTTGTGGTAGTGGAGGGTGGTAACTGTGGTAGTGGAGGGTGGTAACTGGTAGTGGAGGGTGGTAACTGTGGTAGTGGAGGGTGGTAACTGGTAGTGGAGGGGTAAATGTGGTAGTGGAGGGTGGTAACTGTGGTAGTGGAGGGGTAACTGTGGTAGTGGAGGGTGGTAACTGTTTGGGAGGAGGGTTTGGGAACTGTGTAGTGGAGGTGGTAACTGTGGTAGTGGAGGGTGGTAACTGTGGTAGTGGAGGGTGGCAGTTGTGGTAGTGGAGGGTGGTAACTGTGGTAAATGGGGGTGGTAACTGTGGTAGTGGAGGGTTGTAACTGTGGTAGTGGAGGGTGGTAACTGTGGTAGTGGAGGGTTGTAACAGTGGTAGTGGAGGGTTGTAACTGTGGTAGTGGAGGGTGTAACTGTGGTAGTGGAGGTGGTAACTGTGGTAGTGGAGGGTGGTAACTGTGGTAGTGGAGGGTGGTAACTGTGGTAGTGGAGGGTGGTAACTGTGGTAGTGGAGGGTGGTAACTGTGGTAGTGGAGGGTGGTAACTGTGGTAGTGGAGGGTGGTAACTGTGGTAGTGGAGGGTGGTAACTGTGGTAGTGGAGGGTGGTAACTGTGGTAGTGGAGGGTGGTACTGTGGTAGTGGAGCGTGGTAACTGTGGTAGTGGAGGTTGTAACTGTGGTAGTGGAGGGTGGTAACTGTGGTAGTGGGGGGTGGTAACTGTGTAGTGGAGGGTGGTAAACTGTGGTAGTGGAGGGGGTAACTGTGGTAGTGGAGGGTGGTAACTGTGGTAGTGGAGGGTGTAACTGTGGTAGTGGAGGGTGTAACTGTGGTAGTGGAGGGTGGTAACTGTGGTAGTGGAGGGGGGTAACTGTGGTAGTGGAGGGTTGTAACTGTGGTAGTGGAGGGTGGTAACTGTGGTAGTGAGGGTGGCAGTTGTGTAGTGGAGGGTGGTAACTGTGGTAGTGGAGGGTTGTAACTGTGGTAGTGGAGGGTGGTAACTGTGGTAGTGGATGGTGGTAACTGTGGTAGTGGAGGGTTGTAACTGTGGTAGTGGAGGGTGGCAGTTGTGGTAGTGGAGGGTGGTAACTGTGGTATTTGGGGGGTGGTAACTGTGGTAGTGGAGGGTTGTAACTGTGGTAGTGGAGGGTGGTAACTGTGGTAGTGGAGGGTTGTAACTGTGGTAGTGGAGGGTGGCAGTTGTGGTAGTGGAGGGTGTAACTGTGGTAGTGGAGGGGTAACTGTGGTAGTGGAGGTGGTAACTGTGGTAGTGGAGGGTGGTAACTGTGGTAGTGGAGGGTGGTAACTGTGGTAGTGGAGGGTGGTAACTGTGGTAGTGGAGGGTTGTAACTGTGGTAGTGGAGGGTGGTAACTGTGGTAGTGGAGGGTTGTAACTGTGGTAGTGGAGGGTGGCAGTTGTGGTAGTGGAGGGTGGTAACTGTGGTAGTGGAGGGTGGTAACTGTGGTAGTGGAGGGTGGTAACTGTGGTAGTGGAGGGTGGTAACTGTGGTATGGAGGGTGGTAACTGTGGTAGTGGAGGGTGGTAACTGTGGTAGTGGAGGGTGGTAACTGTGGGAGTGGAGGGTGGTAAATTTTGGTAGTGGAGGGTGGTAACTGTGGTAGTGGAGGGTTTGGTAACTTTTGGTAGTGAAGGTGGTAACTGTGGTAGTGGAGGGGGGTAACTGTGGTAGTGAGGGTGGTAACTGTGGTAGTGAGGGTGGTAACTGTGGTAGTGGTGGTGGTAACTGTGGTAGTGGAGGGTGGTAACTGTGGTATGGAGGTGGTAACTGTGGAAGTGGAGGGTGGTAACTGTGGTAGTGGAGGGTGGTAACTGTGGTAGTGGAGGGTTGTAACTGTGGTAGTGGAGGGTGTAACTGTGGTAGTGGAGGTGGTAACTGTGGTAGTGGAGGGTGGTAACTGTGGTAGTGAAGGGTGGTAACTGTGGTAGTGAGGGTGGTAACTGTGGTAGTGGAGGGTGGTAACTGTGGTAGTGGTGGGTGGTAACGTGGTAGTGGGTGGGTAACAGTGGTATGGAGGGTGGTAACTGTGGGTAGTGGAGGGTGGTAACTGTGTATGGAGGGTGGAAACTGTGGTAGTGGAGGGTGGTAACTGTGGTAGTGGAGGGTTGTAACTGTGGTAGTGGAGGGTGGTAACTTGGTAGTGGAGGGTGGTAACTGTGGTAGTGGAGGGTGGTAACTGTGGTAGTTTGGGGGGTGGTAACTGTGGTAGTGGAGGGTGGTAACTGTGGTAGTGGAGGGTGGTAACTGTGGTAGTGGGGGTGGTAACTGTGGTAGTGGAGGGTGGTAAACTGTGGTAGTGGAGGGTGGTAACTGTGGTATGGAGGGTGGGAACTGTGGTAGTGGAGGGTTTGTAACTGTGGTAGTGGAGGGTGGTAACTGGTAGTCAGGGTTATTATGCAAGATAGATAATAGTCAATATTTATTTTGTTAAATGTTATTATACCAGTATGATGTTAATATTAACATTCAAGAAAGTTTTATAATCCTAACTGGTATTATTTTCAGCATTCTTTTCAGTACTAAATGTTCAGTACTAAAAGTGCAACTAATGTGATATTTAATTGTGGCAACGTTTCGCTCTCCAGGAGCTTTATCAAGCCATTACAAACAATACAACACAATACATGGCCACAGAGGGTATATAAAGGCTCAGAGTGAGGTGCAATTCTAGTGAGGTACCATTTCGATGTTCACTAGTGGTGGTAGTAGTAGTAGTAGTAGTAGTAGTAGTAGTAGTAGTGGTAGTAGTAGTAGTAGTAGTAGTAGTAGTAGTAGTAGTAGTGGTAGTGGTAGTAGTAGTGGTAGTGGTAGTAGTAGTAGTAGTAGTAGTGGTAGTAGTAGTAGTAGTAGTAGTAGTAGTAGTGGTAGTAGTAGTAGTAGTAGTAGTAGTAGTGGTAGTGGTAGTAGTAGTAGTAGTGTAGTGGTAGGATAGTAGTATAGTAGTAGTAGTAGTGGTGTAGTAGTAGTATTAGTAGAGTAGTAGTAGTAGTAGTGGTAGTAGTATATAGTAGTAGTAGTAGTGACAAAAGTAATACAATATGGTAGAGCAATTAATTCGTACATGAGTAAAAGGATATAAAAGCTATTACTTGGGTAACAAAAATAGGTTGGACAAATATAGACTGGAAAGAGGCAGCTTGTTTCAGTGTTCACTCTCTGTAATGTGCTTTGTGTAGTATAACAGGAGAGACTATGTGATGGGCAGGGTTTACTGTTTTCAGGAGGATTCTTGCTAAGACTTCGGAGATGGTGAAGCTGCCGTTGTTTTGTTTAATTGTATTCGAAACAGCGATCAGTGCTGATTCGAGGCACTTGCGTCTGCGGAAATTAGTTTCTTTGATCACAAATTGGGCGTCTCTGAATTTCATGAGATGATTGGTGGAATTTCGGTGTTGTACACAGGCGTTGTTCAAATTATCGTTCCTACATGCGTAAATGTGTTTATTGAGGCGGGTGTCGAGGTTTCTTGCTGTTTCACCTACGTAAATCTTGTCACAGCCTCCACAAGGTATAGTGTAAACTCCTGCATTGACTGGTTCGTGGTGCTTGGATTTTGTCCTGGTTAGATCCTTTATTGAAATGCTAGAAGCGATGGCGACTCTGGTGTTAGCTTGTGAAAGTACTTTTGAAACGTTCAGTGCAACCTGGCTGTTGGGAAGAATTATAACTTTGTTGGGAGTGGTGTTGGTGCGTGGAGAATTAATGATCTGAAGAGCTCTTTTCTTGCAGTCTTTGATGAAAAAGGAAGGAAAATGTAACTCAGTGAATGTTTGGTGAATGTATGTACATTCCTCGTCAAGAAACTCAGGACTAGACAATGTTAGAATGATGGACAATGTTTCTGTTAGCATGATGCTTTTTTATTTGCTGGGGAGTGATATTGTAGCGGACAGTGTTATAATGCTTCACAGTGTTAGAAGGTTAGGTAATGTTTAGGTTAGTATTATGAACTGCAATAATAAGACTGATAATTAATGTTAGTATGTTGGATTGTGTTTGTACGTATATAATTTTATTTGTCAGAGTTAGTGTTAGTATGTTAAAACCGAGTTTGAATTCTTAACAACGTAGGTGTTAGCTTGTTTGTCAGGTGATGTTAGATAATGTTTATTTTGAACAGTGCAGGAATGACGTACAGTTTTGTCTGCTATGCAGTTTTATTTATATCGGACATTTTATTCGAATCGTAAGCAGATTTATGGTTCTGTTTTGATAGACATTGGTTAATATCCTTGATGGATGTATCCCTACAGATTACTGTCTATTACGTATTTATATGCTGATTGGTTGGATATTGCGACCGGGTTTTTAAGCGTGTTGTCAGGGTTATTAATGTAAAAGTGGAGGGGGGAGGGGGGGGAGAGAGAGAGAGAGAGAAGAGAGAAGAGGAGAGAGAGAGAGAGAGAGAGGGAGAGAGGGAGAGACAGAGGGGAGGAGGAGAGAGTGAAGAGAGAGGGAGGAAAGAGAGAGAGAGAGAGAGGAGAGGAGGAGAGAGAAGAGAGAGGGAGAGAGAGAGAGATGCGAGACTGACATTGACATTCACTTATCCAAGGAAGAAATGCCAGCTGCTCTAAGCTACACATCACCGCTGGGGAAATAGGATGGCAAGAAACTTGCACTGAGGAAAAACACAAAATGATGATGGTCTCTTGGCACCATGATGTAATGTCGGTGCAGTAGTAAGGATGAATGGGAGGTGTTGAGTACTTGGGGAAGAAGTTGATATCTTTGGGGTGAAATTTGACTCCAAACTGACCATGAAGAACACGTTGTAATTTTTGAAAAAGGAGCGGGAAAGCTTACGGCACTTCCCTTTATCTCGCATCTGCTTGACAGTAGGGGTTGCAAGATCCTGAATGAGGAAAGTACGTCACCCCTTGAGAAATGCTCCAAATTTTTGGTTTGGTTTCACCCCCCCCTTTCACTGCGACTGCTTGACAGATAGAGAACGAGCAAGACTTTCTATCTCTCGCTGGTTCCAATCCTGGATAGATTGTCATTTCAGCAGAGCTTCAACATAGGAGGGATGTGGGGGCCCCTTTACTGTTATGTACAAGGCCAATATTGCAAAGAAACCAATTTGGGAAAATCATTGAGGACGGGCGCGAGGCAAGCTTTATATCACAAGACGGGGCAGAAAGAGCAGCAATTCACTTGGCTGAACCTTCCCAAAGAAACATACTTCATTGGATCATTGATACCCAGGAGACTAGTAGGGAAAACACGTTCGTAAGCATATGATGTCAAACGAGATAAAGTCAGTTGATCAAATGAAAAATGCTGGCCCACAAAATGGCTCAACTTCATCTTTTTCCCATTGAGGGTCTCATACAATAAAATGCTTTCAATGAGCTGATGTAGGTAACAGTCCTAGCTTGTTAATAACGTTAAGAATCCTTAACTTGTCAATAAAGTTTGTCAATAAGCTGGGGATCCTTAACTAACCTTGTCAAACCTGTGTAAAAAAGAGAGAGAGACACATACATACATTTGAATGAGCAATGTTTCATTTTCCCAGGGGGTTTTGTCAAAGCCGACAATACAAGGACATAGAGAGAATATATTTACAACATTATGGACTTATTGTCCATACTGTATGTTTTAGAAGTAGTAGTAGTAGTAGTAGTGTAGCAGCGCAGTAAATTGTAGTGTTTTGTTATGTGATGGCGTGGTTTATTGTTTTGAGAACTCTTGCGAAATACTTCAGATTCGACAAAAATGTGTTTAGTCGTTTAAAAGTGTTTGGAATTAGTGTATTTAAAGACGATTCAAATATTTACGGCCTTTTGGGAAAATTAGTTCTTTTAATTCACGGCTGTCGTCATGAATTGATTAAAATGTTTGGTGGAATTCGTCCCTTTGTGCACCTCCTTTTTTCAATGTGTCGTTTCTGCATGCAGTGGGGAACGTGTTCTAAGTTCGTGTGTTTTCACTTAGTGAAACTTTTTTCACAGCCCCCACATGAGGGTTGTACTACACCTGCGTTAAGGGTTTCAAGGTTTTCCTTCATTTTTGCCCTTTAAAGTCTTTTTGCGGATGCGATGGTTGTGAGGGCCGACTCTGTTGTGCGAGTAATTTGGAAAGTTTAAGCAATGATTGTTGGGAACGATTATAACTTTGTTTAAAGTGGTGATCAGTGCGCGGAAATTTGATGATTTTGGAGGGTTCTTTTCTTCCAGTACTGATGGGACAGGAAAGAAAATGTGGGTCGGTGGTTTAGTGAATTTTACAAATTTATCCTCATCTCGCAAGAATTGGGGCTTACATTTAGTAAGTTTCTTAGAAAAATCGATAATGCATCGTCTGCGATTAGTATCTTGAGTGGAATAGAGTGTGAAATCCTTTTTGCTCGTAGGCTTCCCATAAACTTGGTAATTTTAGGGTGGTACCTACTTTGTTGACGGAAAGTCGAGATTGGCAACCTCTTGTTGGACTCTTCTTAAAATGTGGATTGGATGGGGGGTTCAATTTGCTTTGAGTTTTCAGTAGTTTTGCACATCGCATGTTGGGAGCTGTAAGAACTTTCGTCCAATAATGTGACTTTAGTGGAAGATGGCAAAGCGTTCACTTTCTAGGTGCTCCGTGTTCAAACTTTTTAAAGGAGGGGAGATGATAGGAAAAGACCATTTTCATGCCACATGTTCGTTTGTAGAGGCTTTTGTGAATGAGAAAAAGTTGAAATAATTTGTAATCAGGTCAGAATCTTCGGGGGTAAGGGAAGATTAAGGGGTCCTAACTGACTTTACACCGGGACGGTCGATGTAAGCGCTTATGTGGTCGCAGGAAACAAATATCGAAAAGGTAATCTTTAAAACCGCCAAATATATGAGGGGGCCAATGTGGATTTTGGGAACCTGCAACTGCTGAGCATATTCAAGCGTCCCATGGCCAACTTTGAAAAAAAATAGACTTAACTGTAACCCCAAAAAATGGCCTACTAGATACTAAGGATTACAACCTATCGTCATGCATCTTAACCCACTAGGAGAATAAAGACAGAGTTGGGAAACTTAAATTTACCTCAGACCAAAGCAAAACATTAACACCAACGGGACTTAGTCCCCAGAAGTATTTTTACAGTGACAGTAACTTCAGAAAGGTAATATACAGTGCATACCGAGTCCTGTGAGAATCTTCCTTGTAATTTTCTCAGATGGTTATCACTGTTCTTCAAGACTTCGCCAATAACCCAGTATATTATCGTCACACACCATCAAAGGTGGAAGTCATCATACTCAACACAGTGACTACACACTAAAATGGACCTTGAACACCAGTCAACTTTAAGACTATCGCACATAATCTGAGACACCAAAGATCCTTTGCAATACTCTGAAGCACTAGTGAGGGGAAAAACTCTACACTTTAACATCCCTCAAACCAGCCCACCCAGTTGTATGGACTATCACATCAGGTATAGATATTTCATCGCACAAAACTTGCCGTGCCTGGTGGTTAACGCCTCGCTTCACCGGGTTTGAGGGCCTGGGTTCGATTTCCAGCCAGAGTAGAACCATTGGACGTGTTTCTTTCCACCTGTTGTCAAATGTTCCCCATCAGTAAATGGGTACCTGGGTGTTAGTCGACTGGTGTGGGTGCCATCCTGGGACATGACCTAAGGGGACGGTCACAGACCGGGGCCGCGGGGGCTTTTGACCCGGAACTCTTCCAGATAAACTCCAGCCGGATTTCTCGCCAAGCATCTTTCCGCCTCCTGGGACTATCGTCTCGCTCATTAAAACATTTCAGGAGGACCTTTCTTTTTGAAAAAAAAAGAAAAAAAAAAAAAAGCTATTGACCTTTGGGCAGGTAATGTCAGTCATAACCTTTCATCTTCCATTACCCCCCGGATTTTTTTTTTTTTGATTGAACTATGTATTAACGTCAATGTTTTTTCTTTCAGTCCAGACTACAAAATAGGGTATGGGAATAGGTTCCCCCATAAGCACTTCTTTAAACTTGTAATGTTTACATTACATTAGGGGCCCCCAAACTCTTCAGCTTTTGCCCACCTTTGAATTTTCGATTGTTCATTGACCTCAAACTTTTATTTTATGAAAAATAATTTAATAGTATACGAATAATAAGATAAATAATGACTTCACAACAAACATAATGTCTGTATTAGGAAAAATATAAGATTTTACATATCCTTTATTCTTACTGAAATTGTTTATATTATGATTAAAGAAATCGTAATGACACGATTGCAAAAAACCATACCCCGCGGGATTGAACCGCGGTCATAGAGTCTCAAAACTCCACCCCGTGCGTACCCATAGTGGCTAGCGCGACGGGCTGGAGTTTTGAGCTCTATGACCGCGTGTTCAATCCGGCCGGGGGTTGGTTTGTTGATTTTAAATTAATAGGAAGGAAGCATCTGATGGGGGGTCAACAATGGCACTGATATATGGTTGAAGATTGGAAAGTTTTGTCGTAAGTCACCATGCTTTTCCAGTATTACAAATGCATTGCTAAGATTTCTTTCTACTATGTACGAACTAGGCAAAGCAAGTGAAAAATGGTCATCCACTGCAGGAAGCTTGGGGTTTTTATCATCAATATTTACATTGATCCAATGGTCACTTAAGCTTTTACTTTGAACTATACTTTAGCTTAGAAAAACCATAGTCATATAAATGTGTTCTACCTGAAATTGAGAGTCAATGTCTGCATTTTGTATTTCCAAATCATGTGGTGTAAGAATACAGTCAGGCATGCGTATTTTCTGAAGGTACCCAGACATTTACTGACTCCCCAGCCATTTATCTAACCCCTTCGATAAGTGTCCAGTCACAAATTACTATTTCTGGATGCCCTCATTCACAATCAGATAATATCCCAAAATATCAGGTTTATAGAAAGTCTATAAGCAAAAAACGATCTCACATACTTTTATTACGGTCACAATACTAAGATCAAACGATACATAATCGGATTTTTCGTAAGAGCATACCTAATGTGCAGACCAGAGTTTCTTGACGAGGAGTGTACATTCACATACCAAACCTTCACCGAGTTACATTTTCATTCCCTTTTCATCAAGGACTGTAAAATACGAGCTCTTAAAATAATCAGTTTTGCACCACTAACCCCCTTTTAAATAAAGTTACAATCCTTCCTAGGAG
Organism: Cherax quadricarinatus; assembly: GCF_026875155.1. Lineage (NCBI taxonomy): Eukaryota > Metazoa > Arthropoda > Malacostraca > Decapoda > Parastacidae > Cherax > Cherax quadricarinatus. The sequence goes on along the minus strand of NC_069423.1, from coordinate 38,127,768 downwards.
CCAGGTTGCAAAAAAAACACTAAAAGTCAGCACTTGTCACTCCAGCGCAACCATCAAACACCTGACAAAGACAAAAGTGAAGAACCTTGAACTTGTCAGTGCAGAGGCTGTGATAAGATTATGTTGGAGAAAGAGCACAAAGCCTAGGAAACATCTCTGAACATATCAATGCACGAAACATGTGTAACACACGAACACACCAAACATCTGATGAGATTCAGTGACGTCCGCCCAGTGACTTGCTTACCAAATTTCCTCGGACGTAAATACCTTGAATAATTTTTAATCGCCATTTCAAGAGTCCTCCTCCTCCCCCCCCCCAAAAAAAAAACGAACCTCACCCTCACAGAGTAACCAAGAGTTACCCCTGCTGATGGTGTCACCACCACAAGCTCTACCTCTTCCACCAACCACAACCAAAATACCACCACAACCACCACCTGCAATATGGACCATAGGCCTAATACAGTGCTTATACTCTCTTACCTCACGATGTTGTATATACCTGTTACCGTTGTATATACATGTTACCGTTGTTTGTCTTGGCTCCTGGAGAGCGATACGTCGCCACAGTAAATGTCGCATTTGTGTCCTTTTACCTAACATTGTATCATTACACAAATGGATTCGATAATCTATTCATGATAAAATGCCGTAATAAAGAATTCGCTGCAAATATAGTGTTTTTCTCACTATCAGTCTACAGTATTCATCCAGTGGTACTGGTAAAGGTCTTCCCGCCCACACTGATGTCAAAAAATCGTGCTGTTTCGACAGCGATGATTCTGGTCTATTTTAGAATTAGTCATAATAGACGATACGACCCTGTGTGTAGTTATTTAAGTCATTTATTATAAAGGTGTTTCGACTGTTCCTTTGAAAATAACATTTTACTTTGCTAGGGCTAGAACATTACCATATTTGTGTTCCGAGTGCTAAAAAAATCCGAATCTCCATTCTTCACATCAAAGTTGTATTATCTTCTCAATCTCTTTATAGTGAACATCTTCATTGTCTTTTCTTTTTAAATCGTTAGTATTTTGTCTGTGACCTGTAAGCATGTCAGGAAAGTTTCTTCTTACTAAACATAATTTTTTGATTTGGGTTTTGAATATCACTTTTCCATTTAAATAAGTTGACATCTCGGCATCTTTTCAAACATTTTTTTATGTGCACTTTTACTGTTTCCTGGTGTATTCTACTGATAATATAATATGGTATTTTTACAAGTATATAAACAAGTATACAGACAAGAACAATGCTCTTCTCCAGACTGAGGGTTGACCACCTCAAACTTTAAGGGTGATGGACTGTTTACATCTCTTCAAGTATCTTCTGTTCTATAACCTCTGTCTCGATGAAGAAGCCTACTGTGTAGGCGAAGTTAAAAAAGATACCTAACTGTTGCATATGTGTTTCCCACAATCTGGGCGGTATTTCATCCCTTTTTAATGTTTACCCACAAAGTATACAGACATACTAACATCAATGATATAGAAAAGCCATTTATGCTGAGCATTTCGGCAAATTAGGTCAGTTTGGTCCCAGGATTGGCGGACCCACACCGTCGACTAACACCCAGGTACGATTATTTTCTGAGAGGAAAGGACAAACCGGTTTTATGGAAACACGCCCAATGTTTCTACTCTCTCCGAGAATCGAACCTTCACCTCGCCGTGTGAAGCGAGAGCTTTAGCACCAGGCCAGGGTTTAATTTATTTCTATGTAATGAAATTTAATTATATATTAAAGAAATTTAAATTATATATGGGTATTTTGAGTCATTTTGCTATATACGAAAACTTTCATTTAATAAAATACTATTTCTAATAAAAATGTTTTATAAATAAAAGTTGAAAATCCTTTTACAATTAATTATGAAATATTAAAACCCTATTGCCATGACCCGTGACCTCCATTCGAGGACTGCAAGACGAGGGACTCTGCAAAGAAAATCCATCGACGGGCATGCAAGACTCCATCGACGGGCTCTGCAAGACTCCATCGACGACTCTGCAAGACTCCATCGACGACTCTGCAAGACTCCATCGACGACTTGCAAGAAATCATCGACGACTCTGCAAGACTCCATCGACGGGGCACTGCAAGACTCCATCGACGACACGCAAAGACTCCCTCGACGACACTGCAAAAACTCCATCGACGACACTGCAAAACTCCATCGACGACACTGCAAGACTCCATCGACGGGCCACTGCCCAAGACTCCATCGACGACATCAACCAAATCTTTAAATGGGCCGCAGGAAAAACAATATGAAGTTCAAAGATGAGAAATTCCAATTTCTTAGAAATGGAAAACCTGAGAAAATTGAAACTTTATCAGGGCATAAAACAAATTCTAACCACACAATAGAGCGAAAAACTTATGTGAAGGATCTGGGAGTGATAATGTCAGAGGATCTCACCTCAAAGACCACAACAACGTATCTATCTCGTCTGCTAGAAAAATGACAGAACGTATAATGAGAACCTTCAAAACTAGGGAGGCCAAGCCCATTATGATTCTCTTCAAATCGCTTGTTCTCTCTAGGCAGGAATACTGATGTACACTAACTGCCCCCTTCAAGGCAGGTGAAATTGCTGACCTAGAGAATGTACAAATAACTGCACATAAGTACGATAAAGCACCTAAATTACGTGGAACGGTAAGTCCTCAGATCTGTATTCCCTAGCATGCAGGCGAGAAAGATGCACGATAATATAAACTTGGGAAATTCTAATGGGATTAGTACCAAACGAAAATCACTCCCTACGAAAGCAAAAGGTTCGGTAGGAGATGCAATATTTCCCCAATGAAGAGCAGGGGCGCCACGAGTACACTAAAGAGACAATACAGTAAGAGTTAGGGGCCCAGGACTGTTTAACTCCCTCCCACCGGGCTGTGGCTCGTACATCGGCTTACGTGCGGCCATTTATTAACAGCCTGGTTGATAGACCCTGATCCACCACGATGCCTGGTCTCAGACCGGGGCCACGGGGGCGTTGACCTCCGAAACCCTCTCCAGGTATACTCCAGGTATGTGTCAACAATCTCTGTCTTGGAGGTGGTACTAGGATAGCATCTCCGGGCTTGGAGGAGAAGTCTTCTGTCCCGGAAGTTTGTCCGTAAACTCCGGAGTTTACAGGAACAACTTCTACCCGACAAGTATTTACAAAGACTGTCTCGGTGTGACTGACAGTTTGTGTTCGTCCGGGAACTCTGTGATAGGTGTTTTAGTCAGCTATAAGCAGGTCAAGCTAAGATCTACTTTCCGTCCTCAAAGATGTTCGGTACTAGGACTTTAACATGATCACTGTCTCTTTACAGCGTTCTTCTGTAACATGATGTTTGTTACGTCAACAACTGTGCTACAATATACACCCCTCCCCCCCCCTCATGAACTAATAGGTGTGTAATAATAAATTCAGTTGCATCCCTTGAATAAATTATTTTTTCCCGGTACAATCCTCAACTGATACAATGTTATAGTATTAATGTATACATTTCTTTATATTTCTAGCCTATTTAAAATTATAGTCCTCATGAATTTTTTGTTGACGGGAAATGCATGTGTAGTGAATTACGCAGGTGGAACACCGTATGACGTTCTACAAACTGAGATTTCAATAGAAAGTGCTTGTTTAGGAAAAAAAGAACCGGTCCGGTAGGACAGGGCAGCACACCTTGTTTATCTTGCAGTCAAGAACCTGAAAATGTTGCTGCTGATCATGGCCCGCCACCCGCCGCCTTCATAACATCATCATGATGCTCCACTTTTGGGGCGCCACTGCCGAGTCACCACATGGAGGGGACCCGGACCAGGATCCGTTCGGGCGAACCTACTTGTACCTGTTACCCAGATACACACTCGTCCTCTCTAGACTGCTTTCAAACGTCAGGTGTTCTCGTTATCAGAGGATTTCATGAGTCATTTTGGCTTTCAGGCTGCGGCCCGAGTGTCAGGAATGGCTCAAATGAAGTTGAGTCACAATGCCCTTGTCAGAGGGTTACTCCCGTCATAAGGCTGTAAACGACACATCATGTATACACACTCCTTCGGGAGCTACTGCCGGGTCACCACATGGAGGAGACCCAGGATAGGGTCCGTCCTGGCAAACCTACATGAACATCTCACATTGGTACTATCTGGCCCCCAGTGTGTGTGTGTGTGAAGGCAGCACACAAAGATACAATAGAAAGTAACACAACATAGGTAACTCAGAGCTACATCTCGAATACTTCGTCCAGCTCCCCGGCGGTGAGCCGCATGCCCAGAATGCTGCAGGCATTTCCTCTCTGGATCGCAACACTGAGTCTTTGAAAGAGGAAGCTGGTCGCTCTGTGGTCCTTGGTTTCTATAATGAGCTTTTCACCCAGCTCTTTGAGGAACTTTAGAGCACACTTGCCCCATGCTCCAAGGGTCTCCGATCCTAATGGGATGAAGTTATAGAAAGGGGAAAGGTCTTCATACTTGCGAATCTTCTGGGTCTCCCTGTGGCTGGCAGCTCCACCCCCTTCCACTACGGAGTATGGCAAGTAGGTGTCTACCAATGCAGCGGCACAGGTGTAGCCCCAGGCAATCTTTCCATCCTTCCAGGGTAGCATAGTGGCTCCATCAGGACACTTTTGACTTCCGTCAGACCTCTGGACTTGGGGTTCCCGTTGAGCTGGGCAACGGGCTGTGGCGAGGCTTCTCTTTATGATGTCATTGACCTCCTCATGTCTGGCATACTTCCCTTCGGCTGTGTGACACACGAGACCATGAAGTCCGAATTGATCAGCTGTCGCCCTGCCGCAAATACACCTATGTTCGGTGAGGATGGGGGCGGCTAGGCGAAGAGCAACACCAATCCGAATGGCCTGTGGGTCGAGACGGGTGCCCAGGGAGGAATTGGGAACAGCTAACAGGAAATCTCCTGAGTGTGGTGCCTTCACTGCCAGGAGACGAGCTTTGTCCTTTCCTAAGGCGTTGAAGAGCATTGTGTTGGCGATTTTTTTTCATGATCGGTTTGTCCCAGTGGGACTATTTTTGCTCTTTGGGAGAAGCTGGTCTGCTGGAGGAATCTGCAAGGGTGTCCCACCGAATCGCTGCTTCAGTAAACCTGGGATCTTGAGCTCCCACCACGTCTCTCAAGCGTTTGGGAACAATCTTCTTGACTAAAGCATGGAAACCAAACACGAAGACAGAAAAGAGGTAAAGCAACATTAAAATATATTTATATATATATATATATATATATAATATATATATATTTTATATATATATATATAATACACGCGCGCGCGCACACACACACGCACACACACACACACGCACACACACACAACCACACACACACACAGGGGACCAGATAGTTCCAAATTTTTGCCAATACAGATTTCTCAATATTTGGCCCATAGCAATACTGTCCCTTATTTTTTTAAATTATAATGAATATGGTTAATCACAAGGGGAAAGCTTACTGCACAGTGGGTATTAAATAACACAGGAAGGTTAAATATTAAATAACTTAAAATTAAATTTTAGATGATAATGTCATTACATATTACTTGGCTTGTTGTCTGTTTACCTTCTCTACCTACCCCCTCCTCGCTTACTGCTGTTCCCTCCGACCAACAGAAACCCACTTTTGTTCCTCGGTATTACCTGGTGGCCTGATGGGGCCTCTACCGAGGACTTAACTTCTTTCCCTTTTCCCTTTTTGTTACCTCTTTGTATATTGGTGACTGCTCCAAATGCCATGCTCCCTTCTCTTCTTTGGCATTTTCAGTTCGTCATCTAGGCTCCGTATCTTGGCTTCAGCTCACGCTCCTAGTTTTTGCTCTCTCTATTCATCGTCTCCTCCATTTTAGTGATAAGCTCGTCCAGTTTCCTTTCCCACTCTTCCCTGGGACTTCGTCCTCCCCTCTGGTGGTTCCATTATTTTTATATACACTAGTTATTGTAAAGTGTGTGTGTTAGTTACCAGTTATCAAAGGCCCTTGTTGATAGACACTTGGTCGGAGAGAATGGGGTACTCACCTAGTTGAGGTTGCGGGGGGGCGAGTCCGTGTGTGTGTACTCACCCATTTGTACTCGCCTATTTGTGGTTGCAGGGGTTTTGAGTCTAGCTCTGGCCCCGCCTTCTTCCGGTTGCTACTAGGCCCTTCTCTCCCGCTCTGAGCTTTATCAACCTCGTCTTAAAACTGTGTATGTTCCTGCCTCCACTATGTCATTTTCTGGCTATTCCACTGCCTTACAAATCTTGACTGAAGAAATACTTTACTATCTCTCTGACTCTTGTGCTTCAACTTCAATTGTGGCCTTTGTTTCTGTGTCCCTCCTGGAACTCCTGTCCTTTTACCACCTTGTCTATTCACGCAGTTTTTTTTGACGTTATCATGTCTCCCTGACCCCCCTGTCCTCCAGTGTGTCAGGCCGATTTCCCTAATCTTTCTTATAGGATTCCCTTAGCTCTGGAACTAACCTTGTTGCAACCTTTGTACTTTCCAGTTTCTTGAGTGCTTTATAAGTGCGGGTTCCAATCAGGTTTCTGCTTACTCCAGTATGGGCCTGGCATACCGGTGTACAGTGTCTTGGGAAAGATTCTTACTAGGTGTCGGAATGCTTTCTTAGGTTTGCAGGCGCCATATGCGCAGCAGTTATCTGATTGATGTGTGTTCGGAGGACATGTCGGTGTTATCTCACCCAAGATCTTTCTCCTTGAGTGAGGTTTGCAGTCTTTTGGCCACTAGCCTTTTACTTTCGTGGTCTTCTGTGCCCTTCCCCTATACTTCATGACTTGCATTTGGCGGTTAAATTCGAGAAGCTTTGCTGGACAAAGGGGTCCAGTCTGTCGGTCTCTTGAGTCCGCCGGTCCTCATCGGGTTTAATTCTCCTCAATTAACTTCCATCATCTGCAAACAGGGACATTGGTCTAACCCTTTCCGTCATGTCGTTCACATATACCTAAAATAGCATGGTCCTAGGCCGCCCCTTTGGGGCCCGCTCGTCAGGTGCCCTGTGATACTCATTACGTACCATGACCGTTGTTGCCTCCCTGTCAGGTATTCTCTGATCCATTGCAGTGCCCTTCCTGTTATATGCGCTATGCTTGCTTCTGCAATAATCTCTTGTGAGGAACTGTGTAAAGGCCTTCTTGCAGTCCAAGAGATGCAATCAACCCACCCTCTCTCTCTTGTCTTACTTCTGTTTTTTATCATTAAACTCCGAATTTGGCAGGGTTTTTCGGAAGGATTTTTGGCTTTTATCTGTTTCCCTTTCCTTTTTCCCCCTCTCTCGTAATTTCTCAAAATTTTAAAAATAATCTGAAAGGCTTAGTTTACCTTTTTCTGTCTTTCCCTTTTTAAAATGGGGCTC